>JADLZN010008377.1:0-377180 GCA_018155175.1 Sinocyclocheilus anophthalmus | reverse complement strand
AGCCTAAGCATCCAGCATCAGCTGATGCTCAGCTGGTTGTAACTACAATTAAGGTAACACTTTATTTCGATATTCCACTTTAGACATTCTATTAACAGTAAGTAAATTTGCAACTACATGTCAACTAGCAGCCATTAGAGTATTAGTAAACTGTCTGCTTAATATCTTCTAACACTTTCTTTGTCAACATTCTACTAACCCTAAACCTACCCTAAGTCTACTCTGATAGTTAGTAGACATGTAGCTGCAGATTAATGAGAATTAGTTGACATGTAGATGACATGTAGTTACAAATTTACTTATAGTTAATAGAATGTCTAAAGTGGACTATCGAAATAAAGTGTAACCCAATTGAATAAGATGTATAAGGTCATCCATACTCACACTTGCCTTAGTCTGTCGCACAGACATGCACCTAGTCAAGCTTCACTTATGTCACAGAATCGCGCTAAAACAGCTTGAGTTCCGTCACCCGTCAAATCAGCTTCAGTTTCGTTGAAAGAAAATACGCTAAATCAGCCTTTGGTTCTGTCGCACAAAGACATTAAGTCAATATATTGCAGTATCATCTGAGCGGAGCGGTGTGATTTTGAATGGAGCAAAGAGCGGATTTTTTAAAAGTCGGAGCGTCATGGTTTTCACTCACTCCTAGAGCGCTCCATCATGAGCACAATTAATGCCAACGGTCCGTAATATAACTGCATATTTAGCAAGAATTCACATGTTAAACATTTAGCTCGCTTGACAGAGAAGGATCACTCAAATCAGAAAGAATGTGAAGGTTATAATGATGGCTATGACTTATGAGCGGGAAGTTATCGTTATATACTGAATAATTTCAGCTAAAAGCATGATTTAAACAAGTACTACAACACTTATTCACACGCAGTCGCTCTCTCAATAATGCATCCAAACAAATGTAATCTACAGTGCTAATTCATCTGTAGGCCTATCTGATTTCGAATGAGCAGAATCTGTAAGAGATGCATCGATCCGTAGGTAAAATAACTGATGCAAACATACTGTTATTTTCATCACAAACTAAATTTGCACTGCAAAAAGCAACAATTATACCTTTTAATGCTGACAACCATTTTATTAGCTTGTCATGTCGTAAGAAAAAAGTTTGCACACTAGTGTTCCAATAAGTCACTTTGAAACTCTCCTGTTATTTTATTTATTTTATTTTTTAATATACGTTATGAACTGAACTGTGATATTTCAAACAAACTGAAATACTTTAGACATGGAGCGAAGGCGGAGCACAGTCTGTCACAGGCAATTCTAGTTGCATTTTTCATCAATTAATTTCTTAAATTATCCTTTGACTATGTTCTGGCCCTCCATCTAATTTTTTTTTGGCCTTGATGCCAAACTTACTAGCCGAACCCTGCCCTCACCAATCGCCTTACCAGTGAACAGCATTCCCGATTATAATTGAAATATCCTATCTCCGCACTGCTGAGATGAGAGAGCATCCACAAAAGTTGCTGTGCTCCTTGATTGATCTTAGAATTAACATACTACATCATTGTGTTGGGGGTTTGAAACGTCAGCGAGGTTTGTTTGTGGACAGCTCAGAATTTGAACCTTTCAGAGCAAAGTCTGCCACCAAAATAACTTTCAGGACCTCTACAATAATCTTAATCAAACAGAGTTGGTCCTGACTGAAATGTATTTTGAGTGATGAATGGAGCTCAAGCTTGGTTCAGGCAGACCACGGCGTGACAGCCAGCATCAGCTGACGCTCAGCTGATTGTTACTCCTCCCACTACAATTAAATAAGATATGTAAGTTCATCCGTACTCACACTTGCCATAGTCTGTCGTACAGACGCAGATGCGCTTACCCTCCTCCATCCCCAACTCCTCCTTATACAGGCATGATCACTTAGCGTCTTGTCCACGGAAATCATCTATCAGCTAATCATTGCTTAATCTTGTCTAGTCTCATTTATAGACCTGTATCATTTCTGCATGGAATTTTATATCTGTTGCATATTGAATTATATTAATGTGTATATAGCGGGGGAATTGAAGATCGGATTTATATTTGTTTTGCAGAGAGATTTATGTGGCCAAGTGTCAATGGAAAAGTTTTAACAAATCAAATGGCTACCACAAAAAACAAGAATCAGGAACATTTTGTTATGTATTTATTTTTCAGCTTTTATAACAGAGATTTCAGCAATTTGTTGCTAGAGAAATTTTTTTAAATGATAATACAACACAAGTTGTAGAAGTATATAATTGTGATGATACTGTATGATGATACCACTGTAATTGTGACTTACAGACCTTTATAAACTTTGTGAGAGCTCACTTTATATGAGATGCTCTTCGAGTCATACTTTTCTCTGCTGTCTGTGCACAGCTGTGCTCTGGTGAAGACCAATGGGTTGGCTGAGAAGATAAGAAAACAAGTGTGCAATCTCTAACTCCTCCATCAATGGTCTTTAAATTGTTCTTAAACAGAATCGGGTTATTTTGCTTCTTCCACTTGTTCAGCCAACCCAAACCAATCCTCCGGTTTAATTTTTGGAGTCTATATTGACGTTTTCTTGTAGATGGCAGAAGCTAATTTCATGCTTCAATTGTTTCTTCTTCATAAGATCTGCCTTGAAGCAGTAATAACAAGGAATATATCAGAAAAACATTACTTTATGTTTAAAAAGTACCAAGTAGCCATAGATTGCTTAAGGTCAGGAATTGTTACCAAAAAAATAGGCTTAGACTTTCGAGATCAGATCTTACGACACAACTTTTAGTATTCCTTCTCATATAAAAAATCTGTCAACCATGTCAGCATTCAACATCTAAACAGAATAAACTTTTTTTTTTTTAAATGAAGAAAAATCTTAAGTCATTAACTTACCTAATTTATTGTTTGTTGTCAGACATAAAGACTTTGTGTCCACAGAACCATGTAAAGCCAGACATTTGCTTCATTCCACCTGCCACCAATAGTTATCACAAAAAGTTTACATCTGTGCCATTTCCAAGGAAACTACTCAAGTGGGTGGACAGAATCTGATTCTTGAATGCAGATATTTCTAAATATGCTCTTAGATAATGAATTTTGTGCTTTTTGATATTGATCTAAGGCTACTATTTTCTGACAAGGTAAATTAATGAGCCTAATCATAAGATATCTCTAGAAGCCAAAAGAAAAGAGAACTCACATTACACAATAACACGCTGTAATTAATCAAGTTTAAGCTAAACCTCAACTCGAGACCTGGCCCCAATGCCCAGGCAAATCAGTACAAGTGAACACTGCTCTCTCAAAAATCATCCACCCACAACAAACACTGTGTACCCATAACACAGCACACATGCTGTGTCCATCCAAAGTGGTTGTTAATTAATGGAGAGCAACTCCTGTGGAACGAGGACATTAAAACTAAAGCTAATATTGAGCTATCTATAATTAGCAGAGATAAGTAAGTGAGAGGCAAAGTCATTTGTCTTATTATACATCACAGGACCACATTAGCTCAGCCTCATCACACAGTGGCTGTGCTGGTGTCACCTGTTCTGTGAGAGACAAGCTCTTGTCAGAGTTTGGAAACGTGTTTCCTCACTTACCCCCAATAAATAATAATAACAATGAAAATAATAATAATAAACTTTACTTAAAATAAAAAAGCTATTATATAGCATTTACATGACTATGTGAGATGTTTGTGAGGGTTCTCAACAGATGTTACTACCCCAGACTGTAAGGGCCTGATTTAGAAACACAAAACACATGCAAACTAACACATTTCAAATTAGCAAAATAATAAAATCTCTTATGCGAAAAAAAAATAATAACAAAAAAGATTGTGCCACTGGAAATAGTTTCGATTGCTCCCATAACGGGATTTATCAAGCATGAAAGTAATTTCAGAAACAGTAACTGTGTCTGCAAATGAAAACAACTGAAAGACAAGTATTAATCTGATTAGTGTTGTATAACATGGCTGCTGTTACAGAGAATAAAAAGCTGTATTCAATGCTACTGGGCTGCTGACATGCAATCATGTGATGTGAAAATATTCTCATGAGCATTTGGTAAGATATTGCTCAACTTAATTGGTAAACATTTTGTTAAGAAAAGAAAAGAAAAGCAATTCAGGAATACAGGTGATATTCTTGCTCTGAATCAGGTTCATAGGTGTCATACCTGAGTTTTTCTTTGGTTTGTTTGGTATTATGAATTACATGACTGATGTTTTGGGTGAAAGAAGCCCAAATGTAATTTGGACAAGCAAATTGTTACCTTTTTGGGGGGGATGATAAGAAATCAGGACACAAAACTGCAGTTCAATTTTTTAAATATTGGTTTCAGATCAATTCAGTCAGGTGCAATGGCCAAGACGCAAGAGTCTTTCTAAATTATCAATTTTAAAATGATTCTGAACACAATGAAACAAACACACTTGAAAGATTTCCGGTCACTGTTCTCCATCTAGAACGTTGTCTCTTTCTTGCCAGAAGTAACAGCACTGAAAATGTCGAGTGGTATGATTCAAACAATCAAGCTGGCCATTTGAGAAAGAAAATTTGAGAAAGAGAAATGAAGGACAGGTATTTGCTTTGATGTTTCAGAGAGCACACTGAATGCTGAGGATGAAGCTTGAAATAAAGCTTTTCATCATCATCACAGGATGACACTTACTGTAGAGACACATCTGGAAGGATCTTTGTCTCTATACTTCATTTGGCTGTACAGTTTTTGACCATGAGATCCACATCCTGTGGGCATCATCTCACCTTGAGGAAATCAAAGGATTTATGGATGGAACCTTGAGGGCCATAAAAACAAGACATATTCAACAAACTCCTTTAAAGTTGTATTCAGACGAGATAAAGAAGTCCTCTCATCTGAGTGAATGCTTGAGCTCTCTGTGGTTTCTGTTACACTTATTATGACAACAACTTTGAGTAAATGAAAATCTAAATAATAATTTTATCTAACCTCGAGCTTTTCACGGCTCTTTAATAAAATAAAAGGACATGTAAGCTCATTTTGAATGCAACAGACCAATGTGGATTACTACTGGCAAAATAAAAGTGAAAAAGTGAGGGAGGAAAAGCATTCTATAAGGGACATCTGAATTGAACATGCACATAATATACTGACTTTGGTTCAAAGTGCTTCAGGGAACACAAGATATTGTAGCGTCTCGACCAATCTGACACACTAATTTTATTTGATTTAACAAATCAATTAATCATTAGATTAACAATCGTCACAGTCCCTCACGCAAATATAAGGTGTTAGGGTTTCGGCTGAACACCATCCCCACCTTGGTACACCATGACACTAATCAGATATCAGGTTTTATGGCCTTAAAAGGAATGCAGGGATAAACTCCCTGCATTTTCATCAGAAGAGAAGACACACAATCCCAGAGAAAGGGACTCTTCTCTAAATTAATTCATAGGAAAACCTTTTTTTTGAATGAACACACATTTTCTTCAGGCCATTGTGTATATTATTGCTGTGTTGTATTTAATCTGTTGTATTATAGACTATTTTTATTCATGCTTACGATAAACCACTCATTCATATAAATAACTATTTCATGTCTAGTATCTATGAATTAGCCTTCTTATGATCGAAACAAGCGTGAATATTATATGCTGATACCTATGCAACATATTGATGTTCTAAGAATCGGTACTAATTTGTGCCTCAACACTCCAGCGAAATACATATGCAAAATACCATGCTTACAGACAAAAAGTCATAAAAATCCCCAGTATTTCCAACCTCCCGCTTGGGATTTCAGCCTTCCTCATTGGACAAACCCATCTTGAGAGGCGTGAATCTCTGCAGGCTTTAAAAGGCCACACTCCATGTGACCCGCCCAGTCGGTGGTTCAGTGAGATGCAAGATGGAAGATGTGAGAAACGCTTCAGGATACCAAAGCTCGTGCCAGGCTCCGGCCCAGTCCTTTTCATTCATCAAGTGATTCAGACTCAAACTAGCTCTTTCTCATCAAACAACTTCAGCAAGATCTTGGGCCTTAAAATTGCATCAGGAATCTTTTTCAGACATACGCAAGTATCAAACTAGTCGATTTAATTGATGCATTAAGTATCGGTTACACCTTTTTACAAGGTGTGTTTGAACTCAGAATCTGACGTTTTCCGTCAGGTTTTAGATCTGCTGAATATGCAAATGGTTCATTAACTTCATGTTCTTATTTCTCTTCTATTTAAAGGGTTAAGCTTTAACCCTTTCCTATTCAAATTGTGTGTGTGTGTATGTGTATGTTAAACCGGCTTAATGTGTTTATGTAGTATGTTAGACTAGTTTAAGTGTTTATGTAGTTAATAAAACCTTACTTGTATCACACTTGAAGTTGTTCATTGTTTGCTCATAACTGGAGTCAATAATCATGCAGATTTACGTTACAAACTATAGAATTGTACAGTAAGAAAGTTATTTCCCTTAACCAGGAAATTAACGTTCTTAGAATTGACAAGACAGTTGACCCTGAGTGGTCAGCTAAATATCTACAGTGGATCTAAAATATTAATAATTAATCATAACTAGTTATGGTTAATTATTCATATTTCCTGTTGTGAGCTAAATTCGCTACAGATTGGTGGAGAGAATGCGGGCATGATAAAACGAAAGTTATGAGTTTAAACACTGGCAACTTAAAAGTGTGTGCTTGATAGCCCAGGTTAAAATAGGACGTGACTTCAGATGACCGGTGTCCCTATTTGCTGGCTTGTTTAAATGCATATAAAGTAGGGGCTTGAATTGGTACCACTATTATGATTGGAAGAGTCTTTATGTATTCATGCTTAATGGTATCAGTGTAACGTAAATCTGATTTTAGCAAAGAAACCCTAAATTCAGTATTAAAGCATAAATCTGTCTAGACAAAGCGTAAGTCTGAATCTCAGCACAGCGGCATGTCCAAACTGTACCATAATGTAATATGCTTTCGTGAAGAAATCACAAAATTGCAGTATAGTTTAAACTGTTTCTTTGAAGAAGAAATCTCAGTAAAGTTATATCAAGGTAGATTTGAGTGTTACTCCTCTTTCTACAGCATAAAGGCCTTAAAGATTATAATTAGATTGAAGCAATTCATCCACACTTTGACTGTATATATATAAGCCGAGCAACCTGGTGGTCATTACTGTGTTTCACTCGCTGAGTGAAATTAAAGGTGTAATACTGTACTTTAGTACTCATATGTGAGGCAAACATAACTACATATATGTTTAAACCGGTTTTAACTTACAGTAAAAACGTTTTGTAATTCTTTAAACAAGTGAAAGAAGTTTATTGTTACATTAGAGAAACACTCACAGAAGTGCTTATTTAATGCAAAAAGTCTTGAAGGACTGAAAGCACCACGTTCTAAAACTGTGACTGTTTAACATAGACAGACATTAAACTGCGTTAATTACACTGGCATGCATTGGTTACCGTGACAACAACTTGTCACAGGAAGTGCTAACTTCACATAGCACAAAACACCATGTTGTAAACAAACCACTTGAAGCAGCTAAGCTAACACGACTTAGCATAGTTTCATTTGAGGCTAAGCTACTCAAATAGCTTTAAAAATTAGGGGTTAACACTCTTTAATTGAAACTTTTAAATACAGCATGTGTGTGTGCAGTGTGAAGCAATTTGAATTTAACCTAATCCCTCGTTTATGATTTTTCCATTCTCTTCATTCTTTTTCTTCTTTGATTTATGTTTCTCAATCTTCAATTAGTGCTCAGCGAAGTAACTATCTAGATGTATCCTTCCTGATTGCTATTGCTCAGTTACTAGTTAATTAAATCTAAATTTAATTAAATTTTAACTATCTATCTAGAGAAGAATTATTAAGTTATTGGGTGCTTTTAGTAACACACTAATCACTAGAGCTGCTATTTGTTCCTAATACCAGAATGATTTCCTTGTTTTGTTAATAGCAGTCAGCTATTTTTAAATCCATTTACATGTTATGCCCCTTGATGTTCTCTCTGAACCTCAAAAGGAACCAGACACACTTCTATTTTTAATTTGTTTATTTTCAAAAAAAAAAATAATAATAAAATAAAAAATAAGCATAATCTGAATAGAAATGCTCTCCTTTTTCTTCTGCTTTTCCCTTTTCTCCTTCACACCTCAGAGATTAAGCCTGTTGGGGAACCGTCAGCAAATTCTGAGTGATAATTTGACAAAAAGAGTAGTCTTAAGTCATCAATCAAAATCCTGTTTACGCCCTTTCAGCAAAACATATGCTGACCCAAAAATATTTTAGCATTCACACTCTGTTTTGAACTTGTAGTAGTCTCTAGCCCTTACTCACAACACCAGTGTGTCAAAACGTTGCAGAAGCTCAGACTAACTGCCCAGAATGCAGAACAAAGAGGACTGGCCAGGCGTTGTGAAGAACACCCTTCTACCCAGGGCTGACGACCACCTACTGAGCCAAAAGCAAATGGACACTGAGGGAAGAGTACCACAGACTCATGACTCAAGCAAGAGTTATGGCTACAAAAAGCTCGCCAAGGTCAGGGCCCACAACTCATGGGTCTGAAAAAGGAGGTAAATGATCTCAAGCAACATATCACAGCAGTATCCCACAAGGACCCCAGCAGAATAGAGTTACAGGAGGAAATCAACAGACTTCAAAAGGCTCTGACAGCTGCTGAACAGCAAGAGCACCTGGAAAAGGTAGCCAGAAAGGAACTGGAAAGGAAACACCCACACCAAATTACTATTAAAGCAGCAAATTCTGCGCTCTTAGACAAAGTTGCCAGAATTGAGACACTGATCCAGCAGCTGAACAACACTCAACACAAACTTGACATGGTCCAAAGAGAACTCAGGGACTCCTACAGGCGGCGAAAAGAGACGCAGTGGGAGAGACACCCTACTCCCGCATCCTCATTCAGCCGTGCAAACTCCCTCATATGCAACAAGCTACGAAGGGGAGAGCCAACACTTTCTGCTTAACAACTGACAGAACAGAACTGTAATACTTCCAGGCATCCCCGCAGCAGCGCATGAAGTGACCCCCAGAAACTTTGACAAGCTAACCAGAAAAATCCCGGCATTCACATTGCTGGGGAAACAATAGTTGCCTACTTTAGGCAGTACGAGAAGTAATTTAGAACGGTGGAGTCGTTTTAAACATAGCTTGCAAGCAGACCCAGTAATCAATCTTATGTGTCGGTCTCATAAGTTAGTAACTTCTTCTCAATGCGCATACCAGTTCCTGATCAAAAACAGATAAAATTATAGTTTGAATGCGCCTCCTGCGAGCAGTAGAGAGTTTTCAGTGCTGTAATGTTTTTAAATCGTACGATAAGAAACTATCCTGATTTTAGCGAAGAAATCCTATTTTCTGTGTTAGTAGAGCACAAGTCTATTTTATGACGACGAAATCTCAGGATTAGCAGCTAATATAAATGGTACCAGAATAAATCGGTCTGATTTTGGGCGAAGAAATCCCCTTCTTCAGTACTGTGTAGGTGATCTGAGCGATGCTCCTCATTTCACTGATTTAAGGCCTTATTATGTGTTATGTATCATTGTATTCATATCGACCCACTCATGTGAAACATTTACGTAACTCTTACACATGCGCGCACCAATTTCTGATAAAAATCAGATAAGACTATAGCTTGAATGTTCCTTCCTACAGGTAGTAGAAAGTTTCAGTGCTATAATGTTTTTAAATAGTACGATAAGAAACTAACCTGATTTTAGCGAAGAAATCTTAATCTCTGTTGTTAGCAAAAAAAAACTGGCGCATAAGTCTATTTTCTGACGACGCAAGCTCAGATTAGCAGCTCATATAATGGTACCAGAATGAATCGGTCGGATCTTGGGCGAAGAAATCCCCTTTTTCAGCACTGTGTAGGTGATCTGAGCGATACTCCTCATTTCATTAATTTAAGGCCTTATTATGTGTTACGTATCATTGTATTTCATTATGACTCGCTCATGTGAAACATTTACGTAAAATTAATGTGTTATTCTAGCGTAGCTAACTACGAATCCACAATTGCCTGTGAAGTGAATGTGCTGTTTTGAGTAATGAATGAATTTGTATGGGACATGCATGAGTTTCCCATGCATGCTCACAGCAGTGCAAGTCTGCTCCACCTGCACCTGTTGTGAGCTTGCATTGGTCTCCTAGCAACACGTGACCCCGGAAGTGTGAGCAGACTCTTCCGGTTAATCTGACAACAGCATCCGCTTCACAGACCTGTGGGTAAACAAAGAACTGCGTGTAAACCAAAGCTAACTCTTAAGCTAAGCCCTTTACATCAACTGCTAGCTGTTAGCATCTGACAAACGCTTAGATAGGCGTGTAAAGTGTAACTTTCTAACACATCTCTCTCTCTCTCTCTTTCTCTCTATCCCCGTCACCCCTGGTGTTTCTTCCTGTTGATGCCATCACAGGTCCATGTGGTCCCTACCCACATACTGTAGTTGTACTTGCGTTATTGTTTATTTATTTTGTTTTGACTTTATTCTACCTCTTTTTAATTTTATTGCATTTATTTACATTTGTTTAGCACAAATGTACCAATCCAGCTAAATTGATTTGTATTAAATTTGAGATTATTAAATCAAAGTTTTATTTATTTTTATTTTTATTTTATTCCATTTTTATTTTTGTTTTTATTTTGTTTATTTACTTTCCCTTTTAATTTCCTACATCTCTTAGGACCCCTTTTTATTTTATTTATTTAAATTTTTTTTGTTGTTGTTGTGTTTTTTCTTTTACCTTTTTTTTTTTTTTTCACCATCACCATCGTCGTTTTTGGGTAGGATTACAGTAGTTCGAGCAACTGATGTTTCCTTAGCGAGTTATACAGGTTAATAGTAGCATAATCCCTGTTTCCTCTCTAATTCTCCTCACGCCTCAGTGCCAGGCCAAATACGTTGAAGGGCAGCTACCATTGAAACACAATGTAGGCTAACATAAAACTAAAAACAATTCCCACTGTTTCTTTTTCTATTGACGAGGTATTTGGTGGGTCCCTGCTAGTTTAGCTAACAGCCTAACCCTAGGGTTATGAAGTCTATTGCAGCATCACACACAAGTGAAACCTGCTTAGCCATATCTCTTAGAAAAAAACTAAAATAGGTAAAATCTTCCTTTTTTTTTTGAGTTCATCTTATTTTTATTTCAGTTTCGTCATGGTGACCAAACCCGTGAACCATCAGTAGTATAGCCCGGTCATAAGCTGACCCCTGCTTTACGGGCCCTCAACAAAGTTACTCAAACTCTTCATTTGTGTTCACGAACACAAAAACATAGCACCCTACCTCACTAGCTGCCTACCACCAGCTAGGCATACCTTACACGCCTACACAGCCGTTCCCCTTAGAGATAGTTTAACACCTCTGTACGTACCTGCATTTGCCTTGTGTCTCTCTCTCTCTGGTGTTCCCACAAGTGTGCCAGTATGTCGCAGACATTCCACAGACATCCAGCCCTGGCAGCTCACCAGGACCACCGGGACACTCAGTAGAGCACTGTAATGGAAATCATTCAGCTCAAAGCAGCCAACGACCCGCCATGGCAAAGAAAGGAACAGCGAGGCTGCGACATAAGCGAACACTTGACCAACATCATCCTCTCCTCGGCCCACACCCTCAAGGGCCTCAGACAGGAGGTAAATGAGCTGAAACTGCAAGTCACAGAATTCTGCAGAGAACTGACACCTGCTCAACGAGAGAAAGCACAGAACGGATGCAAAGAACCTCACAGAATGGTACGACAGAAGGAAATCACCAATCTTCACAGAGGCTCTAAAGGCTGCTAGACACCAAGCGCCACTGGCAAAAGCCATCAGACAGGACTTGAAAACAGAACTGTTTCAAACAAAGTCACTCTTAAAACAACATATTTGGAACTAAATGAGAAAGACACCACATCTTCGGCCTTACAAGGCCACCTGCATACAGACATAGCTGAGGTCCAAACCCTGACTCAGCAAATAAAGAGGAACTTGACATGGTCCAGAAAGAATTTAAACAGTCCTACCGAATGCGCATAGACTTAAGCAAAAGACAGAACATCACGTCGCCAGCAGTGCAAGCCCTCCACGCCTGGGCACAGCTACGAAAGGGGGGAAAGGGAGCCAAAGCCTTCTGCTTGACACTTCACAAGTCAGCTCCCTGAAAACCTCTGCAGCTGCAACAAAAAAAAAAAATAATAATTTTCAGGCGAACCGAAGCAACGCAACGAGGTGAATTCAGTGTCACAAATGAACTGAAATATGCTTGCAGACCACAAGGCGAACAGATAGGGAAAACACGAAACAGAACTTCCCCTGGCCAGCAGGCCCACCCCTCAGCCAAGAGTTTGAACCTGCGAGGGGGGGGCGAGAGCCACTGTTCACACGTCACCAATCAGCAGCCACAAGGGGGTGGGGCCAGGACCTTTCCAGAGGATCACTGCAGGGGGGGGGGGGACCCAAACCCCCACCCCACACACACCGTGTGACCCCCACAGACCCCAACGAGCTGGCCAGAGACAACACATCTGGCAACCTAAATACTCTCAGACCCAGAGTCTGAACACGGACTGATCGCTGCCCCAGACACCAAGCAGGGCCGGCGTGAAACTCCCCATGCTTACTACCACAGACTTTGACAAACTTACTCCAAAGCTCACAATTACCCTGGGATGGCGGAGGACACCAGCTGCAAGAAGTCATCTAGGCATTAGGGCCTGCCGCACAATGCCTAATCAACAGCTGCGTAACCTGACACAGAAGGCCTTTAACAAACACAAGGCCTCCACTAAAGGTGTTTGACAAACCCCACTGATTCTGAACTTCACAACTCAGAAACCAAAGCGGGCACCAGAAGGCACCCAGCATTGCAACAATGCAAAACCCTTCTACAGAAAGCCCCTAGCCAGAAGAGGACAGAGCCATCACCATGGCAACAGACCCAGGTTCCAGACCAACCACTGGGAAAAGGCGTCCTCATCCTGCAAACACCACGGTAAGTCCAACAGCAGTCCACCACAACATCATCCTCCACACGGGTGCTGGACGGAGGCTACACAAGGACAGCTGGACACGCCTACCTCTGGGTCACAGGAGCTGCTGACACTCGCAAAAGAACTCCTTGAACAAAACTCAACTAAGGAGTAATGAGAAGGACAAACCTCTGACTCCTTGCCTGCTGCAACAACAGCATCAGGCCCCTCCAAGGGAGGAGCATCCCTTGAAACCGGTCGACACCCCTAGAAGCAGCCAGACAACGTTGGATTGAGCACGGGCCCACATGCCCAACAGCGAAAACCTCGACCAACACAACTCAGGCAAGCTAAAGTCGGTGCCGCCACAAGAGCCAAGAGACACCACAAACATCAGATTTCTAGTGACATTTGAGCAAAACAGAGGGCCACCTGCTGCTCTCCTGCCATCATCAATAGGTCAGTCTGAAACTCTCTGCACACTACAAATCTCCATAACAATTACCTGCAATCCCGGGAACCACCTGCATTCTCACCAGTGAGAGTCTAACCCGGCAGTCCCACATCACGGGTACCACAGATAACCTACTGGCTAACAACATCAACAAAAAACATCCTACCCGGACTAACTCACTCCAGGATGACAGGTGACACAGCCTAGACACCTGCTGCATAAGCTCGAGGACCACACCTTGCTACAGCCTCATCACCACAGCACACCACCGACAGCATCCATCACGGCACCAACAGCCAAAAAACCACCACTGGCTCCCAGCCGTGAGTGCCAGGTTTGTGTTCGATTGTTCTGCACCTTGACTTCGCTCGTTGTTGTCTATTCTATGGACAACAACGCTCGAAAGGGGGGAAATAGGTAGCGTATCGACCAATCTGACACACTAATTTTTATTGGATTAACAATCAATTATTCATTAGATTAACAAAATCGTCACAGTCCCCTCACCCAATATACTGGATGTTAGGTTTTCGGCTGAACACCATCCCCCAACCTTGGTCACCATGACAACTAATCATGATATCACTGGTTTTATGGCCTAAAAGGAATGCAGGGGATAAACTCCCTGCATTTTCCTCATAAGAAAGACACACAATGCCCAGAGAAATGGACTGTTCTCTAATTAATTCATAGGAAAACCTTCTTTGAATGAACACCCATTTTCTTCAGGCCATTGTGTATATTATTGCTGTGTTGTATTTAATCTGTTGTATTATAGACTATTTTATTCATGCTTACGATAAACCCCTCATTCATATAACCTTACATATACCATGTTTATTATCTATGAATTCGCCTTCTTATGATAGAAACAAGCGTGTATATTATATGCTGATACCTATGCAACATATTGATGTTCTAAGAATCGGTACTAATTTGTGCCTCAACACTCCAGCGAATTACATATGCAAAATACCATGCTTACAGACAAAGAGTCATAAAAATCCCCAGTATTTCCAACCTCCCGCTTGGGATTTCAGCCTTCCTCATTGGACGAACCCATCTTGAGAGGCGTGAATCTCTGCAGGCTTTAAAAGGCCACACTCCATGTGACCCGCCCCAGTCGGTGGTTCAGTGAGATGCTAAGATGAAGATGTGAGACAACGCGCCAGGATACCAAAGCTCGTGCCAGGCTCCGGCCTAGTCCTTTTCATTCATCAAATGATTCTGACTCAAACTAGCTCTTTCACATCAACCAACTTCAGCAAGATCTTGAGCCTTAAGATTGCATCAGGAATCTATATTCAGACAGACGAGACTTGCAAGTATCAAACTTAGTCGATTTAATTGATGCATTAAGTATCAGTTACACCGTTTTACAAAGGTGTGTTTGAACTAAGAATCTGATGTTTTCCCTCAGGTTTTAGATCTGCTGAATATGCAAAATGGTTCCATAAATGTCATTCCTTATGTCTCTTTCTTTAGTGCTAAACTTTAACCCTTTCCTATACCAACTGTATGTGTGTGTGTGTGTATGTGTATGTTAGACCGGCTTAATGTGTTTATGTAGTATGTTAGACTAATTTAAGTGTTTATGTAGTTAATAAAACATTACTTGTATCACACTTGACGTTGTTCGTTGTTTGCTCATAACTGGAGTCACTTAGTCATTTAGATTTATGCTACAAGCTTTTGTAGATTTGTACAGTAAGAAAGTTATTTCCTTTAACCAGGAAATTAACGTTCTTAGAATTGACAAGACGGTTGACCCTGAGTGGTCAGCTAAATATCTACAGTGGATCTAAAATATTAATAATTAATCATAATTAGTTATGGTTAATTATTCATATTTCCTGTTGTGAGCTAAATTCGCTACAATATGTTTCAAAATCCTGTGAAACAAGAATGAAGAAACCATCCAATAGTTCTTCTGTTGGGCCTGTTTCACTGCTAAATGTGTAAAATACATGCAATTCTGTTCTGTATGTGTCCAAAGTGGTACTGAATGGATGTCAAAAAGTGAAAGTAACAGTTATCTGTGTTTACTAAACTAATAAAAACAACTGTTATGATACAAATCAGTGGTATTTCTTACTCAATATATTATTTTAAATATAAAAATAGGTTAAAATGACTATAGTTACTTTTAAAAATGAACAGAAAGAATAATGTATTTAGATTTTTGTTTGAAAACATCATCAGTTCCACTACTCTACTTGAAAAGTAGGCACATACTAAAAATACAGGTATGATATCTGATAAGTATGCAAAAGAAGTATCAGTATAGTTAAGAATTGCTTAAGAATTCTGAATATTGAAAAAAAGACAAACTAAAAAAAAAAATCAGTATTTTGTTAAAAGTCAAATCAATGTTCATGTCATTTAATGTACACTATGAAATATAAATAACTATTAATTTTTAGATAAAAAAAATTAACATTAAAATTTGAACAGCTGAAAAATACCTTATTTTTATTATAATTATAGAAATGCGTTCTTCAAAAAATGTGCTCTTAAGCAGTTAAACCCTTGAAATTAGTGCTAGATGATGGCACAAGTCATCTAAAGGTGGAAAGGTTTACTAATTAAATGTCCAATATCAACAAATGGATAAGTAAAAATCTGTCATATATACCAAAAACTAATATGCAAAAACCACCAACACTGCAACTTGAATGTATGCTTATGTGACTCTGAAAAAAGTTCATTGCATCTCTTGCTTGCCACTGCTCAGAGGAAGGCCATCCTTCCAGCCAGACACAGAGGCACGTCAGAGCGGAGCCTTCGATTGACCGATGTCCTGACAGTGAAACTCATCTAAAATCCTAAGTGCGTTCCCTATTCTCCTTCAGCCACAGGATAACACCAAAGAGAGACATAATGTATAGCGAGTGACAGGAATACTGAGCAGACTGAACTCACAGAGACACTGAGGAAGAAACATCAAAGCTTTCAGGCGAGAACTCATTCCAGTTTTTGCCTTTTATTTTCGAGGCTGATTAATTTCTCATACTTGTGATTAAAACAAGACCTTCCTGGAATGCAATCACCAGACAAAATCCATTGATCAAAGGCTCGTTTACAATCATTTACGACAGAGAAATCTGAGATGAAGTGCCATCTGAGAAGTGCCAAGGGTAAAGTGGCTGCATGTGAAATTTACTGAAAATGATGGAATGCCTTTGACCTACTGAATCCTCAAACATTTTTTCTTCACGTTCAAGTCACAACTAGAAGTTACGCAGCGTAATCTTGTAGCTTGTGTTACTCTGTATTCATGATTTGTAACTGAAGCTCAAAGGAGACTAACTGAGAGAAATTCAGTATCTGGATTCAGACAAACTTATTTTGGATGAAATCACTACTACATTTACATAGACTCAGAGGACATGACTACTCAATAAATAAACATATGTGGACATTAAAGATTGATTTGAGTTTAAATAATTTTATTTTATACTCTTACCTATACGTTATCTTAAAGCTTCTGCTGAGAAAAACAAAAACTGTTACAATGTACAATCTGCCCAGCGACAAGACAAACAAAGTAACAATATTACAGAAATATACTTACATCTTCTAAGGTCATTTTCACTATCAATAACTGAGATGCAACATGGCACTAGTTGCAAGAAAGAGTGAAACCGCGGTGTGATAAGAAATATATGAAAATAGCACTGAAGTTACAGCATTAGCGGACTCATTTACAAAGCTGCCATAGAAGATGCAAGGTATCCCTTTTTTTAGCGGCCTTGGTTCCAAAAGTATTTTAAAATTGTACAAGAAGACAACTTAAATGAAGGAAAGAACTGCAGTCCCATGAAGCATTGTGAATAAAAATGATGGGATCCTCCCGTTGGGGTACCTAGCACAGTAGTCCGGTACCTACTGGGTGAAGCTAGACTCACTGCAGAACGTTGATTGGTTGACAGAGAATCATCACTTGCGCGTGCTACAAGGAGAATTACAACACAATGAAGTGTCTCCTTCACTCGTTCTGCCACGCTGCTCATGCGGCATTGGGCTTGTTTACATCAGAGTGTGCAAAAATAAGAAATATAACAGCGTATTTTAGAATTTTCTATTTTCACACACACAACACACACACACACACACACACACACACACACACAGACAATGTCACGCTTTCTTCTTCGCACGAGAATGATGTCGATCGCTACTTTCCGGCGTACACCACACCTATAAAGTAACCCAAGAATGGAAACCCAAGCCGGATCAGGGTGTACCGTCCCGAATCGTACTGTACTGCACTGTACTGTACCACTCAGTGGAAATGAGGCTTTAGTGTGTTTTTGCAGCTGTTAATTCAATAAAATTCATTACCATGCACTACCACATACTTTCATTATGCAGAACCAATTTGTGATCTTCCTCCACAGGTCCAAGTCTGACTAATTATAAGTTCTTTTAAACTGAATTATTACATGATATGGCTGAGCCATAGTGCCCGCGGTGACAAGTAGGGGGTCTCTGCCCTCCCAGAGTCTCCACTGCCTCATTTTCTGCCCCTAATTATGAAGGTAGGAAGGGAGGTTATTCAGACACCCTGCTGCTCTCCATGCTGATGTTCTCATAATAACCTTCTCTCCAAGACATGCAGGTTTCCACACAGCAACAGGGTAAATAAGACTTCCTGTTTGGGAAGCACACTATGGCATTCATGTTGGCTACAGGCGGTTGGTGAGCCAAAATAATTGGAAATCATTTTAAACTTGGATCAACACATTTTTGACATGTTAATCACTGATTTTATCAGCTCTGTAGACACAAACAGAGCCAGAAACCATGAATAGTTACTAGTTTCACCAATTCTGCTCTGAATTTAATCACAGAATAAAAAAATGGTATGTTTTAAACGACTGAGAAAAATATTGTTCTGTGCACACACCCCAATCACTAAATTTATTCCCAGAAATTAAAATAAATACATAAATTATTTATTTATTTAAAAATAAGTATCAGTATTTTTATAAGAATAGTACTTAGTAAAAATATGCCATTAATCAAATATTTAAAATAGCAAACATTCAAATTACTGTCTTTGTTTTTTCCACATTTACTTATGATTACAAATTTCAATGTTAGCTGTAATTAATTATGATTAATTACAGAAACCTGAACTTAAATCTAAAATTTGTCACAAAAAAACAGAACTAACTTTGTAAACCAAAAAAAAAATTGATATGACCTCTTTAATATTCAATGCAGAATTCAGCTCTCCTCTCACGGTTATCACTGTTTTATATGCAAGACATCAAAGGATGTCGATCACAAGACAAAATGAAGGAAGCCTGATTTGAATACACAGAAATGAGTTCAAATGGACCGCAATTGTTGAATACTGCATGAGATTAAGAGGCTCAGTACAGAATACAACCCGGAGTGAAAGAGATCAGATTAAAGGTTGCCAGATCAGTTCATTACAGTCACTTTTCATGTGAGTGGGAGAGGACACTCAAAATGCACATCAACTAAACATGATGCCAGTGCAAGTAATACCGGACCATCATCCCTCATCTACAGACAGAGAGAGAGTCAGTGTCCTGAAGATAAAGAGGGTTCGGGAGAGAGAAAAACAAGCATGCAGATGTGTGGGATAAAATTCAATTAAGTTTATTCACACCACCAACTGGCTCGTTAATCAAGAGGAGATAAATATTACAGCACATTAGCTCCATTTATTCTACAAAATCAATTCTTTTCCGGACTATGTTTTCCTTTTCTTTCTGCTCCAAGCTAAAAGAGATGACAGATGGCTACTTTTTAATATAAGCCCTTAATGCAGATGAATGGTAGTGTCCATCTTTACACAATTTTCCTGTCAGCCTACTTCTCCATAAACAGCTAGCTGCTCCAGAAGCTCCTATCTCTGGCAGAAATTCAATTGATCAAATACCACTGCAAAAGCGCACACGCTAATCTCTATTCACACACACACATCTACACATGAACGTTTAACCACATTTTTCAGTCGTGAATATTTTATATGCTACTTTGTTTTCACCCACAGCTTTACAACTAAACAATGAGGCAATAATCAAACTTGCTCTCCTAAAATGTTCTCTCTTCCATATGTGCTACTGTGTCCAGTTCATTTTAGCAGACTGGTTCCAAAGTCTATAGTTTAACTGCACACTGGATTACATACTTGCTATCAAAGAAAACTCAAAAACAGCAGCTACATTGTAATCGAAGATGGCAGACAAACCCACAAACTGCACATTACAGATCAAGACATATTCAAATGATGATGGGTGAAAAGAGGAGCCTCAGTAAATGTAAAACATTTTATTCCTGCCTTGTCACTGAGAACCATTTTGTCTAACATAGACTCACTGGAAAAACGTGCCTATATCTATATTTTTGCAAAGTTCCAAAAGCGTACCTACACATACTGTATACTGCTGTTTAAAGCAGAAATGAACACCATAGGCCGTAAAACAGCAAAACTTTAGTACCTTTTTAAACAAATTGCAATGACCTTAAAAATGCTCTTACCATAGTGCATTTGTTTAAAAGTTTGTGGTAAGTACAATTTTTTTCCCAAGACATTAATGCAGCAAAGATGGAATACATTTATCCAAAGTGAAAGTAAAGACATTATAATTACATTACAAAATATTTCTATGAATAAATGCTGTTCTTTGGAACTTTAAAAAAAAAATGTATCATGATTCCCACAAAAACATTAAGCAGCACAACTGTTTTCAACACGGATAATAAAAAAAAAATTCTTGAGCACCAACTAGAGTAATGGCTGCTGAAAATGCAGCTTTGTTATCACAAGAATAAATTACATTTTAAAATACATTAGAAGAGAAAACAGTTATTTAAAATATATAATAACATTTCCTAATATTGCTGTTTTACTCTGTTTTTATTAAATGCATACTGGGTAGATGTCTTTCAAAAACAGTAAGATTCACAAACTATATATAGTCAAATTTCGGTTTGTATCCACCAATACTTATTTAATCCCTTCATATTTGTAACATTTAATTATACATAGAGCTATCCTCAAATGACAGCAGACAGGGTCATATGCTGGCTTTTCAGAAAGGAGGATGGGAACAGTAAGGCAAACAGCAGAAATGGTAATGACATTATAGAATGAAAGCTAATGTGTGAGTTCAATTCCCTGCCCCATTATCCAAGTAATGGCTGATTAAAATGAAGAGGGGTTAGAGCTACTGAGTCCTCCCTAGTCATCAGGGCACTGCACCCCCAAAGGTTTGCAGCAACTATTGATGGAAAGTCATTACACTGGCATATGGTGAAATCCATAGTCATCTGAAGGCTCATGAGATCATAATTGACTTAACTGAAGTGCAATTTCTAATAAAAAAGTTTATTGTCAATATTCTAAATTAATCTAACTTATTTTGTGTTTCATAAAATACGATACAGGTTTGGAATTTTCATTTTTGGGTGAACAAACCCTTGTATTTCTTATGGACTTGAGCTCAGAGCAGAGATCAGAGCTTCTCATTCTCCTTACTTTTTTTGAGGGTGGTCCTGGTCCCAGTGAAAACTATAAGCTCAGTTCTAACAGTCACTCACTTTCATCAGATACAGTCAGAAAAGGTTCAAACACCGAAAACATGATGAAAACTATTAAATGAAGCCTGTTTAAAGGTACTCAGCCTCAAAAAGAAGGTGCAGACACCCTGGCGATTCCACATATTCAATAATATCAACATCAAAGAAATTGCTGATATTGTGCAACTCAAGCATGTTCGAAAGGAAGATATTTTTTTAAAGGCTGATTGAATTGAATACAGATGGATTGAAAGCGAAAAAGAGTATTTTTTAACTCCACAGTTATACATTTTACATTGTTAAAAACATTATAACAGACCAGATCTAGAATACTGTCATGCAGAATAAGGCAGTAATACGTGCTTTAGAAGTACTAATAAACAGCCAATATGCTAGTAATATGCATGCTAATAAGCAACTAGCACTGTAATACATATACTGGGTATTAATTTATGCTTTAGTGATTCAAGGACATCTTATGTTTTTCTCTCTGCAGAATCCCACAAACATCCTTTCTACCACTTTCTATCACTCTATATGGGCTTTTTGTCTCAATTAAGCTTACTGAAATTCATCAACATGGAGCCTTATAGAGTGATGTACAACTGCTTGATCAAAACAATTATGGCCGTATTTGTAAATCTGACAGCATTCTGCTTTGGCCGTTCCACAGCAATCAACAGGAGATGTCATAATAACTAAAAGGGACTGTGTCTGCTGTATTGAATAAACTGTTCAATGTGCAGTCACTGAAAGATGTCATTAAGCAGCTACTTTTATAATCCATCATCTTAACCAACACTGGTTGCAACAGATGAATGCATTTTAAATGTTAATACTAAAGTTATATTCCATTATATATTTAAAAAACCATTCAAACATGTTGACATTAACAGCAAAGAATTATTAGATTGCACAATATGGAAGTTTATTCCATTGCCAATGAATATGTGCACGCTCTAGGTAACATGGATCTACAGTTCACACGGTCACGGAAAACCTGGAAATATCAGGAAAAAATGTTTGTTTTGTTTTGTTTTTTTGTTTTGTTGCATTTTATTGAAGAGGATGCCTTTTAATAATTAGTGTAACCATTCAATAAATAGTTCACCCAAGACGTAGATAAGTTTGTTTTTTCATCTAAACAGATTTTGGAGAAATTTGACATTTGCTTCACTGGCTCATCAATTGATCCTCTGCAGTGAATGGGTGCCATTCAAAAGTCCTAATCCATAATATTTAGAAATATTATGAGCAAGAGTTTAAATGTAAAATGCTTTCATGATGTTTTTTTTTTTTTTTTTTATGAACAAGCGTCTTCTTGCTTCACAAGAAATTAACTGATGGACTGGAGTCATGTGGATTAGTGCGATGTTTTTATCAGCTGTTTGGACTCTCATTCTGACGGCACCCATTCACTGCAGAGGATCACTCCCAGGTGAGCAAGGGATGAGTGGAATGCCTAAATTCAGATGTGTCAGATCATGCAGATGAAGAAACAAATTCATCTAGATTTTGGATGGTCTGAGGACAAGTACATTTTTTGTCTAAACTATTCCTTTGAATTTGACATTCAAATCAGTTCTTTTAAAGGGGTCATAGGATGCCCATTTTCCACAAGTTGATATGATTCTTTAGGTTCTTATTGAAAAGTCTGTAACATAGTTTGGTTAAAATTTCTCATTGGTAGTGCAAAAAACACCATTTTTACCGTCAAAAACAGTTCTTTTCAGATCAAGCCGTTTTTGTAGCATTTTCAAACATTTTTCCATGTTTGAAGAACTTAAAGCCACTCTGAAAATTCATTGTGCATTTGTGTACATCATTTTTCCATCCATAATAAACTATAGAAAACCAATGTAATTCATGTATTGAATAATTAAGTAAAAATTACGAGGGAATGCATATTCAAATTAATTACCAAATACCATGACAATAAAAATACTATTTGCCTGGAAATTGGAAATACTGGAAATGTTGTGTCTTTCAAAACGGAAGCCTGAAAGATTTACTTTCCCCATTTACTTTCCTATTCTGCTGGCTAAAATATCCCCCATTATTTCAGCAGGGTGTCTGATGTCTTTCAGGTAAATGGAAGGCTTGTCTGTGAGACTGTAATGTGAGCCACGTCAACCGTCTTTGAGTCCCATTATGGTCATAATCACTCTGCGATGGCTTCCTCTCTGTAACAGACATTATTAAGTGTTGTACCTAAGTGCTGTAAGTAAAAGACTCAATGTCATCCCAATTATATTGTCAGGCTGTGTAGCGTCTCGACCAATCTGACACACTAATTTTAATTTGATTTAACAAATCAATTATTCATTAGGTTAACAAATCGTCACAGTCCCCTCACTCAATTAACTGGATGCCAGGATGTCTGCTGAACACCAGGCGCTATGGTCACCATGACAACTAATCATGATATCACTGGTTTTATGACCCCCCAGGAATGTGAGAAGGATAGCCCACTCTTTGTCCCAAGGAAAAGCAGAGTAGAAATGGACTGTGTTCTAGTTAATTCATAGAAAAACCGTTATTTGAATGAACACACATATTTCTTCAGGCCATTGAGTATATTATTGTCATTGTGTATTTTATCTTTTATATTTTTTTAGACTATTTTAGTATGCTTGTGATGGGACCCATTCCTGATCATCCCTTTTCACTATATGTAATCTTACCTTGTTTAGTATCTATGAATTTGCCTTCGTATGATCGAAACAAGCGTGTATATTATATGGTGGTACATAGGCAATATATATTAGGGCCCTGAGAATCGTTAATAATTTCGATTTAAGTCCATTTGCAAATTACCATGCTTAGAGAACAAAGGGGTCGTAAACCCTCCAGCAATTGCCACCTCCCGCTCGGAAATTCCATTTTGCTCATTGGACAAGCCCATCTTGAAAGGCGGAGATCTTCTCCGACCTTAAAGGCCCGGCTCCAGGGACCCGCCCCAGTCGGTGGTTCGGTCAGAAGCAAAGATGAAGATGTGAGAAAAACGCTTCAGGATACCAAAGCATCTGTGCCAGGCCTTTTCTTCGGCCTAGTCCTTTCCATTCATCAAGTGACACTGACTCAAACTGGTTCTTCTCATCGACCCGAATTCAGCAAAGATCTACGGGAAGCTTTAAGATTTGCATCAGGAATCTCTTTCAGACAGACGAGATTTGCAAGTATTCAAACTTAGTCTTATTAAGTGATACATTAAGTATCAGTTACACCTTTTTACAAAGGTGTGTTGAACTCAGAATTTTCCTTTTTTTTTTTTTTTTTTGTGGGGGGGGGGGGGTTTTTTTCCCCCCCTTGGGGAAGGCTTTGATCTGTTGAATATAAATGCAAAGTGTTCCATAAAATCCATTCTTTATGCCTCTTTCTATGCTGAGTTAAACTTTAACCCTTTCCTATACCAACTGTATGTGTGTGTGTGTGTGTGTGTATGTGTATGTTAGACCGGCTTAATGTGTTTATGTAGTATGTTAGACTAGTTTAAGTGTTTATGTAGTTAATAAAACCTTACTTGTATCACACTTGACGTGTTCATTGTTTACTCATAACCGGAGTCAATAATCATGCAGATTTACGTTACAAACTTATAGAATTGTACAGTAAGAAGGTTATTTCCTTTAACCAGGAAATTAACGTTCTTAGAATTGACAAGACGGTTGACCCTGAGTGGTCAGCTAAATATCTACAGCGGATCAAAAATATTCATAATTAATTATAACTAGTTATGGTTAATTATTCATATTTCCCCATGAGCTGATCCGCTACAGCTGTGTCATCATTTCAATCTGTTATTCTGACTGAAACAAGAGAACGCAGAAAATTGCATTTGGAGCTCTCAAGCAATGAGAGGAACATCTAAACAGAAATCATGCCCAGCAGGAATTTCCAATAATGCTCTCATGCTCCAAGTGGAAATAACAACAGAGATTTGGATGGTTTTTGCTTGTCACTGTGCTGACAATATTAGCATTAGCTTTTCATGGAGTCAAGTAAGTTACTTTTGAGTAGTGTGATCATCCAAGTGAATGTTTTGTGTAAATTGATACTTTAACTGAAGGGTCACACATCAGATAGATTCTACCCCTTTATTATCTCAGATGGGTTCATCAATAAAATTACAGCTGACAGGCAAGATGAGAAAAGTGGTTTGTGTGAGTTGAACCGTGCAAAATATGCAGCATAGACTCTTAATCACAGATGTCTGTGTCCGGTTAACATAAACAGGATGAATTATGCATTGTTACTTCATTTGAAAAATATTCTCCAAAATGGAGGCTCTCAAAATCTGAAATATAAAATATATATTATAGAGGCCTTTGTTTTATATTTGAAAAATATATGTTATATAGGTAAAACAATCATGCTTGTAGCAAGAGGCCCAGTTGTAGTGACTACGCCACCCCAGACTACTGGGGAAAATAACCCAAATAAGGGCATGCAAATACGTTCCACATGAAAAGAGCAAGAGGCGTGAATCTCCGTACAAACAATCTTTTATTAAGGCTAAAAGAATTGGCTGATATTAATTTAAAACCCACAGCCGGCACAAACCAATGTCATCAGTCCAAAAAAGAAAAACAGAAAACCGTTTTTGTAGCATTTTCCTTTAAATGTTAATGAGCTCTGCTGACCCCGCCCCTCTCTTCCGAGCTGCTCTCAGAGAGACTGTTTACTTTAGCCACATTCATCGTGAAACTTGCTAATTAGCACATTATTAGGAAAGGTGATTTGCAAAGATTCATTCAAAAAAACCTTACACTCACTTCTTATGGAGGTGAAGCTGGATCATGAATGATTCGCGCGAACATAGATGCATTTATGTAGATCGGGGGTGCATTCCCTTCAGAACCAACTGAAGTTTATTGACAAATTGCAAGCTATATTTCTATATATTTAGTAGAAACCGAGGCAGAAAAAAAATTGGCAGTAAGTTTCTTGATATGTAATAAGCTATAAAACATTTGTAGTCTTCTGGATTTCCCTTTGTTGTTATCAAAGCTTTTACTCTCACAGGAAGGTTTTCCATAAGGTGTTGGAAAATGGATGTAGGGATTTGCTCCCATTCAGACACATAAGCATCAGTGAGGTCAAACATCAGGTGATGGGTTCTGGCTCACAGTCACTGTTTCAATTCATCCCAAAGGGGTTCATTGGGATTTAGGTTGGTGCTTTGTTCAGGCTAGTCAAGCTTTTCTGTGCCATTTTACTTTGACAATCACTAAGCTCTTTCTGCTTCTCTCCATTTTGCTAAAAAAAAGAAAAGGAAATTGTTTGTCTAAGGTGATGTCTGTGGCTCTATGCTTGATTTTATGCACTTCCAAACAGCCAAAGTTGTTCATTGGAATATACTTTTGACCATGTATTGTACTTTTAAAGGTGGTATTATGGGATGTAAATAGAATGCCTTTTTGGGAGTTATGAATAGTGAAGTCTTCTCTGTGTTTAAAAAAAATTGTGTTGTTTCCATGTGGAAAAAAATGTTGTATAGCACTGTGTATACACAAAAAATTCAATAATTTATTATAAAAAATGAGACCGCAGCTTTCCCAGGCTACATCCTTTCATTCACCTTTTTAACACTCCATCCTAGAATATACTTTAAATGATCTAGGATCACTAGGGATCCATTAGCAAGAATGATTTGTACCGGATCTTCTTTAACAATATATATATATATATATATTTGTATTATGTTTAGCCTGCGTCCTTCAGATACAGTATATCTGATATATTTATCCCTATTTGCTGTTAATGTTGTATTTATCCTCATTTAAAAATTACTGAATCTACCTTCATGACCCCTAGATCCACACAGGAAATATGAAAAGTATTTTGTGTCTCAATGGGCTGCATTGAACTGGATCTGTGAATGGAACAGGATCACATCCTTTCAATCTTCAATAGCTGTCTTCATTGCCGGTATTTTCTGGTCTCAAATTTTACCGTGAATAATAGTTAAAGTTAGACGAGCGGCTGGAGAAGTGCAGGCTAAACAGATTCCATTTCCGTCATCCGTCATAGCTGCTAATTGCATGAGTCATTGTGGCTAAGAGCCTCAAAGCATCCATTCAATTTTCTGAAATGGTCTACCCAAACAAAAAGGACTCATTTATATAAAACCTTCAGCAAAATTAAACATACAGTCGAATCAGAAATGAACACAACAAATGTCTGACTCTGTTCATTTCCAAGCAGAATGTTTTCTACATTCGTGGCAAAATGCAGCATTCAGCAATCTGCAATGGTACTGTAAATGATGCCTGAGATGTGAAAGGTACGTTTTTCCTCTCACAAAGCCACAAGTGCCCCATCCACTCCTATCACGTCTTTTTGAAGATGATAGCATGCACATATCATGTGAGATATTTATGTGTGTGAGCACAGGATCAAGAATGTGTCTTGTTATTTCTATGTTAGATTTGTGAATGAAATACTCTTCCATTTTCTTCCAAATTCTTCTTATTTGTGACTATTCACTCATTCGCCAATTATTCTCCCTTCAACATTGTCCAGGCAATTTCCCCACTTACAGCAGTTACACAAACAGCTTTTACCCTGGGTCACAATTACCACACAAGCCTTTGGTTCCCAGCCAAAGAGTCATATGTCAAGCCCATTATGGAGCCCGTGATTGAGGTTTCATTTTTTTTGCATCAAATCCAAAAGTGTGCCTTGGAGAAGTGCTGCCAATTTGAGTTGTAATTGTAGTCGAGATCCGTTTAGTCACCGGAAAACTGCAATTGCCCTCGAGATGTGTAAATCTGTCTGCTCTTTCTGAGGCACTCTGTGACCATGGGAGGCTTGTGTCTGAGCTGATGCACATGCCGTTATCGTTTTCTGTTTAGTTGTGAACATACAAATAACCATAATGACTTCAATATTTTATTGCCAAAAGTCATCAATCCTTCTTGTTCTTGTCTGTTTATCCAGCAGGAAAAGCAACTCTTTGTGGTGAATTTGGTTTGCTAAGTGACATTGCAAATGCACATACTAACAGCAAGAGTCAGCCTCTTGAGTCAGAAGTGCTTGCAAAAAGAAAGTGGTAAGAAGGATGTGTGAGAGAATGAATACCATACAAAAAAATTGTGCATCATAAACTACCCACAGTGCCTGAGAAAAAGTATGTAAGACTTGCTGGGACCTAGCTTGTGTTGCCCTGTCTAAAAGGGTGAAAATGCAATATTCCTCCCATTGTTCCTGCTCTCACAAATCAATTTCTGCCAAGGGAAGTTGAAACTCGTTTCCATGATAAATCTATTGAAAAAGTAACAGATGTAATCAACGTAGCAATAACTGTACTTGTTTCCTTTTTAAACTTTCATAAGTTTCATCTGACCAGCATCTCTTTACTTCCTGGCATCTTTTTTCTTTGCTACATATATAATTCACAGACATCATAACGCGATGTGTTGGAATCTGCTCAGCCCATTAATTAATATAGTGCTGCGTAACTCCATAAATGTCAATAAAACAATAAACCATGTTAAATAATTAGATATATTAACAATGTAAAACACTAAAATATTTGAATTCATAATGAGCACATCGATAAACATCGCCAGATGTCCACAGGAAGATTTGAGCCTGTGTTACAAGCCAAGTACTTGAAGAATGTACTCCATACTTTTAATATATATTCATATGTAAAATATTTAAATATTTTATATTTAAGATTTCATCATTTGCTTCACAGAAACATAGACAACCACTAATAGACATCTCGAAACCTCAGAGAGTTGTCAGAAGAAATATACCCCTTCATTACCCTCTTCCAATAATCAGTTACCACCTGTTAGGTGCCAGCCATCTACATTAATATTCCTTGTCTCTGTCTTACAGTTTCAGTTACTGGCTGAATTATACACCAGACATCTCATCCAGAATGAAGTCTACCCACTGGCGGTCTGCCACGCTCATGAAATCAGTGTGAGTCTGTGCAAAGTTCTAAAAAAACTAAAAAAACAACAACACTTGAAGATGGCGCTAGCCTGACTCCCTGAAACCTAAAATGGATTCAATCTGTTCCTTCACTCATTTTGGTAGGAACAGTCCAACCAACATCTCTCACTTTCACAGAGTTTCTTGAACCTATAAGTGGGCTGCATGTCACCAAAGTGAACACATACCATGTGGTTTGCTGAGCTGTCACTACTACAGTGATGACTTAAAGTGCTTTCTCAAAGAAATTGATCTGCAGCTTTCAATCCACCTCAGTGAAAGCTCCTGTGGCACCTGGAATTATGGCTTTCCACCAGGTATTCACCAGGTATACCATTTAAAAGTTTGGTGTTGGAAATATTTTTTATTTTTATTTAAAAAAAAAAAAAGTTTCCTATGCTCACCAAAGCTGCATTTGACAAACAATAATACTGTGTTTTTTCAAGATTTTTTTTCCAAGATTCTTTGATGAATAGAATGTTCCCATTCAGTCAGTCACGTTCTACGTTACGTCAGTGACTGACGAATTGGGATCTCGCCCGAGAGCCCAATCACCTTCGAGTGTTAACTAAACAAGCCAATGACAGTTGGCGTGCGTGTTTCGCCACGCACACCCCGCCCCGCAAAAAGGAGAGCGCGTGCAAACGCACATCAGCTTTTTGCTTCGGAGCCGAGCCTTCTACAGGACGAATCTCCGCGAGTGTTCGAGAGAAACAGCTGGCTTTGGTGTGACGGCGTATCAGCGGGGGTTGCCATCCAGGCTGCTGAAATCTCGGCGGGCTGCAGCTTTCATTCTGTGGTCTTGCCGCGACCTCCCCTGGGAGCTTCAGCGCTCTCTCTAAAAGAGTGTTTCCAAAAATTCCTAAAAGAGCAAATATCTAAAAGAGCTCCACAAGCAATGGGCGTCTTTTTAAAGATGGTTTCCCGCCCGTGCGTTTCTGGATGTGGTCGTTTCTTGCCTCCATCTGATGGTCATGATCGCAGCCTCTCGTGCCTGGGCTTACAGCACGCTGAAGCAGCGCTCATGGATGAGTCATGTTCTCAGTGCGGGAACATGACCATCGCGACGTTGCGGTCTAGATACCTCCTCATTAAACGGGGGGGTATCCCCCTTGCCATGCCCCGCTCTAGCTCCTCTGGTTCTCGGAAGGCTACTTCGGTTCATGGTCAGGGAGGCCTGAGGGTTACAGTGAGAGCTTCCCCGTCGAGCACGTCTCCGCGGGCCTCTCATTCCTCAAACATGTCACACCACCTGGTGTTTCCGGACGAGTGTGCTTGGTCCTCGGACAGGGCAGGGTCCAGCATATTGTGTTGGACACAGGCAGAGGACAGGATGTCGATCGCTGCATCGGAGGGCGAGCTAGGCTCTGGAGATGAGGATTCGGCTGCGCTGCCACCGTCTGGTAGAGTGGCGTTGCCCGAGTCAGATTCAGAGCTGATTGCTATGCTTTCCCGGGCTGCCGAGAGTGCACTGGAGGCCTCCTCCTTTTCCCGAACGCTCGAGGCTGGATGATTGTTTCCTGGGGGCGCAGGCCGGGGCGCGGCGGTGCAACTTGCAAGCGATTTGCAACGGGAGGGGAGACTCCAGCCCCACGCTCTGCTCGTCCAGTTCGCGTATCGAGCATTACGTTGGACCGTAAGCGGCAGCTCAGGACCTCAGACCAGCTCTTTGTTTGCTTTGGAGGTCAGCAGAAGGGAAATGCTGTCTCCAAACAAAGACTTGCCCATTGGTTAGTGGAGGCTATAGTCTTGGCTTACCAGGCCCAACGTTTACCATGCCCACTCGGAGTGAGAGCTCACTCTACGAGCGGAGTGGCATCTTCTTGGGCATTGGCACAGGGCGCCTCGATAGCAGACATCTGTAAAGCTGCCAGCTGGGCGACGCCTAACACATTTGCGAGATTATATAATCTCCATGTAGAGCCCGTGTCCTCTCGTGCACTCGCCTCAGGTAGGCAGTAACACCGGACCGGCTCGGTATCGATCACGCTTGCTGCGCCATTCCCATCTAAGGACCGGATACGTGCTCTTTTCTGCTTCTCAGTTCAGTTCCCCATAGCGAACCCTGTTGAAGTTCCACCCGCACCCTCGGCGGTCAGGCGTGGCGCAGCGCCAGACGCCAGGCTCAGCACTCGTGTGCATGCCCAAGGTCAGCCCTTGTGCTGGGCTAGGGGCCCGTGTGTAGTGATTCCCCCTTCGGGTGATCCCACATGTGTATTCTTCAACGGTACGGCTCCCCTCACGTAAGCCCGTGTCTGTCCCTGGCAGTCGTTCACTGCCATCTCTTGCGTGTAGTGATCACCCCAGGCGGCGTGAGTCTACCGCAGAGATGCCAGATGTGTAATGCCCTGGGACAGTCAATATGTGTCAGTCCACATGATGGGGGGGTACATCCTATGTGCGGGGATGTGGCTTCCGTAGCATTCCCTACTGGGTACGCTTTTTTCCCAGTGTTATCCAATGTACCACTGTTTGGAACAGCAGTGGTGGACACCTCTGCTTAGCCGCTGTCCTATCTTCCGCCCCAGATGGTGTGGGGGGACTTGCCGGCTTCCGAAGGGCACTGGAGGGGGTCAGCAATAGTGGCGTTTTCATAGGGATCCCAATTCGTCAGTCACTGACGTAACGTAGAACGTGACTGACTGAATGGGAAAGTCTAGGTTACTTGTGTAACCCTCGTTCCCGGAAGGAGGGAACGGAGAAGTTACGTTCCGTCGCCACAGTTGCTGTACCAACGCTGTACGGCCGGGGCACGTAGTCTCGGCTCCTCAGCGGAAAAAACTGATGTGCGTTGCACGCGCTCTCCTTTTATACCCACGCTGCGGGGCGCGGTGCGCGTGGCGAAACACGCACGCCAACTGTCATTGGCTTGTTTAGTTAACACTCGAAGGTGATTGGGCTCTCGGGGATCCCAATCGTCAGTCACTGACGTAACGTCTCAGTTCCCTCCTTCAGGGAACGAGGGTACACAAGTCACTAGACGTTCTAACGAACAACATTATAGTAAATGAAAATATTTTTGTAACATTTTAAATGTCTTTACTCTCACTTCTGATCAATTTAATACGTCCTTGCTGAATAAAACTCATTTTTCAAAAAATAAAAATCTTACTGACCCCAAACTTTTGGACAGTATATGGCATTATTGTAACTCAAACTTCAGATGTGCAGTTAAAAGCTGGATACACAAACAGACGTTTACAATCAGAAACAGATTTTAAAAACACTTGGCAGTATATATGCTGACTTTGTAAATGGTTTACAGATTAAAAAATGGGCATCATACACTAAAACACTGAGAATCAAACACTACACCGGAATTGAAGCTATTTATGAAAACAACAAACTCGTGAAGAAAATGTGCACCTCGTTGCAAGGAGACGCATGAGAAATGAAAACAAAATATGTTCTTAAATACACTCAAAATATCAAAAATGTTTGATATCCTTAGACTAGATGGAATCATACTATAATCTGAGTCTATGCCAACCATAAACTAGGCTAGTTCTCTATGAAAACTATCAATTCTGACTCCTCAAAACCTGCAGACTGGCTCTGATTTTCCTCTGACTTGTCCAAAAAGCAAATCAGGCAAAAATCTGTTCAAAAGTCGTGTAGTGTATTCCAGCCTTAAACTGCAATGATTGCTGACGCAACGATATTGTTAGAAGAATTATTAGAAATGCAGTGCTTTTACGACAATATACATGAATCAGAGGGTTGTCAACAAACTCCCAGTTACAATATTCCATCAAGATCAAGCAAAGGAAAAGTGTTATAAGTGACCAAAAGTGACCCAAGCAGACACTCCATGGAGACAATCAACATTCCTATGATCACTATACTGCAGTGCAAAGTCAAAATTTAGTTTGGAACTATGATCAGTTCTGTCAACTATGTTCAGATTCCAGATTTCAAGAGAAAACAGTGTATGAATTGATATCAATTCAATGAAAATTCAATCAAAACCTTTGAAGCCTTATCTCTCAGTTTCAGGGTTAACATAATTACTATGTTTTGCCTTAGTAAAGAAATATATCTATCCAATGAAATTTTTGTTTGTATTTGTATGCATGCACACAGTAATTTACACTTACTGAAAAAAAATTACCCTCATTAAAATGATCTGAACTCACATGAGATGAAGACTACAGTAATTACTTTTACTACTAATAATAATATTAATATGTCTACTTGATATACCCCAGAGCCAACAGCATAGAGTGATGGTATGGATCGCATGTGTGACCCACCAGACAACCCAAATAGAATGAGCACAAGTGGAAAAATAAAATGTCCAAACAACAGATCGAAGATAAACACAAAATGCCTCAACACACAAATTTCCTCTGTCCAAGAGATGACAGGGAAAGAGCCAGTGGTACTCTGGTCATGTCGTGTCTTGTTGTGAAGTGAAGTGAAGAAAATGTGGTTAAAATTAATCATTAGACTAAATGTAATTAATTGTACTGTATTCTGTACAATTTCACTTTATAAATGACTGCTAATGATGTACAAATGATGTACTCACTTCCATCTTCAACCTCTCCCTCAGTCAGAGCATCGTCCCAACCTGCTTCAAGACCACAACCATCATCCCCCTTCCCAAGAAGAGCCCCCCGACCTGCCTGAACGACTACAGGCCAGTAGCACTCACTCCAATCATCATGAAGTGTTTTGAGAGAGTGGTACTGACACACATTCAGAGCAGTATGCCGGACATATTGGACCCACTGCAGTACGCATATCGGCCCAACAGGTCCACCTCAGATGCCATTGCTGCTGCCTTCCATATTTCCCTTTCACACCTGGAAGATAAGGACACTTATATCAGGATGATATTTACTGATTATAGCTCCGCCTTCAATGCTGTCATCCCTCACACACTCACCCAAAAACTGATTGTACTTGGACTACAGTCTGTTAGGATTGGAAATAGGAATTCAGACACCGTCATAACAAACATTGGCACCCCACAAGGGTGTGTTCTCAGTCCCGTCCTCTACACACTGTTCACACATGACTATGTTGCCTCCCACAAGGACAACATAATACTGAAGTTCGCTGATGACACCGCAGTGATAGGACGGATCACCGGCGGGGATGAAGCGGCCTACAGGAGGGAGGTGGCCAGTCTTGTGACATGGTGTGAGGACAACAACCTCACCCTCAACACAGACAAGACAAAGGAGATGATAGTGGACTTGAGGAAAAAGAGGAAAACTCACCAGCCACTGTTTATCCGAGAGCTTGAAGTGGAGAGGGTGAGCAGCTTTAAATACCTGGGGGTCCACATCAGCGAGGACCTCACCTGGACACTCAACACCACCCAGCTGGTTAAGAAGGCACAACAGCAGCTGTACTTCCTGAGGAGGCTGAGGAAGTTTGGCATGTCACCTAAGATCCTCAACAACTTCTACAGCTGTGTAGTTGAGAGCGTCTTGACCAGCTGCATCACTGCATGGTATGGCAGCACTACTGTAAGGGACCGCAAACGTCTGCAGAGAGTGGTGAAGACTGCTGAGAAGATCATCAGGTCTCCACTGCCCTCTCTGCAGGCCATTTACCATCGCAAAGTCCACAGAAGAGCTGCATCCATCATTAAAGACCCCACCCACCCCCAACAGACTGTTCACACTCCTACCCTCAGGACGGAGGTACAGGAGTGTAAATTGCAGGACTTCCAGATTAAGGAACTCCTTCTTCCCCTCAGCTATTAGACTCTTAAACAGGTAGCTAGATAGTGGACTTATCTATCTCAGAGTGCAGTCGGACCAAATTGTTTCATCTCATTTGATCATTTGTAATGTTATTGCTGTTATTACTACCATTGTATATTTATTAATATTACTCATGTAGCCTCATCTCAATTTGCACATCTGTTACTGCTGCTATTGTTATCATGTACTTGCACTCAATTTGCACATTACTGCACTATTGTTTTTTTTGCACATAAGTTAATACTGTACATTCACATATGTAGATACCATATACATAGTCTATATTTCTATTTTCACATTCTATATTTCTACTCTATACTCGCATATATAGATACACATAGTCTATATTTCTATTTTTTCATAGTCTTTATTCCTACTACTGCAGCATAGTTTTATTATTATGTTTCTTACATTGTATGTATGTATGTATATGTGTATAGTTTGTGTATGTGTGTGTATAGCATTGCACTGTCTTGGCATTCATTATGGACAGCAAAGTAAGAATTTCATTGCTCAGGGAAACTTGTTTTCCTCACTGTGCATATGACAATAAACGCTTTGAATCCTTTGAATCTTGAATCCTTAAACCTGTGTGTGTGCGTGCGTGTGTGTGTGTGTGTGTGTGTGTGGGTGTGTGTGTTATATTTTAGATCCAATATAAAATATCTCAAGAAGAAGATAAGTAATCTGCATTACACAGTTTATGTCTTTAAAGCCTCATAGAAACTCTGCTCTACTTGTGTTTATTGCAAAATTGCAGCTACATGAGCACTGATCAATGACAAAGTGAAAATGCACATGCAGGTGAGATCCACTATAAATGAGCACCATTATGAGTAGATTATTAAGGTGCCTGTTGCAGTCAGGCTGAATAAGGATGAGCAGTGAGTACATTTGAAAGGACACACTGCAAAAAATGCTTTTCTTACTTAGATTTTTTTGTCTTGTTTCCAGCCAAAATATCTAAAAAATCTTAAATCAAGAAGGATTTTCTAGACAAGTAAAAATTATTGTCTTGTTTTCAGAAAAAAAAACATGTTAAAATTAAGTAAATTTTTGCTTGAAACAAGCAAAATAATCTGCCAATGGGGTAAGCAAAATAATCTTGTTTTCTGTTTGAAATAAGATTATTTTGCTTACCCCATTGACAGATTATTTTGCTTGTTCTATGCAAAAACTCACTTAATTTTGACTTTTTTTCTGAAAACAAGACAATCATTTTTACTTGTCTGGAAAATCCTTCTTGATTTAAGAATTTTTAGATATTTGTGCTTGAAATAAGAAAATAAAATATTTAGTAAGAAAAGCATTTTTTGCAGTGCAGTAGCCCTGGGGGTGACCCTAATAAAATGGCAATCATGCAGACCTGTCCTCAATTCCCTCTGCCGGCTTCTCCTCTCAGAACATAACACTACTAGTTCATATCAGTCAAAGCATCAAATTAAATAATCATTCATCTATAAGAATCAGTGTTATATAATAGCTTTTTAAAAGGCGGAAGGAGTGCCTCTCTTAGTTTAAAATTGGAATTAGGATCACCATTCTGTCATTTCTAGTGCCCCTTAATTTTTTTCCTGTGTCTTTTTTAATGGTCAGGAAGCTCCCTGAGGATTTTGGTCAATTGCCTGTCAAGGGGAAGTATGAGAAAAATCTCTTAAAATGACATAAAATAGGTTTATTTCATTAGGTGTTGACGATGACCTGATTGACGACCTACTCGCACTTGGATAAGGCTGACACTACTGTCAGCATTTTGTTCGTTGATGAAAAAGGTTCTATACCTTTTTCATCATTCTGCGTCTCCAGTTTGGGATTAAACTCAGGTTGATGTAAGAGAATCTTCCCACAGCATAGATCACAGATTACCTTACTGACAGGAGGCAGTTCATGATTCTCCAGACTTGTGTGCTTGAGATGATGTGGTGAATAATACTGGAGTACCACAGGGTTCGGTCCTGGCCCCTCTTCCATTCATTCACTCACTACATTCATTGACTTTCCATTCATTCCCATCAACTCCTGGCATCTGCAGAAGTTCTCTGGTGAAAATGACAACATCATCAGTACACTTTAATCAAACTTTAATCATTACTCTTAGAATAAAATCACCACAAAATCACATTCCTCTCAATAGCAGCTCTAGGGGTGTAACGGTACACAAATTTTCGGTACAGGTCTTTCGGTTTGGTACGTGTACTGAACAAAACAGCGTGGTTTTAACCACTGCATGAGCGTAACTTCGTTGGAAACTTCGAGTTTTATATATTGTTAGTTTTGATAAAAAAACAAAGTCTCATCTTTCAAACTATGTCATTTTTTCAGGAAATTCGCAAATAAACATCTCAGTTCAAGCGGCAAAGCTGAGTGCGAGTGAGCGCGATCATCCCTTCCTCTTTACTATTAGATTTAATGCGAAATAAACATGAATGAACATCTCATGCCTCATGTAATCGCTCAATCAGTGTTTCAACTGCGGAAGGACGTCAATAAAACTGCTTGTAAACAAACTGTCACGTAGCATTTCATTTACCTCAATCAAGTCATCAGTGTCCACAGCTCCTTAGAGCGCTATAAATTAAGTCTAGAGAAGAGCATTTCGCGAAATATAAGACTACAAACTCATTTAATTTTACTTACCTGTTAGTGATGTCTTAATTATTTAATGTAGACTATATTAAAAAATATATTTTATACAAGTTATGACAGCCACTGTGTAAATGACTATATTTAACAACAAATAGAATTATAATTTAGAAGTTAATTAAAAACTGCATTATGTGCAATTTATATGTTTGCATACATTTTTTTTTTATTTGAGTGTTGAGTATTATATAGAAAATAAATAGTAATTAAATTTAAGTTTGGGCTCTGTTGTTAATTGCAACCTTATAGAAACGTAAAAAGGCTCCCTATAGTTTAGAGCAGAATCCGAGGTATATTTTTATCCATAAGAAAATTTTAATTGTAATTAAATTTATTCAAAGAAAGAGCCATTTGTTCAGTAAACCACTGTGTAATATTTTAAAAAGCAATTTTATGTTTTGTTTTTCCCCCTGCTGTACTGAACCGTCATCGTTACACACCTAGTAGCTCATAATTTTATCAACGACATGAAAGTCTACTAAAAAACTTTTTTTTTTACATTTGGCAGGTGTTTTTATGCAACGTATCTTACAGTACATACATTATTATCGATATGTGTTCTCTGGTAATCAAATCCATGATCTTAGCTTCTTAGATCTTAGAAACACTGAGTGTTGACCCAGAGCATTCAATTGCTTAGAAACAGTCAAAACCTTCCAAACAATCCCAAAAAAAAAGAAAAGAAAAGAAGAATTTCTGCATTAAATGCTGTTGTGTAACATTAGTATTTGGTTTAATAATATAGCTATATATTATATAGCAATCAGTAATAATTTGGCACAACATAACTGCATGGAAAAACAAAGATAATTTTGTATGTTCAAATGAATGGAAGAAATATGTATTTTTCACACTTTGGCTGGCCATAGCCTTCTTTATTAGAGACAGATATTTGTATTGAGTTGACTACTGATGGTCAAGATAAAGCTGTCAGGCAGAGCATCCTACACACTAATTATCCGCCTGCATACTGGGGCTGTGATACAGATAACTACCATTGCGACTCTTAACATACTAACTCTGTACCCCAGATGCATTATAATAACAGCTTCATATATTAATATTGTTTATCTTTCAGCCTTTGAAACACAGAGAACAGAAAGTGAACTGTGCAGAGTTGCAGGCTTGGTTCTCTCCCTAGTGCCTATTTTGTTCATTGAGCCAATTGACAAGAAAGAAGACAAGGCTTTGCCGATGACATGCCACCTCAAGGTTTAGAGAAGCCGGTAATATGGCATCCAGAGCATTTTATGTTCAGAATTAGGGCACCTCTGTGGTTTCATTAGGGGAGGGGGCAAGATGAGTTGCTCTGGTGAGACTTCAAATAACAAAAATTAAAATGACAAAAGTCCAGTCACACCATTATGAAAGCGTGTCAAAGCATACTGTATTGCCATTTGAAGAGGGATGAAGAGGGAATGTCAGGGATATAGCAATACACTAAAGCTAATATCTGTTGTCAGAGAAATAAAGAGAGCATGTTTATATCTGTCAGGGTTCTGTCACTTCGGTCTAGTGTAATTGATGGTTTTGTGACAGAGCCCTGACACTCGCGTCATGTCATTGTTTTCATGTGAGCGTGCGGCTTCGAGTGTGCTCGAGCCGTGCGCTCTCGTCTGCTGGTACTGTTTCATGTTGGAGCATGGTGTTCAGATCCCGGCACTCATGTCTTGAGTTCGGTTTCGGGGGCGGTGGCGGACACTCGCTCTCCATGTTCTGTCTGTTGTGGGAGCGTGCGGTCTCGAGTTCGCTCGGCCGTGCGCTCTTCTGTCCACGTGTGTTGTGTTTTGTGAAGCACGCGGTTTGTGTTCAGCCACGTGCTTTTCTTGCTGTCTTGTGTGAACACGCGGCTTATGAGTTTTCTCATTAGCTGCGTGTTCGTGTCTCCTGTTCTAGCACATGGCTTGTGATTTGTTTTGCTGGCCATGTGCTTGTGTTTTTGTTTTGTGTGAGAACATGGCTTTTGTCTTTGAGTCGGTGTTAATGCCATGTGCTCATGGCAATTGTCTTGACCCCTCCCATCTTGCTACCTGATTATTAGTTAATTTGCCCCAAATGTGCTCCCTCGTTACCCTCCTCATTTGCTCTCCATTTATTCTCCTTGTGTTTGCAGTCGTGCGTGAGTTCGTCTTCGTCAATCCCTGGATGTGTCCAGATCCTGCCTTGCCTTGCCTTGCCTTGCCTTGCCTTGCCTTGCCTTGCCAGCCTGTTTTTCCCCCTCGGGGTAGTTTTTGTTGTTTGTTTTGTTTTATTACCCATTAAAAGCCCATTCTTCTGCAGTGCTGAGTCCTCGCTCCATCCCTCTACCCGGAAACCCCTGACAATATCATAAGCTATAGGTTTTTAAGCCCTCATCTTCTTCATCTATTAAATTCAGACTTTCACACATCTATTTTTCTATGGTTCAGTTTTTCTTCAGTCTAAAAAAAACTCTAAAACTGACCCGCTGATACATGAAATAATAAAAAATATATGTCTTTAAAAATTCAATTAATAAATAATGCTATAGAACAGAACTGTCATATATATTAGGACAATCATTTTTAAAGATTTAAAAATCACCACAAAACCACATTCCTCTCAATAGCAGCTCTAGGGTTGTAACAGTACACAAATTTTCGGTACAGGTCTTTCGGTTTGGTTCGGTACGCATGTGAAATACAGCATTGTTTTAACCACTGCATGAGCGTTACTTCGTTGGAAACTTCGAGTTTTATATATTGTTACTTTTGATAAAAAAGCAAAGTCTCATCTTTCAAATTGTCATTTTTTCAGGAAATTCGCAAATAAACGTCTCAGTTCAAGCGGCAACGCTGAGCGCGAGTAAGCGCGATCAACCCTTCCTCTTTACTACTAGATTTAAGGTGAAATAAACATGAATGAACATCTCATGCCTCATGTAATCACTCAATCAATGTTTTAACCGTGGAAAGACGTCAATAAAACAGCTTGTAAACAAACTGTCACGTAGCATTTCATTTACCTCAGTCAAGTCATCAGTGTCTTTTTTTTAAAAGATTTATCCATTGTAGAGAATATCATGCAGGATTAAAAACAATGTAACTTTTACAAGATGAATGATTCTAGGCTCCATGTTTTATAAAGCTTATGAATTCTATTTTAAGCTGTACTGTTGCTGTACATTTTGAGAGGTGTGCGTGCTGCATGTAAACACCCACGCAAACCATGAACAGTGGAAAAGGTTCATCTCTGCACATCTCACTTTATTTCTCGGAGCAGCTTATAAAGTTGATTGATCTTTAATGTGTAGAAAAGTATTGACTTGATAAAACAAACACATTTCTGGAACACAATATCAAAGACACAGATTGCCATGATTGAGGAGAAGCAACCTCCAGTAATGTGGCTTCTTGTACCACACAAACAGCAGGAGGAGGATTTTTTGTGAAGGGGAATTGACTTTGACTCAAATTACAGGCAACCCTGCTGTTTGGCTTGATCATCTGAGGGTATATTTATGAACATTACATAAATGCTTGTGTATATACACACATACCCCTCGCAAATGCATATAATTTATGGTGCATATGGCGGCGTCTGCTTAGAAAGTTGTTTCTGTACTTCTCCACCCAAGGCAAAGCATCTCTCTGACACTCACGCAAATCTTGATGTCAATCCGCATGTCTCCACACTTCCACTTAAGCTTCTATAATAGAGCTATAATGCAGCGTGGAAAAAGAGTGTGGAGGCGAGAAAGAGTTCACACAACAGGGACACCTGTCATAACCCCAGCAAATCTATCTGGACCAGTAAAGAGCGACTCAAACAGCCAGATTGATTGCTGTCTTCCTCTCTCGCTGTGTGTTTGATCCAGTCCTTTAATTCCCTCTACTTGTTGTTTCTGATCCATACAGCCTTCATCTCTCTGGCTAGTGCGCAACAGATGCGATCACTGAAGACTCTCATTGTTGTGTTAATTTATGTGCTGCTGTGCATAGCCCAAGGCAACGTGGGCATTGCAGGTGGGCTGTGCGTATATATATATATAAACACGGAAGAGATTGTGTCCATGAGACTGTCTGAGGGAGGATGTATTTCTGCTGCAGTTCACCATTAAGCTTTCCCACTGATCTCTAATTCCTTAATTACAAAAAAAGCAGGGATTTTATTACCATCGGTCACATAAATTAGCACTAGAATGGAATAAGAATAGAAACTAAAGGAGGAAGAGAGAGGTGGATGAAAATGTGGGTGGAAAGAGGTGACGAGTCACTGGAAGGAAGAACGCAATATAAAGGAGAAAGAATAGAGCCAGGGAGACAGAGTGAGCAAGAGAGAGCTTGAATACGAGACTGGCAGACACCATTAGTCAAAGCCTGACAGCAGACTGTGACCGACAGGTAGACCAGTGCCAAGCAGGCTGTGGCAGCCTTGGCTCTGATTGGTCCTTCCCTTTTGGAAGCCTTGTTCTTGATTAGTGTTGTTTTGAAAGACCAAGTAATCTCTAATGGCTCACTTGACTTTAGCTCAACACTGCCCCCTGTCTGTTATCACATAGCAATAGTGTGTGCAGGCACTGTATGCATTCTTCAAAAGCATAAAAATAGAGCTAGGTCCAAGGGGAATAGAGTGCTACAGGAATGATGTATTTTAGTAGGCCAAAACCTGGGAACAAGTTAGCATTTTAGCACTTTCATCGTCCTTAAGTCAGTGGGTTTTTTGAATGGGTTTTTGGTTAAAAGCCTGAAATAAAGTCTGTGGTTAACACAAGCTCAAGATATTTCATGTTTTATTCTACAACTTAAAATACTTCGGTAATACCTCTTTGGGATTTTTTAAAGCTTTTACTTGTCTTGTCAGTTGCTGACAAGTGGTTAAATGGGACTACAAAGATTGTCGGGGACATTAAATATCATCACACCAAACAAGTGAACTCACTAGTCTGCTTTTACAGTCTCATTGTGTTTATAATTGTGCTCTTACAAACTATTCTATCTTTTAGGGAAAATTGTTTTTTTGTTTGTTTTTTTTAATAAAGACTGAAGAAGTTGTTGGAAGTTTAATGGTGGTGACGTTGAAGTTTGTTTATAGCCTTGCATAGTTTTTTACTTCTGGCAATTGCTTCAAAATTCAAAGATTTTTTTTGGTCGCAGCTTATTTTCTCCAATAATTCAAAAGTCAATGGAAAAACCCTACTTGTTTTTTAGTAGAGGGAAGCAGGATGATGCTAACTTCTAGGATGGCCTACAAAAATAGCCTACATCATCATTGCAGCACTATATAATGGACAAGAGAATTTTTAGAATGATATTACAAAATGCACAAATATATGCTGACTTTTCCAAACAATATTCTTAGCCATCAATTCATACAAGCTAATAATGAGAATTTCATGAATCCCCTTAAGTCGAAACAAGAGGGTTTAGGCATAAATCCCAGAGTTCAATGGGTCTTACTTGTACTGAGAACTTCTGGTGCCAGTGGCCCACATGTCTAGTAGCGCTTGATCGATTTCGTCCACTCACGTCTGGTGATACACACACATACACATAAAACCTACAGATGGTGTAACACACTCACCCACACATTCAGTTCGAGTTCATATCTCATGTGTCATTACAGCTGAGAAAGGACCTAAAACAATCTGTCTTGATGCCTGGGGCTTAAGCTTGCTGGGAGATAAATTGACTTTTTAAGAAGTATTGAAGAGGAAAGCACTAGTGTGAGAGTCCAAACTTTTAGTTTTGCCTGCCAGCAAGTATCGGTATTGTTTTTAAGTTGTCTGCATTTATAACATTCATAAAGATGGAAAATGAAAAAGTATATATGCAAGTAGAAATTCCGCAGTATATGAATCAAAGTTTCATGACAAACAAATTAGTAATATGCCTATAATGTTTTATAAGTACAATTAAAATAGATTAATATTTTGAAAAAAATCTGATCTAAATACTTACATGAACATGCACAACTACTTAACATTCATCAAAGGCTGTACAGGAAAAATTCAAGGATCTTTTGAAAAGGAAATATAACCTTGACACAGAAAGATAAAGGACAGAGAGAGAAAGAGAGAGAGAATTATGCACCATGTGGCTGTTTGTGGTGCTGAGAACATTAAAACACTAAGATATTATTCAAATACACTAACACACCTTAAGTCCTTTCCCCAGATGTATGGATACATGCTCAAAGTCACAAAGATTTGCTTTGTTCAATCTGTGTTTAAGGTGATAGTTTACATAGAAAAGGAAAGAAAATTTAAGGAATGAGCAACATGAAGAAACAAATGAATAATTCATGCCAAACAAGTCATCTCAACATAATTAGCAGCATTAAATTTGCTTAAATAGCTTAAAGAATAATTCAAAGTCTCTCTTGTAAAGGCATTAGCAGTGTACCGCAGGAGGACAGACTTAATGAAGAGAGCAATGGGCCCAGATGAACCCTAGATAGGACAACAGAGAGGTTTCTAATTACATTAGCCGTATCTCTCTCTCTCTCTCTCTCTCTCTCTCTCTCTCTCTCTCTCTCTCTCTCTCTCCTCTCTCTCTTCTCTCTCTCTCTCTCTCTCTCTCTTCTGGGTGCATGTCTATATTTGTGTGCTGAGGTAAGAGAGCAAAAGCAAGAGAGCGAGAGAGATCCAGTTGCATTATAGGTTGACAACAGCCCTTGTTCATTCACCTGTGGGACACTTCTGACCTTCAGTGCACACCAGAGGCCCGTCACAACATAGATGCAACCACACAAACTCTCATCATGGATCTGATGGGACACTATACTGCACCACTGCATTCACCGGCAATCACCTGGCTGCACTCAACTCTTCAATGACACAGCGAGAAGCTCCATGCTGGCAGGACACAGAGGGATCTGAAGGAGCCAGAGTAGGTCAGTAAGATGAATAATGCAGAAAAAGAGTGACCTAGGAAAACAGACAACAGAGTGCTGACGAATGCTAGCTATTGATTTTCTGTGTAGAAAACAACTGTTAAGAGTTCATGAGACTTTTTTTTTTTGACTAAGATGTTGAGAAAATATTTGTATTCTGTTATTGAAAAACAAAAATGATACAGTGGAATTAACACTTTAAAAATACACCAGTTCACAAGTTTGGAATCATGTATGTATTTAAAGGAAACTCATATTTCTATTCACCAATGTAACATTTAATTGATCAGATAAAAGAAAAAGAAAGAAAAATGTGCTAACAGTACAACACAGTTCTGTTAATATTACTTTTAAAGGGATATTTCACCCAAACATGAAAATGACTTACTCACCCTCAAGCCATCCTATATGTGTATATGACTTTATTCTTTCAGACGAATCCAATCGGAGTTATATTAATAATTCTTCCAAGCTTTATAATGGCAGTGGGCGGTTGTTTCTGTTCAACAGTCCAATAAAAAGTCCAATAAAGCGCATCCATCCGTAATAAAAAAAAGTGCCTCACCCCGCCACAGTCATGGCCTAATTGTTAGAGAGTTGGACTTGTAACCAGATGGTTGTGGATTCAAGTCTCAGGTCCAGCAGCAATTGTCGGTGGGGGGAATTAATAACCAGTGCTCTCTTCCACCCTCAATACCACGACTGAGGTGAGACCCTTGAGCAAGGCACCGAAGCCCCAACTGCTCCATGGGCGCAGCAGCTCATGGCTGCCCACCGGGTGTGTGTTCACTATTGTGTGTATGCATTTGGATGGGTTAAATGCAGAGCACAAATTCCGAGTATGGGACCAGTCATTTTTATTACGATGATTGGAGCGCTTTATTGGACTTCTTTTGGACTGTTGAACATAAACAACTGCCAACTGACATTATAAAGCTTGTAAGAGCTAGGGCGATTTTTAATATTAACTCCGGTTGGATTCGTATTAAAGAAGAAATTCATATATACGTAGAGTGACTTGAGGGTGAGTAAATCATGGGCTAATTTTTATTTTTGTGTTAACTATCCCTTTAAGTTTCTGCACATACAGTATTTATACAATTTGATCATTGTTGAATTGAACAATGAAAACGCTGTAAATTGTTGTTGTTTGTTGTTAGTTCATTATACCTAATGCTTTAACTAATGTAAGAAATGTAAGTAATTACCAAAAATATAAAAATTATTAATGTTTGAATGAAATAACTATTTGATATATTATTAAATCATTAAGTGGGGGCTTTAAAGTTATAGAAAAAAAATACTCTCTTTTGAGAGATGAAGGTTCTTACATACCCTACTATCTTGAATAGCGAGAAGTGGAAAGCCCAGATGTACAACAACAAGAGTACAAGCACATCAGAGTCCCTAGTTGAAAAACAGAGCCCTCACTGGAGCTCAGCTGGCAGCCTCATTGAACAGTACTCACCAAAGACCAGCTTCATCTGCTTTAGTGAAGACTCTGAGATATTGGCCTTTTCGTGAAAATGCAACATCTGACACTGGCAAATTAAAAAGAAAATGGTAGAATGAGCAAAAGAACATAAAGACTGGATGGTAAATGAATAGAAAAAAAATCGTATGGATGGGCGAGCTGTTCCAGAAACTGTTTGATCACAAGGTCTGTGTGAAGTGCTTTATTATGAGCCCATAACAAGCATGTTGAGTTCTACATAAGGTATTGAATGAAACCTCAATATTGTTTTTTTATATAAATGTGTTTAATATAGAAATAGTCATCAATAACATTATAAATGGATTTACCTGGCTTGGATTTACTGTTATTTGGATCGATTTATGGCATCATTGATTAACAAAGTATTAATTTATTAAAATTTATAATGATTCCAAACTTTTGAATGGTATATTTGTGCTTTGTATTCCGTATACAACCTGCAAAATGTTTTTTGAGTGAATGAAGACAATTAAAATTTTGGGGTGCACTATCCCTTTAAAAATGTAATCTAGTCTGGTTTTCACAACTGTTTTTATCACTCTCTCCAGAAAAAAGAAAGAGTGTTCAGTGGCTGCAGGTTAGAGATGGTGAGGTGTGGGTCTGGGTAATGGGGGACTTTCCTGGAGACAAACCATACGAGATGATTGTCAAAGAGCTGATGGAGGAGAGAGCCAGGCGACAGGCTCAGCTAGAAGCCCAGGAGCTGTGGTGAGGATTGTGAGCTGAACGCCAAATCCATGATGTCTATCTGTATCAACTGACTAGATTACAAACTTTTCATTTCCATAATAAAAACATAAAATATTAAATCTTTTGCAGTAGAGATTTAGCAATTTAGTATCATGCTTCAGGGTGCCACATAGAAATATAAGTTTTATTTTGTTTATACAGAAAAATCATGTAATTTTTCCAAATATGCCTAAGGAAACAACAAAAAATACACTGATGTCAAATCCTAGTTTATGAAAAGCTTCATTTTTTGCCATTTTCCAAGGCGGAAGAAAGAAGAAGAAATAAAGCAAAAGTTCAGAGATGCCATCACAAAGGAAAAAGCACGCTTAGTTGCAGGAAAATGGAAGGAAGAAGCTGAGGACAGGAAGGCAGCCAAACAGGAGGAGGAACGTATACAGGAGAAACTAAAGGTGATTGATCAACAAACCCCTCAAACTTCTAAATCTGCTGCAAAATGAGAACACACTAATTGGCCTCAGCAAGACAAAAATGTTTGCCAGGATCCGAACAATCTGCTAGAAAGTCAGAGGACTAACTTAGCAGTGGGAGTCACAAAACAATCCAAGTGATCAATTACCTGCAATGATGTCCAACTTTAGGACCTAACATTCGTTTGGTGGATGCTGTTTTCCACCAAACTCTCTGTAAATTATTTAGGTAAGTGTGTGGAACGGCGGCAGTATGTGGAGGTGGGCCCTCTGTACTTCGATTCTCTCTACCTCCCTATGAAAGACAGGGAACAATGAGGAGAACAACCATGCAATCAATACTCAATCTGAAACCAACAGGAGGGCAACATGCTGCAGCAACGACAAAAACTAGGGCTGAGTGCTTTTTTAGTTCTCCAAAACAGTCTATGTACTTTTGTTTTGTCATGTTAGTCTTAGTTGCTTCCCGGTTTGAGGTTAAATAAAACAGGAAATGTATTATACAGAGCTGGAGCTGTTTTTGGTTGATGTTGTAAAAAGTAGAAGTCCATGTTAAAGTGTAAAAGGGTCAATGACAAATAAGAGCACACAGAAAAATGAATAGGAGTAATCTTATAAAAACTTGCTTTGAAACGCATTTCAAGCTCTTAAAAAATTGACTTGTGTATTCATGTTAGTTTCAAAAAGCTTTTATACTAAACTTATATGCAAATGTAAGAAACTAATATGCATTATATACAATAACATTTCCTTAGATCTACATGTGAAGAAGCACATCTTGGACTTTTAATAATGTTTTACAATATATTTAAGGGAATAAGTGTTTTTTTACAAATATCATGAATTCTTAATTCATAAATATCATAAGTTTTTTGAGGAGTCACATGACATGACATTTTACAGACTGAACTAAGTTCCCTAGTCATAATAACGGTTAAATTCCCTGATGTGTCATGAGTTTTCCTCTATGACATACTTCCTGTTTGACCGCATACTTTGAGACGTTCCCTTTCAGTCGGGCACTCTCGACGTCACGTCGGAGGACCGCCGAAAGTGGGATCTCGCTTAGAGGGACCAATCGACTTCGAGTGTAAACTAAACGAGCCAATGCATTTTGGCATGCGATTATTGCATCCAGCTTTTGCTGATCACAGCGTGAGTATAAGTAGGCAGCAGATGCAGCGCATATTCAGCTTTTCGCTTCGGAGCCGAGCGGTTTTATCGTTCTGCTCCTGACCTTCTGCAGTAGTGATAAACTACAGTCAAGCACGCTCTTCGGTGGGCTCTCGTGCTGGTGGGACGGCGCTTCAGCGGCGGTGGTTTCCCATGTCGAGTGGGTTGCACACAACAGGCAGCACTACCCCTGTGTGTGTTTCAGACGGCCATCTCCCCTGTGCGCTTCAGCACACTAAAAGAGCAATTTTCCATACTAAAAGAGCTTTGCGGGTGGAACGTCTTTTTAAAGACGCGTCTTTTTAAAGATGCCTTTTCACCCGTGCGTTTCTGGATGCGGTCTTTACCTGGCGCCGGGCGATGGTCACGGTCGCTGCCTCTCGTGCCTGGGCATGAAGCACGCTGAGGTGGCTTTCGTGGATGACTCATGCCCCCATTGCGGGGGCATGACCATCTCGGAGTTGCGGACCAGACTCCGTTACCTGCAAGGGGGCGGAGTGCCCTTGCCACTGCCTAGATCTGGGGTTCCCTTTGGTGGCAGCCGGGGGCGTCCTTTTTTTGGCGGTGGGCGGACTGGTCTTACGGTTACGGTGAGGAATTCCCCTCCGGGGATGCCCGAACCCGCCGGCACTGCGAAACCAGCGTAGCTCTCAGAAAGAGCAGGCTGGACCCTCCCGGGGTGCCCACTTGTTTCTTCTGGGGCTCCCCCCGACGATCAGATGTCGATTGCAGCATCGGAGGGTGAGCGAGAGCTTTTCCGGGAAGATGCAGCGCATAGTCAGCTTTTCGCTTCGGAGCCGAGCGGTTTTATCATTCTGCTCCTGACCTTCTGCAGTAGTGACAAACTACAGTCAAGCACCCTCTTCGGTGGGCTCTCGTGCTGGAGGACGGCGCTTCAGCGGTGGTGGTTTACCGTGTCGAGTGGGTTGCACACATCAAGCTTCCCTACCCACTGTTTGTGTTGCAGGCAGCCATCTCCCCTGTGCGATTCAGCACACTAAAAGAGCAATTTCCATTCTAAAAGAGCTTCACGGGTGGAACGTCTTTTTAAAGACGCGTCTTTTTAAAGATGTCATACCATCCGTGCGTTTCTGGGTGCGGTCGTTACCTGACGCCGGGTGATGGTCACGATCGCTGCCTCACGTGTCTGGGCATGTAGCATGCTGAGGTGGCTTTTGTGGATGGCTCATGCTCCCATGGTGGGTGTATGACCATCTCGGAGTTGCGGACCATACTCCGTTACCTGCAAGGGGGCGGAGTGCCCGTGCCGCTGCCTAGATCTGGGGTTCCCTCTGGCGGCAGCCGGGGGCGTCCTTTTTCTAGCAGTGGGCGGACTGGCCTTACGGTCACGGTGAGGAATTCCCCTCCGGGGATGCCCGAACCCGCCGGCACTGCGAAACCAGCGGAGCTTTCAGTAGAGCAGGCTGGACCCTCCCGGGGGGTACCACTTGTTTCTTCTGAGGCTCCCCCTGACGATCGGATGTCGATCGCTGCATCGGAGGGTAAGCCAGACTTTTTTGGGGATGAAGATCCGTCAGCGTTGCTGCCCTCTGGGAGGTCAGTGGTGCCGGATACGGACCCTGAAATGATGGCTATGCTTTCCCGGGCCGCCGAGAGTGTCGGGCTCGAGTGGAACATTCCACCGCGTCCCGAACCCTCAAGGTTGGACGATTGGTTTCTCGGGGTGGCTCGCGCTGGTTCTCAGCGCCCCCCCCTGGTGCCTTTCTTCTCGGAGGTGCATGATGAGCTCACCAGGTCGTGGACACACCTTTTACTGCCAGAAACCGGCCCAGTGGCTCATCTTCCCTCACCACCCTTGATGGGGGTCCAGCGAGGGGGTATACGGGAGTTTCCCAGGTGGAGCGGTCTGTTGCGATGTAATTGTGTCCAAATGCCGCTACCACTCGGTGGGGCAAACCGTTGCTCCCCTCCCGGGCCTGTAAGCACTCGTCGGCCTGATCGAGACCGCCTATATGGCCTGTGGAGAAGCTGCGTCCGCCTTACACGCTTCGGCGTTATTGCAAGTGCACCAGGCCAAGGCACTGAGGGACTTGCACGAGGGTGGTCACGACCTGGAAGTTCTCAAAGAGCTCTGCACCGCGACGGACCTCGCGCTACGAGCAACGAAGGTTACGGCGCGGTCTCTGGGTCGTGCGATGTCGACTATGGTGGTCCAGGAGCGCCATCTCTGGCTGTGTCTGGCCGACATGCGCGAGGTGGACAAGACAAGATTCCTGAACGCCCCCGTGTCCCAGACCAGCCTCGCGGCCAGTGGTACCCAAATTCTCGACAAAGAGGAATTCCTCTATTTCTGGGTCCCCAGAGGGGACGGGGTGTTGTGGACGATCTAGTGCGTATCACACTCTCCCTCCTCTCTCGCCAGTGAGCAGCAATGGGCGGATCGGGAGGACGAACCAACGGACTAACCACGCACCCTCTGCTCAAACGCAGGTCAGTGTTACACATTCAGACCCCGCCTCGGACCGGCAAAGGGATGCCCGGGCCGGGTCCCTGCGTTCCTTCACGCTGCCCCACTGCGGGTACGCCTGTATTTCCGTGATGCCACTTGCGCGGCGTCTTGGAGCCTGGCTAGAGCTACCCAGCCCGTCTCGATGGCTCCTTCGAACCGTCAGTCTCGGCTATGCGATTCAGTTCACCCGGCGCTCCCAAGTTCAGGTGCGTCCACTTCACTTCAGTGAAGGCGGCAGATGCCCCTGTTTTCTGTGCAGAGATCGCAGACCTACTGGGGAAGGATGTGATAGAGTCGGTCCCTCCAGCCGATATGAGGTCGGGGTTTTACAGCCCTTACTTTATTGTACCCAAGAAAGGCGGTGGGTTGAGACCTATCTTGGACCTGCGCGTCGTGAACCGGGCCCTTCACCGGCTCCCGTTCAAGATGCTAACGCAGAAATGTATCTTCAGGTGTATTCGTCCCCAAGATTGGTTCGCAGCGATTGACCTGAGGGACGCGTACTTCCATGTTTTTCGATCCTTCCGCGCCACAGGCCATTCCTGCGGTTTGCATTCGAGGGGCGGGCATACCATTACAAGGTCCTGCCCTTCGGGCTGTCGCCCCGTGTCTTTACGAAAGTTATGGAGGCAGCCCTTGTTCCCATGAGAGATCAGGGCATTCGCCTCCCAACTACCTCGACGGTTGGCTCATACTCGCCCAGTCTCAGGATCAGTTGTGCGAGCACAGGGACTTGGTGCTTTCACACCTCAGCCTGTTGGGCCTTCAGGTCAACTGGGAAAAGAGCAAACTCTCCCCGACGCAGAGGATCTCTTTTCTCGGTATGGAGTTGGACTCGGTCGAACAGACAGCACGCCTCACGCAGGAACGTGCTCAGTCGGTGTTGAACTGCTTGAATACATTCAAGAGCAGGATGGCGGTCCCACTGAAATTGTTTCAGAGGCTCCTGGGGCATATGGCGGCCACGGCGGCAGTCACGCCACTGGGGCTACTCCATATGAGACCGCTGCAGCACTGGCTCCATGGCCGAGTCCCGAGGTGGGCGTGGCAACGCGGCACCTTCCGGGTCCAGGTGACACCGGCCTGCCGCCAAACCTTCACCCCGTGGTCAGACCTTGCATTCCTCCGGGCAGGAGTGCCCCTGGAGCAGGTCTCCAGGCATGCTGTGGTTTGCACAGATGCCTCAACCACCGGCTGGGGGTCCATGTACAACGGGCTTTCAGTGTCAGGGGTTTGGACGGGGCCCCGACTGCACTGGCACATCAACTGCCTCGAGTTTCTGGCAGTTCACCTTGCCCTGAGCCGTCTCAAAGGGCGCTTACAGGGCAAGCATGTACTGGTCCGCACGGACAATACAGCGGCGTTGCGTACATCAACCGACAAGGTGGTCTGCGCTCCCGTCGCTTATCGCAACTCGCCCGCCACCTCCTCCTCTGGAGTCAGAAGCATCTGAGGTCGCTTCGTGCTGTTCACATTCCTGGGCTGCTCAACCGGGCAGCCGACGAGCTGTCCCGAGCTGTGCGCCCGGGAGAATGGCGACTCCGTCCCCAGACGGTCCAGCTGGTTTGGGGACGTTTCGGAGCCGCTCAGGTAGACCTGTTTGCCTCTCCAGAAACCTCTCACTGCCAGTTGGTCTTCGCCCTGACTGAGGGAACACTCGGCACGGACGCACTGGCACATAGCTGGCTGCGGGGCCTTCGCAAGTATGCGTTTCCCCCAGTGAGCCTTCTGGCACATTTCCTGTGCAAAGTCAGGGAGGACGAGGAGCAGGTCCTGCTGGTGGCACCCTATTGGCCTACCCGGACCTGGTTCCCGGAACTAATGCTCCTCGCGACAGCCCTCCCTGGCCGATTCCTCTGAGGAAGGATTTACTGATTTAGAGACGGTGCACCCTTTGGCACCCGCGTCCAGACTTGTGGAACTTCCACTTGTGGTCCCTGGACGGGACGCTGAGGTTCTAGGTGGCCTACCCCAAGGTGTAGTTGACACCATCACTTCAGCGAGAGCACCGTCTACGAGACACGTTTACGCTTTGAAGTGGAACCTGTTCGTGAGTGGTGTTCTTCTCGCGAGAAGACCCCCGGAGATGCCCGATCGGAGTTGTGCTGTCCTTCTTGCAGCAGGGTTGGAGCGAAGGCTGTCTCCCTCCACCCTTAAAGTTCATGTCGCCGCGATCGCTGCTAACCACGACCCCGTAGAAGGGAGGTCGCTGGGGAAGCATGATCTGGTCATCAGGTTCCTTAGTGGGGCGAGAAGGTTAAATCCTCCACGCCCCCCTCTATACCCTCTTGGGACCGGAGTCTGGTGCTCACGGCACTACAGCAAGCCCCGTTTGAGCCTTTACAGGCAGTGTAGCTGAAGTTCCTTTCAATGAAGACTTTGCTCCTGCTAGCATTGGCCTCTATCAAGAGTGTAGGGGACCTGCACGCATTTTCGGTTCACGATTCGTGCCTAGAGTTCGGGCCGGCTGATTCCCAGGTTACCCTGAGGCCCCGGCCCGGCTACGTTCCCAAGGTTCCCGCTACTCCCTTCAGGATCAGGTGGTGAACCTCCAAGCGCAGCCCTCGGAGGAGGCAGACCCAGCCCTATCTTTGCTCTGTCCCATCCGAGCCTTAAGGTGCTATGTAGACCGGACACAAAGCTTTAGGACTTCAGACCAGCTCTTTGTCTGTCACGGAAGCCGGCAGAAGGGGAATGCCGTCTCAAAGCAGAGGATGGCCCACTGGATAGTGGATGCATCACCCTGGCTTATCAGGCACAGGGTGTGCCCTGCCTGCTCAGGTTGCAAGCTCACTCAACTAGAGGTTTTGCATCCTACTGGGCGCTGGCTCGTGTCGCCTCGCTGACAGATATTTGTAGGGCTGCGGGCTTGGCGACCCCTAACACATTCGCTAGATTCTATAGCCTTCGTGTGGATCCGGTATCCTCCTGTGTTCTCACCTCAAACGGGTAGAGCACTGAGAGGCCCCGGCTTCGGGTCGTCTTGCAAAACCACTCCAGAGAGTCCATTTAGTAGACCCTGTTGAGTTCCTCCATCCCCTCGGCAGCCAGACGTGGCGGAGCGTCCGGCGCCAGGCCTTCACTCGCTGAATCCTCGAGAACCGGTAGGAGGCTGGGTTCCATATGTTAGACCTAAGTGGATCTCATATGTGTACAGTCCACGGTATAGCCTTGAGCCCGTATTTCCCCGGCAGACTTCTGCCATTCCAAGAGGTTTCAATCACCTCCATTCTTCCATATGCACCTATGGGATGTTCATATGTGTATTGCTTCCGCAACCTCCTTCGGGAAGGTTCGAGCTTCCGTAACGCCCCTGTTCCAAGTAGAACAGGTACGTTTTCCTAGTGTTATCCAGTCTTACTCATTGGGTAGTGCCATTGCAGCAGTAGCTGGTCCTCTTGTGAAGAAGCCCTGGCCTACGCCAAAAAATAGGGGCGCAGGTGGCTTCCACAGGACACCGGAAGGGGCAGTAGCTGTGGCCCTTTGGAGGATCCCACTTTCCGTCGTTCCTCCGACGTGACGTCGGAGTGACCGACTGAAAGTGAAAGTCTCGGTTACGTATGTAACCCTCGTCCCCTGAAGGAGGGAACTGAGACGTCACGTCCCGTCGCCACAGCTCCTGTACCACCGCTGAGCGGCCGGGTCACCGGCTCGGCTCCTCAGCGAAAACCTGAATATGCGCTGCATCTGCTGCCTACTTATACTCACGCTGTGATCAGCAGCAGCTGGATGCAATAATCGCATGCCAATGTGCATTGGCTCGTTTAGTTTACACTCGAAGTAGATTGGTCCCTCTAAGCGAGATCCCAATTTCGTCGGTCCTCCGACGTGACGTCTCCGTTCCCTCCTTCAGGGAACGAGGGTTACATACGTAACCGAGACGTTTTGTTGAATCACCCGTTTGTAATTTATACCTTCCAAAAAAAAACCCCCCCCCCCCCAAAACTTTTTATTAAAAAAAAAACATGCCATTGTACGTATCTGTGAATTTGTATTTTAATGCATTTTTTAAATAATGTCATTGACCCAAAATGTAGATGCATGGTACTTTGGCAAGTCAAAAACATGTCAGCTTTTTAGTATGAGAATTTGTTTGGCTGTAGGAAAGTGAGGGCAGAAGCCAATTAATCTTGAAGAGGAGATAAGATCCTAAAGGCATCTCCAATGCTGCAAGATTAGTTATTCAGAAGTTGCGCTGATGGTATTATCTTTTCAAAGAGGAAGAAAAAGAAAATGGCAGAACGTAGGAGGATTCGGGGCAGACAAGGGTGGCGGCACGACCGTTTTTCAATATTCACTGCAGTTTCCCAAAGAGGCCTTGATGGTTAGCCATGATTTGTGGCCTGGTAATGAGACCTTCTAAAGAAACTTGTCAAATATTAAAGAGCTCATTTATCACAGCCCACATATCATCCCTCTTACTGGAAAGTGCTGAGTCATTAAACTTTGAAGTGTTTCTCTCACAATACTCCTTAAGAAATCTTTAAAAAGACTGTCGAGGCACAAACTAAGGAGAAGAGTGAAAAGAAAATGGTGGGGTCTCTCAAAAGTTGTTTTAGTTAGATGTGCTTCAGTTATACGAGGAGACACTTCAATATAGAGCAACTATGTCAGCAAACTCAAAGAAAAAAGATCTCCGTACAAAGCAGATTGAACAATAGTTTCTGTCATGACCTCAACTGCAGTCATCTTTTTGGACTCTAGTGGTCTAGACAAGGAGTGTCTGTTTTCAGATAATGCCTCATTGGTAATTACCTTATGCCAATAAATACACGGCTTAAGTATCTCAAACAACCATGCTGCTACATGTTAGTGTCCTAGAGGATTAATTATTCAACCAAATGATTTCCATTTCAGCACAGCTAATGAGCCTAGTGCTGCAAGAGTTAGAACAACATACTGAGGCTAAGTAAGGACTGAGGTGCATATGATTTGTCAACACTCTCTCTCTGTCACAAAAAAAATACACACAGTGTGTTACACTCACACAGAAACAAGAGGAAGAGGAGAGGCAGAGGGAAGAAGAGGAGATCCGACGTGCAGAGGGAAAAAGAGCGAAGGAGCTATATATGTCCCTTGAGCAAGAACAAAAAAAAAGTGAACAACGTGACAAAGAGTGGGAGGAACAATGTGAGTGAAGATTTTATTTCTTCATATACATTGTCATCTTCTTCTGTTTATATGTATGAAATAGTTCCTTTTAAAGGCACACTATGTAATTTTCGCCGCTAGAGGGCGCGTATTCAAAATAAACAAATAGGCAAAGGCGTAGTTTGATGTGTGTGAGTGTGGAGTGTGGAATCATGGGAGTTGTCGTCTTCATCCCCACAGCCGATGCAATCCGATGGGAATCATGTTCATGGATGAGCTAATGATTTATTAACATAGTAGAATGAAGGAGGGTTAGGCTGAAAGCCGTCGAAGTGAAACAAGGCCGCTGAACGAGCGTGACACTCGGCTCGAAAGCAGTGGAGCTTTTATTATGCCACAGTCGACCGCTTCCGCTCCTTCCGGTCGTGCGTATGTGGGGGAAAAAAGCAGTGCTGTTTTATCATACATAGATACATTTGAAAGTTCTGTTATAATGCTACTCTGTGCGGTCGTCACCGGTCTAATAAAATGTATAGCATATTATTTTGTTTTCTACAAAACAAAACCAGAAATCAAGGGGTTATGACGTCATTGGCAGGTGACACGATGACATTATGGACACGCTCCGTGTCACTAGTTAAAATTGCTTATTTCTCTGGATTTAAATGTTCTTCGAAACATTTGGGATAGTGTAAGTACACAAGTCAGCAAAATATATAACACTGTTCTAGTGGTTTTTGGATATTTTAATAAAAAAATCTTACCTATTGTGCCTTTAACGTCTACAAAAATCTCTTCAGCCTGTAAATGTGAAAAAAAATTTAATTAATCAAATAAATACCTGGTAATCTGATAAATACCAGTCACAATGTTTAGAAAGAGAGAGAGAGAGAGATGGTTATAACTAGTCAATGTTCTACCTGGTATACAACTGTATAGCAACTAGTTTGTTGCAACAAAGACAGACTAGCTTATAGCTAGAAACCAGCTACCATGTTCCAAAACACACTTGCCACAGTTCTATAAGCTTTTATAAGGATTATCTAAGTTATATAAGAAGGATTTTCCAGCAAGGTTGCATGCAAACTATCCTTTCTTATCACTTTTTCACCATCTGACCTCCATCCGACTTTCTTTTTAGTATGTCGCTCCAAAGCAGCTGATGAGGAGATGACAAGAAAGGCTCGTTGGGCAAGAGATGAGTATAAGCGTCAGTCACTACGGGCTATAGAGAAAGGCCACGTTGCTGGCCTGAGTGGCCACTTTCAGAAACAATCCCACTGGAGCCACAGTACTTTCATTGAACCATCCAGTCCTGTTCCCAGCAATGAAGTCCGTCCCAGGCCCGGCCTTCAACGTGCAGAACCTCCTCTGTACCGGCGTAGACAAAGCCGCAGACATAGTACAACTGCAAACACAACCACTAATGGACAGGTAACCATTCTGTATAGAAATAATAGTATTATTTTTTTTGTATTGTATATGTGATATATTATGTTTGTATTAAGTTTGTTATATGATGCTACTACCTTACTTTAATTGCCCCCTTGAGGGATTAATAAAGTTGTTAACTTAACTTATAGTATGTGACACTGAATATAGATCAAAGTGACCCACATTGCATTCAAGGTATTGCATTTTGTTAATAAAACACAAAAGGTAAAATCATTTGTTTAAAATACTACAAGTTAATTTAGGCATCACAAAATTATAATGTACAGCATTAAAATGTATTTATTTTTATTTGCTAAAATAACATTTAATTACATTTAACAATGTTATTAATACATACAATCAACTGATATTGAAATTTTATAACGCTCTAATATATACAACAACTGATGGTTCATCATGCACAGCAATTCCCGAAGAAATGCTTTAGACCAGCCTAAGGTGGTTTGTAGGTCTTAGCTGGTTTAAGCTGATCTCCCAGACTGGCCAAGCCTGTGTTCATTTGGTTCAGCTGCTCTCCCAGCCTTATATGCTCTAATATAGGCAAACCAAGTCTTTTTGACAAGGCTGGGAGAACATCTAAGACGACCAAACCATCTTAGGCTGGTATTTTCAATAGGATTATGCACCAGATCAAGAACTGTGTAATTCTGTAAATTAGCGCTTTTCTTTCCCATTAGCCCTGCATGTGTGCGAACACCACGGCCCAGTTCCAGGGAGATGCTTATTCTTTGGTTCACTGAAGAGCAGAAACCAAAACAGGCAGGATATGAACGGAATGGCAATGCTATCGCGCCGTGGTTCCACGGTAAGGTTTCTTAATGACCTCTCTGGTGTCTCCTGTTATCTGATACGATACATTAAAATCCATGATCACCTGTTAAATTGTGTGCAACATGAATAGCTTGCCAATGTCAGCATTGTGGCTGATGATACTGTCCCATAAGCAAGTGGAAAACATGAGTAGTTTTAGCAACCCAGACATTTGTGCCTTGTCCCTTTTACCCTCTTGTACACACTGTCACCCAGATCCACAAGGAGAGAGAAATGGAGTGTGGAATATGCAGCCCTTGTTTTGAAACCAGAAACTAGCCGAACAACAGATGGAGAGCAGTGGTGTGTGTGTCTGCATCTACTTGTACACGGACAGACAGTAGAGAGAAATTGAAGGGGAGTGCTCAATAATTCAAAGGCTTTGCTAGGCTAATTACTGGCATGAGTCTTGCAGCTTTGTCATGTTAGAATGGGTTACAGTGTGACTCCTGCTTAAATGACAAGAGAGCAGATTAATAGGCTTGTGTGTGTCGGAAATTCCAACGGAATGTGGGCCGCACATCAGTCTGTGTGATTCTGAATAGATGCGTCTAGATAAGAGGACAGACGCACACTCATTCATGCTCTTACTGACACACATACACAAGCTACGGTGTAGATTTACACCAACACTGCTGGTAGAGATACATGGAAAAACATACTATACCACTTTCTTTCTGGCACCTGATGACTCCATTACAGAGATAACAAGATAAAAAAAATGCTGAAATACCTACACAACTACTCTTAATTTGTTACCCTTGTGGAAAAAGAAGTTTGCTTAACTGTATTGAATGTTTTTGAATTACGTTTTAATAATCTGTTTTCATGCTTAACATCAAACTACTATTTCTAACATAGTAAGGCACATACTTGATTAGAGCTGTAGTGTGTTATTCAGTATTACATTTAAAGTAAATATATTTTAAACACTAAAAATTACAACTTCGTCATCACAAATGTGTAAACACAAATATATTTAAGCACATGACATACACGTTTCAATAGAAATAACATAAAATCTTAGTTTACCATATTATCATATGTCAATACATTCAGCTGAAACGATATTTCAAAGACAATATGAAATTGCATACATTTAAACTAAACTACTACATTTTAATTTAATTGCAAATAACATACAATTAAGTGTCTGGCCTGTTTGCCCTTTTCACAAGGGTAAACAGGCCAGGCTTTGTGAGGTGCCTCAGTTAATATCAACAAAAATTGTGTTTTAGGGAGTTTGAATTAGTGTGCACATAATAAAAAAAACATAACTGTCTCCACTGACAGCTTACTGTGATTTCTATGCTGAAGGTATCATCTCTCGAGACGACTCAGAGACACTGCTTATGAATGCTGCTGAGGGCTCTTTCTTGGTACGGGTCAGTGAGATGATATGGGGCTACACACTGTCCTATCGCACAGCCAGTGGTTTCAAGCATTTCCTTATCGATGCTTCTGGGGACTATACCAGCTTTCTGGGTGTGGACCAAAACCGGCATGCCACCCTTGCTGACCTCATTGACTTCCACAAAGTAAGAGAGCAGAATAGTGTGTAACATATGGGTAAAAGGATTTTTACCTCAAGAATGCAAAAGATAAAAACATTTCTCTACACTAACCAAAATACATTTAAAAGAGTTGATATGAATCATTCACTGTAAGGCCAGTAACATATATTTAGAAAATAGGGTTAATGTTGATTTTCATGCAGGTGGCACAAGTTTGTGCCTTTTTCACATTATTTCCTACTACCATTCTCTCAAAATTCTGTGATCATTTACACCCTTAAAAATAAAGGTGCTTCAAAAGGTTCTTCAAGTGATGCCATAGAAGAACCATTTTTGGTTCCACAAAGAACCATTCAGTCAAAGGTTCTTTAAAGAACCATCTCTTTCTTACCTTTTTGTAATCTGAAGAACCTTCTTTCGCCACAAAGAACCTTTTGTGAAACAGAAAGGTTCTTCAGATGTTAAAGGTTTTTTCTGGAACCATTTAGACAAAAAGGTTCTTCTATGGCATCGTGAAGCACCTTTATTTTTAAGAGTGTACACACACCAAAATGTTGTTCCAACTTCCAAGCCCATATGACTTTCTTCTGCGGTGCATGTTCAGACTGATTTTTTCCATTCAATGAAATTGGCCAGATGAGGGTCAAGGAATGTCAAGCTTCAAAAAAGTAAAAATACAACAAAAGCATGACTCCATACAAGGCCGGTAAACCCATAAGTCAAAGTAAATTCATAGTGCGCTTCATAGTCTTTTAGATGGCGTTGATTTATCAAATCATTTTAGTGTCACAACTGTGATCCTTCAGACCTTAGCATGAGCCCCAGTTTGTTCGGCAAACTAACAAATCTTTATCTAACGATGGACACTGTCGCATACTGACCTGAGAAACATTCTCTTCATAATATTTCAGTGTGTCCAATTTTGTCTGTCATTTTATTAGAATCACAATTTGCGATGATTCTTGAATTATTTTGAGTATGTTCTTTTTTTCATGAATCGGTCAGGCTAACTCAACCATTTGCTTCACAAAAAAATAAAAAATAAAATCACTTTTTCGCAGCTCTTGAAAAATCCCACCCTGGTGACTCCTGCTGGTCAAAATAGAGAAACCAATTACAAATGTTTTTATGTTTTTTCAATATATTAAATGTGTAATATAGTCATTATTAAATACGAAGTGCATCATTTGTGTTAATCATTTCTATAAGTTTTAGATTTGGCTAATCATGCCAATAATAGAAACAATTGACTATATCATTCTACCTTTTTCTTACGCATGTATGTTTTTTAAAACTACATTAAATCTGACCCGAAAGGACTTGAAGCCATTTAATGAAACAAACTTGCACACCGTCTTATCTTATTTGCCGGTGATGAAAAACATAATTATGTTTTGGACATGTATTTTGGAGTAAATAAATGATGGCACTGCCTGTGCCAGTGGGCTATGCCTTCAGCTGTTTGGAAATTAACAATTTATTTCTGTGCAGCCATTTAGTGCTTGTAGCTTCAGATGTAAGTTTTCATCATTCTCCAGAAGAATGTTTTTACTGTGGAGAAGCCCTGATGATGCCCAGATACATGACAGCATGTGCAGGATTAAAGTGTAGTCACTTTTAAAATCTCTGAATGTCTAAAAGTGCTGTAGCATCACAACATTTGAGGAAGGGATGAGGAGTCAGTGCTGATCACTGAGTCAAACACTGTAATGTAGTCTGCACTAAAGCAACTTTCAATAACTGAGAGCTTGCCTTGGTATCTCCACAAGCCACATATGCATTCAGCATAGCCTGTGTAACCATGGATACGCATTTCTCTGTCTGGAATGCTGTCAAAGTTGGAGTCACAAGCTGTGAAATCTCTGACATTAGTTACATGCAAATGCAAGCGACTTTGTCCAACTGTCAACAAGCATTCCCGCTTCACGCCTCTGCAATATGGTAAAAAATAAATTTAAAAAAACACTGTAGAGAACCTGTATACATATATATGAAAATTACAACAGGTTTAGCTCAGATAGAAAAATTCAATGACAATCACCGATTGAATAAAAAAGCAACTCTGATTTACACAGCAGCGCTGGAAACTATTTCAGGTCACATTTGACACATGTTTGAATATGTAAAATAGATCAAATGACACATAGCATGCTCTCTTTTAGCATAAGTCAAAATCTTGTACTCGTTCTATTAGAATGCACAGTACACTGAATAATGTCAAGATCTGTCGATTCCTAGGAGGAAGTCATCACAACTACAGGGAAAGAGCAGCTGCTGGAGGCCTGCAAGCGGACTGGGCCCTCTGCGGACTTCGGAGGGATTTTCCCATGACTCCTCACACGCTAAAGACTTCAAAGACGGATCTCTGCAGGGCAGCTATAATGTAGCATGGTGTTAGCTGCATTTCAAAGAACACGGTCAAAAATAAACAAGACTTCTGGTCCTCATGTTCTGCTTCTGAGTTATAGTGCCTTATGATCAGGCCTCAACGGAAAGACTTTTTTTTTCTGTGCTAATTTTTAGGGAAAATATGTAGAATTCTGGTTTTAAACATTGTAAAATGTTTAGTTTTAGACGTGACATGTGGCCAAGTATGGTGACCCCCATACTCGGAATTAGTGCTCTGCATTTACCCATCCAAAGTGCACACACACAGCAGTGAACATACACACTGTGAACACACACCCGGAGCAGTGGGCAGCCATTTATGCTGCGGCGCCCGGGGAGCAGTTGGGGGTTCGGTGCCTTGCTCAAGGGCACCTCAGTCGTGGGTATTGAAGGTGGAAGAGAGCGCTGTACATTCACTTCCCCCACCTACTATCCCTGCTGGTACGAGACTCGAACCCGCAACCTTTGGGCCACGACTTCCCCATGTGTTAAATGAAGCAGATTATACTAATTATGTAGAAATATTTAGACCTTTATGACAATTTAGCATTTTCTGTGCTGATTTTTAATGAAAATATGAAGAATTCTGGTTTTAAACTTGGTAAAATATCAATACAAATATTATGAAGAGATGTGTACAACTTAGAGGCTTTTTTGCATTTCCTGGGCTGATTTTTAAGGAAAATATGTAAAGATCTGATTTTAGACATTGTAAAATATATTAAATAGATCATACTAATTATGTGCAGATGTGTAGACGCAAACTAGCCTGATGTAAAGGAACATCATACTGTGTTTTGCATGGATCCATGATTTTTGTAGATGAAAAGCCATTAGTGTTCCATTTTCTGCTCTTTTCTGTAATTATTAATGCATTCATTGCTTGTATGCTCGTAGCGCATGCATAAATGTATCTGAAAATAATTTTTTTGTTTTCTGTTCTTTAAAATAGGATGTAATGCAAAAAGCTAAATAAGAACCAGTGTGAGCACTGAAACGATGCATCAAAAGAAAGTGTGACTAAGGAAGGTCTGATTTAACAACAACAGGAAAAGACTGTTTCCTCAGTCCATCCTTTAGTTGTACTGTAGCTTTTTCCATGAGGAGTTGTTCTGTATCTTCCACTGAGAGAAATCAGATCTTCTATACTTCTGACCCAGAAAAATATGTGCACATCACCCTACAGATGGTCAATGGTCTTTTTTATTTGTTCGCAGTATGTTCCCACCCCATCTGCCTGCTAGAAAAGGCCATAATGGGACTTTTTATTAGGACAGGTTGTCAAAGGTGTTCAATCTAATGTAGAGGTGACCGTGAAATGGCAAAGTTACCGAGATCCCAGTTCTGCTTTATCACCATTGAGAAAGACACTCCAGGTTTCTCCAGGATGATTGTGCTTGTAATTAGTGTGCTGTAAGTCACTTTGAATGGGAAAATGCCACTACCTTAATAATAAGAGACATGCTTATATGGACTGAAAAGTCACACAAGGGTTGTGGCAAATGTACTGCACTGCAGGTTTTCTCAAGAAGTGGGCCTTTCTGACCTGATAGTCTAGAGATCTGATGTCATAACCCAGAGCAAAGTTAGAATTTTAAAAGCCTGTTTTATGCTACATTGTTTAGGTTGTTTTTGTCCCTGCTTCCCTGCCCAAGTTAAACCAAGATTAAAGCTACAAATTTCTAATAGGGCCCTGGGGGTTCCTGCTTTTAATTACTACAGTAATTTCCCCATACTTCTACAACACTTGCATTATGCAACAAAATAATACTTAATTATTTTAATCGTTTTTTTTATGAAGACAATGAATCTGTAAAATGATTTTGTAAATATCAGAGTGAAAAGATATTTGCAAAACATTTTACTTCCACGATATGGTGCATTACTTCCATGATATGGTAAAATAGGATATTTAACTAATACAAAATGTAGGACAGGATCAGATTGTGAAAGTGGGCATTACAAAAAATTGTCAGTCACCAAGTAAAGATGTTTCTGAAGAGGGAAGGTTATTACATTTTGATAGATTTGATTTAAAATAAACCAGAAAATTATATTTCAAATAAATACTGTTTGAGTTATTTCTGTTCATTAAAGAACCCTGAAAATGATCATGGCTGCCATAAAATAGTACAACTATTTTTAACTTTGATAATGTTAAAAAATGCTTCTTGTACAATAATGACTGCTGAAAATTCGGCTTTGCCATCTCAGGAATAAATTGCATGTTAAAATTATTAAAATAGAAAACAGTTACTTTAAATAGTAATATTTCAATGAAATAATTTTACTGTTTTACTGTAATTTTGATCAAATAAATGCAGTCTTGGTGAGCAGAAGACAATTGTTGACGAACTCAAGAACTTTACTGAGCTCTCACTAAGTTGTCTGTATGCGTGACGTGTTGTGCAAAAGTGATGATGAGATGCTTTAAAAGAAAGTTAATTGGCAACCAAGTTTAAATAGCTACATTTAAATATGAATGGGATCTGGATTAAATATGCAATGTCAACATTTTCAGCATAATACATATCAGCTCAAAGCTGGTATGAACTTCATCAACCAGCATATTTCCTTTAGAAGACAAATTACAACGTTGCTGATAATGTCAAACTCTTTTTTTTTTTTATTATTGAATATAAAAATTATGAAAAGAATTCAGGAAATATTTACAAAGATAACGAATATTCAACAATAAATGACATCTAAATCCAACACAAAAAAACATCCCTTCACAAAAAAAGGAGGCTCTTGCAGCAAGATCAGGGAAACTGTACTGCATTTTAGTAAATACTCAATTGAGCTTTAACATTACACAGTGGCACAGACAGACACTCCAAAAAAGGGACAAAATAGTGCACTCTGAATTAAAAAGATTAACTAAATGCTTTCTTTTCTTAAATAATTTCCTTTTTGCATTGATGAGAATTTCAGAGGTCATATACAATTATATGATAAAACTGAGAAAAGAAGTCTTTGGGCTATAGAAAAGGTGTTTGCATTTATGTCAGAATGCATATTGTGTTTTGGCTAATTCAAGTGTGAAGACATGTTAATGTTATATTGTTAATATTACATATTTTAAGTAATTTGTGCTGTAATTGCATTTAGATTTTCAATTGAAAATACCAACCAAAAAAAAGTACTTTTTTTTAACACCCATAAAAAAGGTTAATCATGGGTTTGATTCTATCCAGCTAAACACTGTACAATACATTTGATGAAATATTCAATGCCAGAGAAAAGGCACAATCTGCATTTTTGCATAAAGACACCAAGTAACAGTAGAAAAAAAGGAGGTAAATGTTGGCATCTCAAGGCAATGTTGACATCAGAATATTATAAGCCATATGGTGCCTACCATCAAACTTCAGTGACTCTTAAATGCAAGACATTCAGTTAACAGAATGGACACATAATTGCGTATGTGAGCTGCTTATGGTAAAATACATATCACAAACTGACACCTCTTACCTCCATCATGTAGGACCAAATCGATTAGCTCACTTCTCTTTTAGACTCACTGGCATTTGATTTCTACCCAAATGCATTCTCGATTATGTTCCATTTACATGCGAGTAGTTAGGGTCAGATCCTGATATTTTTCTTCTGCACTCTTTGAAGTTGACATTAAATGCAGAACTTCTGTCTGCAAAAATATTAAGTTACAAATACAACTAAATTCAACAAACTTTAAGGATATGCATTTACTGTAGTTAAAACTACATTTTAAAAAATTCTTTCATTACAGGTTTTACTATAAGAGTACAAAAAACCGGTCAATCTGTTTTTTTGTTTTTTTTTTAATCTTAATTTTGCAGGTTTTTATCAAAGGAAAAATAAACATGCTTCTAAAAACATCCTAATTGTTCTAGTTTGTGCTTTTGTACTAATTCTTAATTTAGTTCCCTAAAAGAAATGTGTGCACATACGATTTTGGAGTGTGTGCAACAAGACCATATAGATACATTTTAGGAATCAAAGTTTGGTTGACGACTTCTCATCATTACAATTACATTTCAGGTTATGTTGGCACTATGTACACCCAGCTTGGTTAATAGTGGTCCCAAAAATACCACGTTGGTAATGGTATCCTATAAAAAAAAAAGATTTGAAAAAAAAAAAAATTGAAAAAAAATATATATATTCTACTAAAAATAGGGAGTGGCCGGAGTTAACTTGAAGAGACAAGCACCCTTGACATATCCAGGTAACTAGGCAGCTGCAGGTCAAGCATTGGGTTTATAGAATTCTAAAAGGTTGGTCCCTGCAATGGTCCAGAGTCCTCTTCTCCACAAATGAGTGCCATGCCAAGAATAACAGAGTGCCCGTTCTCCTTTCGTAATGTTATCTCGTAATATTAAACTTTAGGCTTTTTCATGTCCTCCAATCAACGTCCTTTGTCTCAAGAAAGTTCCCACCATCTCAAAGTAAAATTGACAAACACAAATTACAGTTGAATCTCACTAACTCAAACCTGGTTTTTAAGGGGTCATATGACGTTGATAAAAAATTATATTATTTTGTTTATTTGGTGTAATGCAATGTGTTTACTTGGTTTAAGGTTAAAAAAACACGTTATGTTCCACATACTGTACATTATTGTTTCCCGTCCTCAATGCCCAGCCGTTCTGACACGTGTCGACTGTGTACAAAGCTCATCGGTCTGAAACAAGGTTGTGCTGGATTGGCCAGTATCCATTCGTTGTTGAGTGGTCGAATACCTCAGCGTGGTGCCGGAAATGGTACTCCCCTCCATATGTGATAAGATGCCTCCTAGTCAGGCCGGAGCTGATGATCAAACTGAGAACCCATTTATACACAGCATTCATTGCCTCCAGTGGGGACATAATTATGGATTATAATGACTTATACTGTCTTTTTTACGTGTTGCGTTGCGTATCGAGCCGCGTAAACATCAAACCATGTCTGCATATGTGATCAGAGAAACGACAAACAACAAGCCCTACTCTACACTGCCCAAAAAAACTTGCTTTAAATATAAAAAATATCAAATATAAAAACTCTTTAAAGATAAAAAAATGTACTTACAGTCCGTGTTCATAACTCAGCTGTACTACTCTACCATGCTCAGGAAACAGTCCCGCCTAATGTGCTGCACACACTGAATATTTGGGTTTAAGTGTTCTGCAACCATTTTTAATACAACATTAACCCTGATTTCTAGCCGTGCCCTCTTTGGCAGGCACACAAAGTAAGTTTCGCTTTTCACACGACACAAACAGCGTCACACCCGCGGGCTAGAGTGCGCAGAGGCCAGGGCTTAGAGTGAGCACGCCGAGGGCTAATTGAGCAAGGCGGCGGTTGAAATGGGACGGCCAAGCGATTTCCGACAAAGGGGCTTGTGGCAACCACATGTGCCGACCCCGGGCTGGACTCCTCTTCTTCCACGGTGAAAGCCGATCCGGTGATCCACAGCGCAAAGTTTATGTATTTCCTCAGCGACCAGCACGATCAGCTCTAGGCATGACGAAGCAGATATCATCCTCTTTTGGAAGACCAACAAAGTAGTTTCGCTTTCACAACGAAACACACATCGTCTCCACGACATGGCGGTGGCAGCAGTGACAATACTACTGCGAGAATAAAAGTTTCGCCTTCTTTCTTTGCGTGAACATTTAGGCGGTGTTATGCAAATCTTCCCACATCGTGACGTAGGTATGTGGGGGCGTGTTAGAACGAGTCATTTTAGGTAGGCGTGGCTGACTCTTAAGTTTTATAAAGAATATCTCTTTGGATTTGAGACTTTAGTCTTTGCAACTTTACAGATCTTCTTTATGCACTAAGAGCTTGTAACACTCCAAAGAGAAAGGAAAAATTGAAATTGCATCATATGACCCCTTTAAAGACACATACTGTAGAAATGCAGATGGGTACTTTCTTTCCAGGACCTATAACTTCATTCTAATGATTATATCATAATTAGTGCAGAATGTGAAAGTGGTATTGCTTTTTGGTTGCTCTGCGAAAATAAGTGACATCTAGCTGTAAAATATATTTTCCATTCAGTAAATTTTGTTTCTCAAGTACATCCCATACCTGTAGCAATGATATTACTATGAAGACTCCAGCCACAATGTAGAGATTGCGTGGAAGCCACTCCTCCAAAGCAATCATGCATCCTTTGACATAAATGGTGTTGCTCCATACAGACTGAAAAATAAAAACAGTGTGTGTTATATTTCACAAATAAGTGACAGTAAATGTTATCCAATTAATTAAAGACCCTTTTATTATATCTACAATGCAGCAAGTGCTCTGTGTGTCACATTATAATGTACAGGTTTATTCTCTGCAGGTATTCTGCTCTCCCAAATGCAATTTCCTTACTACCAATAGAGTACAAAAAGAGAACTACGAGTGGAGAGCAGAAGAACAGAACAACTGTACACACGCCCCGTTTGAAAATGCAATTTTCAAAAGTGACAGATATAAGTGCTGCCATCAGAGAAACTGAACCTTGGAAACTTGACTTTAATTTCAAAAACTTTTACTACATTTTCTGGTACACAGCTGCTGACAAGTGTTTTAATTTACTCCACTTTCTGAAGAAAGCACTCACTCAACAACTTTTACATTTGTACTGAAGCAGAACTTCAGTCAACAATGAAATACCTGTCTCTCTAGTACAACTGTTCAAAATGCACTCACCGGTGTGCCAGACGCTCTAACATCATATCCACACTGCGTGTTCACCACTGTATCCTGTAAAGAAAAGTCATAGGTTCATAGGCCTATATTCACTGTAAAGTCATTTACAATGGTGAAAACAATCCATGCATTAAGTAATTTAAACCAAAGCAAGTCATAACCTATGCGTAGGAGACAAAGCTTTAGGGTCAGTATAAACTATTTCAGTTTCCAGAAAAAATAAATTTGGAAATTGAATCGGCATGTTAAAAGGATAGTTCATGGGAAAATGTAAATTCTGTCATCAGTTCCTCACTCTCACTCTCACATACAGGCAGTGAGTACAAGGCCACCACAAGCGGAGGGAGTCTTCCACATGCTTGGCCTTCGACTTTAAAGCACAATGGGTTCTTTTAAACAGCATTTTTTATGACAGAGCAGCATGCTGAAAAGATCTCTTTCTTTCTGTGGAGGGCTGCTGTGAATAAGAGAATAACCTACAGCAGGGTCGCTGATGCAGCAGGAAAACGGCACTCCACATTTCTCTCTGCTGGGGTTACTCTCTGAGCAGTTAAAATACACATTTAGATTCCAGTCGTTGGGGTCTTTAGCTCCACAGCAATGATTCTTTGAAGAAAAAAAAAAACATACGTTCAGGATCTGCAACAGTTTAGCAAAAGTCACAATTGTGCATAAGTATTAGCGATGAAATTTCTCATGGCCACCTTTTACCAGACTTTAACAAGCATTAAGCCATATGCTTCATCAAAATCCCCCAATTTACACCAAAAATAATTTACATTTTGAAAAATGTAAAACATTTATTTGAGAAAACAAAAAACGTTGCGTCCAGTACCAGCTCCAAAACTGCTCTAGCAGTCATAAGTATCTACAGTTTCGTTCAGGGTAAATAATGCTAGTTAATTAAACATTGATTAATTATTTAAGCAAGAATTTGCGAAAAGACATGGAAAAGCAAGAAGAGAAACATACACTTTGTTTTTTAATGGAAACCATTTCACATATAATATATTATGTGGTTGGCAAGTAGAGTAAATAGAAAGCATTCATTTTATTTAATGAAAATTAGTATATATTTAAAAACTCTCTCAGACTTACCAGTTTCTGGAGAGAGTCGATCAGGTTCTGCAGGTCAATGTCTTCCCTGTAGGCCTTCACATTAGCCAAGAAGAAATCACTGATCCACTCCCTAACTTGGCCCTGGAACACAAACGCCAACACCGCAGCCGTCAACTCCAGGAAGAAGATAAAGCCAATGACTCCAGCAAACTGCAAGACAAGGTCAATAAGCAAGGTGAAAAATCAAAGAGCATCATTTGACAGTATAAATAGAATTTGTTCATTTTCATGACTGGGAACTAATTTCATTAACACTTCATAAAGTTTTGATCTTGTACCGATCCGGTACTGCAAGGCATGCCACATAAAATTCTTAATTTTGAACTGACCAGCATATGTGATGGCTTCAGTATCACATTTAAAGTATGAGTACTTACAAACTTAAGGAGGCAGATGTTTTCCCTGAGAGCTCCAACACACCCAGCAAATCCCAAAATGAAAGTGACTGTGCCCACAACAAGCACCCCCCAAACTGGGTCAAAACCATGTAGACGTGTAACTTGTGTCAGATCTGATAAAACACCCTGTGGGAACAAACAATTTACACTGATTGTTTTTCCCTAAGCCACTAAAACACATTCACAGCTACATAACTCACGGTGTTTTTTGCAGTTAAATGCTGTCTACCATTCAAAAGTTACGTTTTTTTAATGACTTTGAAAGAAATCTGAATTTTCAGCAGTCTTTACTTTACTTCAGTGTTCAATGTCACACGATCCCTCAGAAATCTATTTGCTAATTTTATAATAATAATATATCCTTATACGCGTTATTCAGTATAGATTATCAGACACTGCGGCCCAACTGTTACAGTGGTGTATGGGTATGTATTATGCAAGTTTATGTACTAAATTTTTTGTAATATCAAACAACTAGTTGTTCATGATGGTGTAATAAGATATATCGGATCTATCTATAACCAACACACACACACACAATACAAATATATATATACAGGTGCATCTCTAAATTAGAAAAAAAATGGGGTTGTGGAAAAGTTAATTTATTTCAGTAATTCTACTCAAATTGTGAAACTTGTGTATTAAATAATTTCAATGCACACAGACTGTAGTAGTTAAAGTCTTTGGTTCTTTTAATTGTGATGATTTGGCTCACATTTCACAAAAACCCACCGATTCACTCCTCTCACAAATTAGAATATGGTGACATGCCAATCAACTAATCGACTCAAAACACCTGCAAAGGTTTCCTGTGCCTTCAAAATGGTCTCTCCGTTTGGTTCACTAGGCTACACAATCATGGTGAAGACTGCTGATCTGACAGTTTTCTAGAAGACAATCATTGACACCCTTCACCAAGGAGGGTAAGCCACAAACATTCATTGCCAAAGAAGCTGGCGGTTCACAGAGTGCTGTATCCAAGCATAACAGAAAGTTGAGCGGAAGGAAAAAATGTGGAAGAAAAAGATGCACAAGCAACCTAACCGAGAGAACCTCAGCCTTATGAGGATTGTCAAGCAAATTCAAGAATTTGAGTGAAATATCACAAGGAATGGACTGAGGCTGGGGTCAAGGCATCAAGAGCTACCACACACATACGTGTCAAGGAATTTGGCTACAGTGTCCGTATTCCCCCCCTCTGTTAAGCCACTCCTGCAACCACAGACTTTCAGAGACGTCTTACCTGGGCTAAAGGAGAAGAAACGGACTGTGCCCAGTGGTCCAAAGCTCCTCTTTTCAGATGAGAGCATTTTGTGATTTCGTTGGAAACCAAGTCCTCAGCAGGGGTGGCGACTCTGGTCCTGGAGGCGCAGCCCTGCATAGTCAGCTCCAACCCTAATTAACAACTCCCTGCCTTAGGCATCTTATTAACCGTGTTCATACTTGATTCGCTTGTTCAGGTGGTGTGATTATGGTTGAAGCAACCTGCAGCTAGCTGCTGCTCTCCAGTGACCGACTTGCCACCCCTGTCCTAGAGTCTGGTGGAATGGTGGAGAAGCTCATAGCCCAGGTTGCTTGAAGTCCAGTGTTAATTTTCCACAGTCTGTGATGATTTGGGGTGCAAGGTCATCTGCTGGTGTTGGTCCATTGTGTTTTTTGAAACCAACGTCACTGCACCCGTTTTACCAAGAAATTTTGGAGCACTTCATTTTTCCTTCTGCTGACCAGCTTTTTGAAGAGGCTGATTTCATTTTCCAGCAGGATTTAGCACCTGCCCACACTGCCAAAATCACCAAAAGTTGGTTAAATGAGCATGTGTTGGTGTGCTTGATTGGCCTGCAAACTCGCCTGTCCTGAACCCCATAGAGAATCTATGGTACTGTCAAGAGGAAAATGAGAAACAAGAAAAAATGCAGATGAGCTGAAGGCCAATGTCAAAGAAACCTGGGCTTCCATACAAACCTCAGCAGTGCCACAAACTGATCAAATCCATGCCACGCCGAATTGAGGCAGTAATTAAAGCAAAGGGCCTCTACCAGTATTGAGTACATGTCCAGTAAATGCCATACTGTCCAGAAGGCCCACAATTCAACTAAAATTGTTTTTTTTATGGGCTTATGAAAGTTTCTAATTAGAGTTGGATTAGTGAATTGGTGGGTTTTTGTTAATGTGAGCCAAAATCATCACAATTAAAAGAACCAAGACTTAAACTACTTCAGTCTGTGTAAATTGAATTTATTTAATACACGAGTTTCACATTTTGAGTTGAATTACTGAAATAAATTAGCTTTCCACGACATTCTAATTTTATTGAGATGCACCTGTGTAATACACACACACACACACAGTGTTAAAACACACACACACAGTATACATGCATACCCACACCCACAGTATATATCGATAATATATTAGGGGTGTAACGATATATCGCCGTACGATATTTCGCGATGCAAAAATGTTACGATATGTATCGTAGACTGGTGGCGATACTTTTACGATATGACGGCAGTCTAATCCTATTGGTTGAGCTGCCGACGTGACCTACTCTGCAACAGCGTCGCGTGTGCTTTCCTCGCAGTTGCAGAAATCGCTTAAACTGAACATTAGTCGGGAAACATGAGTTTGGCTGAAACTGAAATTGAAGATGCCCTGTCTTCTTATAAGTCCGACATCTGGCAGCATTTTGGTTTTTCAGTCACGCACAGGACGACGGTAAAAAAAATACAGACAAAACACAAACTGTTTGTAAACACTGTAAAACAAGGCTGCCATACACAACGTCAAACACTTCGAATATGATGTGCCATTTAAAACGGCATCACAACAAACTCCTGCCACAAAAAGGGTGAAAGGAGGCCAAACATCTATACAACGCAGTTTTGCTGCAACATGGTCTCAGTCAAGTGCGAAAGCTCAAGAAATAACCAGATGCATCGGAGTTTTTGTTGCAAAAGACATGAGACCATTTTCTGTGGTTGAGAATGTTGGATTTCGCGAATTGGTTGGCGTAATGGAGCCCAGATACCATATTCCTTCACGCCCGCACTTCAGTCAAGAGGTAGTCCCAGCCCTGTACTGCGAAGCTAAAGCAAAGGTGGTCAACGGTCTGAAAAAATCAGAGAATGTGGCAATAACAACTGACGGGTGGACTTCGCGGGCTTGTCAGAGCTATATTACAGTCACGACGCATGTTATTACCACAGAGTGGGAAATTAAAAGTTTCGTGCTTCAGACTCACCCGCGGTTTTTGATCACACACTGGAACTAACATAGGCGTGGAGTTTTAAAATCGCTATACAAGAGTGGGAGCTTGAAAGGGCTCCTCATAGTACTGCTGTTGTTAGTGACAACGCACGCAACATGGAGGTGGCAGTGAGAGAAGCCGGGTTGTCACCGCATATTAAGTGTTTCGCGCACACATTGAATCTTGCATGGCAAGCAGGTTTAAATGTTTCTCGCGTCAGTTGCTTGCTTGGTCGCGTGAGAAAAGTCGTGGCTTTCTTTCACCGCAGTGCCACAGAGACAGCTGTGCTCGCGGAAAAGCGAAAGATGCTTGAGATCGCATCACATAAGCTTGTCATGGATGTGGTAACACGATGGAACAGCTCCATTTTAAATTTTGTTCAAAACATCGTGATATATATCGTATCGTGAACCCAGTATCGAGATACGTACCGTATCGTGACCTGAGCATATCGTTACACCCCTAATATATATATATATCTAAATATATGATACATATAGACAGTAATAATATAGTTAATAATATATATCCGTAAGTTTCACAAGTGTCTACTTACCTTTTCACTCCAGGCCCAGAAGCCAATTGCAATGAACGCTGTTCCGGCTAGCTGATAACCAGAAGAGGTTTAGGATAAATTAAATGATTAAAAGTTATATCAGAATAGTCAAGTTCACACAAAACAAAAACCTGCAACAACTGAGTGTGTGGTTATAACAGACGATGCATAAATATTACTAAGATATGACTATGTCTAGAATGCCAAAAACAGAACAAACATCAATACGTGTTTGCAAAAATAAATTTAAATAACTACAATTCAAGACAATTGGAAGATTTACTTTCTTTCACAAAATCTTAATGACCCCAAACTTTTGAACAGTCGTGTAAATACATTTATGACCCTACTAAAGATAAAAATTAGGGCTGCACGATTAATCGCATGCCTTATTTTAAACGCCACTGTCAGAAAACCGGTCCTGTATCACGCTAAAATCTCCATCCCTGCGGGGCGTTTTCCACATTGAGCATCTTAACTACACAGATCCGTTGTTCCCTGGAGCTGCGCTAAAATCGTCGCGAATATGAACGTGGGTTTGGCGCAGCTCGTCATGAACAACGGCGCTGGTGTAGTTAATGCGCTCAATGAAAGCCGCAGGTAGATGGAGATTTACCGCTGATTAAAGAACCGGCTTTACTGATAAGATGCGCGTTAAATATCGCTTGCGATTAATCGTGCAGCCCTAATAAAAAGCTTTATTTAAAAGTATGCAAAACAAAGTGTTAGACTTATAATTCATATCTAAAACCGGTCATGAAATATTCATAACACACTGTGCAGTAATATTTTTAGCAATATAGCCATGTTCACTATTGAAAACGAGTTAGAAGTGGTTATCTCAGAATCCTCCCATGCTTCCCATAGAGGACGCCACAAACTACTGCAGCAATACGCGAGTGTTAATCGGTTTCCTGTTGACGTGGAAACCTAATGTCATTAGGCTGACTTTTGATTTATAAAGTTTCAGCTGTGGGTGTTCACTTGCTGTGAAATGACCCACCCAGTAATGCAAAAACAGTCAGAAAGTACGAAACATCTGTGCACACAGTGTGAAACTAAGTGGAACAAATAAACATGAAATGTGGGGACGGTCTACAGATCATGTTATCTGAGCGAGAGTGGCAGAAAAGATAGGCAGGGCAGACGTTATCTAATGTTAGAACTGGAAGGGTGGCCATTTAAGCGAGATTTACAGTGAAGGGAATGTTTGTGTGTGTGTTTGTTTATACTGAAATAAAACATCTGTCATCAACTTACATCAAACATCAACTTACCCAAAAGATAATGTTGTAGCTGAACATGAGGTATTTGTAGCAACAGCTGACCTCTGCATTTTCATATCTGTAATAGTGCATCTTTTTCTGTAGCATAACGGAAAAGAACATGTGAGATTACCAAAGTAAAACATCCAGAGAGACCTTTATCACATATTGTAACAGAAGCAGAAATGGCATGTAGATGTGCAGAAGTGTTAGGCCTATATGTCAACCAAATTACATCACATCCTCAGGATGAGTCAGTTGCACAAGAGTTTAATTACAAAATTCACAGTTTACCACATATTTTGCTGCCAGTAATACAGGCCAGAGTCTGTAGTTCACATTTGGTCTGCATTTACAGAAAGAAATAAAAACCTTCCTAAAAGGTTTTTTAAGCAAGCACTTGCTGACTTAAACAGAAAAAATATATATTGTTAAAGATAAAATGTACCTTTCATTCAAGCAAAATTTTACAAACTTCTTTGTAGACCCCAAACTAAGGGTTCATGAGGGAACTGCAAAATATAATCAATAAATGTAAAATTGAAATAAATTTAAAAACAAAAAGGTTAATATTGTATGTTTACCTACATGTCATGTGACCACTAACTGACACTAGAGAACCACTAATATGTTGTTCAATTATTAAAATATAAATATCAGGGACAGGGAGTAATGTCACTAGCAAACTTTCAGGTCAAAGGGGTTCTGCTGCCAAAAAGGTTTGGGAAAACCTGCTTTACTGCATCTACAGCAACTACTGTACTTGTTCATTCATTTCCCAACCTACCAAAACGTGCTACATAATAAAAAATAAAACCCTTCCTTATTAAAACGTTTTATATTAAATGTCCTATCACTAAAGTGCTCTGCTTCAGGTATTTGTATATATGTCTTGCACAAAAAACATCGGGGTTTTTTTTTTATTACAAATAAAAAAAAGCAGCTGGTTAAACATCTCGGTTTAAAATGTTATGTAATCATAATAATTCCTATTTGCATTACGTGCCAAGTGGTACCAACAGCTGCAAAAATATATTAGGAAAAAACACTGAAGATGTTTCAGTTCTGTTTTTTTTTAGCACATCAGATATGGCCTCAGAATATTTTAGCGGCACAGAGACAACTCACAAGGAAATATATCCATCCAGTAATCAGAAATCATAAGCGATTCCACACACAAGATGGCTCACAAGCTCAGCCCACTTCTTCTTCCGCTTACTAGTTAGCTATGTGGCTAACTGATTAGCAAAGTTGGCAGCTCACTTTTTAAAACCAGCTGCCAAGGCAACTTTCAGTCTTCCACAACATTTAATGTTCTCATTTAGGAGATTTTGGAAAGTTAATGCAGGGAACACTGTCAATACTATGATAATACAATAAATTGTTTTTCTTCGATAAAAGCCAGAACAATGCTAACAGCTAGATGTCTCAACATGGCAAACTTTACCATCCCACGACTTGTCAAAACATACTATTTACTCACAATTACCTACTTTTTTATAAATATATAATATAGTCATATATAAAAACTTTACAACGACTAGTTAAACTAAGCCGCCGTTTCATTTATTTACGAGGGAGGTGAGCGCGCTGTAACGTTATCTCAGAGTGAAACGCAACGCTCGACAATTCACGTCCGTTTAACGCCTTTACAATTCAAAACCACAAAGCAAAGTGGTCTATTGATGATTTTGGAAAAAGACTTCATTCCGTGTTACGAAATATAAATAAATGAGCAGTTATAACATTCAATCTAAAAAGGCTTACCTCTTTGTTTATATCACACAACGCCTCCGCCTGGTAGTTATAGTTTAAAAAAAAGCCTCTAGTAGCACCCACCCCACACACGGATTCCAGAGTTTGTGTGAGTGTGAGAACGAACGACACGCCCGGTGCTCTCTGCATTAATCATATCAAAGTAATGATCGCTCACTTTAAAACACAACCAAATCTCTTTCACGATTATTCACTAGGGATCCACTTATCTCACTCATTTTATTAGACAAGCAATTGTTTTTTTTTTTTTTTTTTTTTTTTCACTAGGGATACACTTATATCAATCATTTTATTAGACAAGCAAATATTGAGTACTGAACACCAGCGGTATTTTATACATTTTAGATTGTATCACTTTTAATATTTTTTTATTTTATTACATTTTAATTTTGTATTTGTATCTACTGTTTAAATTAATTTTTAATTAAATCTACTGTTTAATCAATTAAACGGAAAACAACAACAACAATAATAATAATAAATATTGTAATATCTCCTATAAAAATCTTACTTTATGTGTACAATTCAGGTTCACGCTCGCTAATTCTGCCACATCAGTTGCTGTGCTAGGATGTATAAACAGGAAACTGTATGAAGGTATTTTTGGTGCAAAACAACTGAGTGACCGTGACAGCAGAATTTGTAGTTGTAGAGAATAGCCACACATGTGTATCAGTAAATCTGAAGTCACAGACAAAAGTTGCAAACTTGTAGATATTTTTTTCTCTCCCACAAACACAACACAACAGTTACACGTTCTTGAATCCTTCACTGCAGGTGCACAAATCCTAGTCTACGAATCACAAATCAAGAAACTCGTACGCTCACAAGTTTTGCTACTATTGCTGCAGTGAATATGGTGCAAAACACATTCACACACCTGCATCAAAAAGGTGAAGTCACAGGCGCATTGTACTTCGCAAACAGTTTGTGATTCTTGCATGAGATTTGCCGATTGTAGATGTTTTCTTACATATATAGCTTGTTTTTCTTGGATGCTTTTTTCTGCACAACACCAAGTGCATAATACAACGGCGTGAAATCTGCTGCGACAGTCTCAAAAGTTTTTCGCTTGCAAATGACAAGTTTCACGCTCTCTCCCTTATGCACCGCCTATCTGTGTGATAAATGGTGCAAAAGTGATTTGTGCATCTGTAGAGGCAACGGCGCGCACTGTTCAGAGAGCAGAGAATTTCAGCCAATCAGAAGAGCTCATTTTGGCGCCTGAAACACGCCCCCTAGTTTTAGCCACAACCCCGAAAAATCGCGAGCTGCGAGCATCTTGACAGCGACAAGTATCAGAAAAGTTACGTGGCTATTTTTTCTTTCTGAAATCATTTGTTTATAGCTTAAATACAGCTACGTTGGTAAACAGTGTTTCTTAGTTAGGTTAGCAAATCTTATTTCACGAAAGGTAAGCTAACGTTAGCCTACCTGCACTGTTAAGTGTGCTATTCAATCGTCTCGTATTAAATTACACTGTCTAATATAACGATTTATTCCTTGTATTCTGTTATGCTTTACCTTATAGAAAACTAAAGGTAAACTAAAGGTAATTTACAGCAGACAATCTATATTAGGTAAATATCTATAGTAGTAGATATTGAGCCAAATCACAAAACAAGGATTCTCAAAGGAATGAAAACTGAGATAACTAAAGTAATTAGTAATCCTACCCAACACTGAGCGTAGTAATTACTAGGCAAATTACCTACTATAGATTGCCTGCTGTAAATTACCTTTAGTTTCTATAGTAGGCTATCCCAATAAAAATTACTATTCACCAAAGAAAAAAAACATGGTACCCTTGGTTTTAACTTACTCACCTGCGAAGATGCACCCTGATCTGTCATTTTTCTATAAGGTAAAGCATAACAGAATACAAGGAATAAATCGTTATATATGAGACAGTGTAATTTAATACGAGACGATTGAATAGCAAACTTAACAGTGCAGGTAGGCTAACGTTAGCTTACCTTCGTGAAATAAGATTTGCTAACCTAACTAAGAAACAATGTTTACCAACGGTAGCTGTATTTAAGATATAAACAATTATTTCCATAAAGAAAAAAACACGTAACTTTTCTGATACTTGTCGCTGTCAATATGCTCGCAGCTCGCGATTTTTCGGGGTTGTGGCTAAAACTAGGGGGCGTGTTTCAGGCGCCCAAATGAGCTCTTCTGATTGGCTGAAATTCTCTGCTCTCTGAACAGTGCGCGCCGTTGCCTCTACAGATGCACAAATCACTTTTGCACAATTTATCTCACAGTGGCGGTGCATAAGGGAGCGGAGCGTGAAACTTGTCATTTGCAAGCGAAAAACAGTGTTTGAGACTGGTAGCAGCAGATTCACGCCGTTGTAGTTATGCACTTGTGTTTGTGCTAGAAAAAGCATCCAAGAAAAAAATATATATGTAAGAAAACATTCTACAAGCGTGCAAAACTCATTGCAAGAATTCACAAACTGATTTGTGGATGTACAAAAATTCGTCTGTGATCCCCCCCCCCCCCCCCCCCCCCCCCCTCCCTGGAACCTTAACATTTTTTGATGCCGGAGCTTGTGTGAATGTGTTTTGCACCATATTCACTGCTGCAATAGTAGCAAAACTTGTGAGCGTATGAGTTTCTTGATTTGTGATTCGTAGACTAGGATTTGTGCACTTGCAGTGAAGGATTCAAGAACGTGTAGCTGTTGTGTTGTGTTTGTGGGAGAGAAAAAAAAAATCTACAAGTTTGCAAATTTTGTCTGTGACTTCAGATTTACTGATAAACATGTGTGGCTATTCTCTACAACTACAAATTCTGCTGTCACGGTCACTCAGTTGTTTTGCACCAAAAATACCTTCATAAAACTGCCCCTCCTCTCTTTCTATCTCTGTTTATCTCATGTAAGACACATGTCCTCTATAATGAGTGAGTAACATGATGTGTAACCAAGTACTGTATCCCATACTTGGAATTTGTGCTCTGTATTTAACCCAAGTGTGCACGCACACGCATACACACACCTGGAGTAGTGGGCAGCCATTTTTGGGGGTTCCCCCATTGTTGGGGGTTTGGTGCCTCAGTAGTGAGTGGTCATTCACTCCCCCACCTAAAATCCCTGCTAGTACCTAGACTCGAACTTGCAACCTTTGGGTTACAAGTCCAACTCTCTAACCCTTAGGCCACGACTGCCCCCTTAATACACGGAGTATGCAGTCCAATGCAGTCGCTCCAAGAGGAAAAGAAGAACTACAAGAAGCATTTCCTCTTTCTTGTTTATTGTTTTGAAGTGTTGTTTGAATGGGGGGGGTCACACATCCTGCCATAGGAAACCAAAGCACTGTGACGCAAAATAGTAACAAAACTGAGATCACAGAACCAGATAAGTTCTTCTTTAAATCAGTTCAAAGATTAAGGGTTTAATGGGTTAATGGTAAATGATCAAGGGTTTAATGAATGTATTGAATGACTTGAATCCATAGACCATTATATATATAATATCATATATAATAATATAGATCTATATATATATATATAGAACACAGAGAGGAAAGAGAGAGAGAGATTTCATAGATTATCCTCCTTCTGGATCTCTAATTTACATATTTTGCATGATAGTTTTTTTCTTTGCATTCATGTGTGTACAGTTAGGGTGTTAGAATAATTAGCACTGTAAAAAAAAAATTTAAAACTTCACTGAAAACTAAAACTTAAAAATAGGGCCAATGTATTAATGTATAATGAAGGAAATTTCCCGTATGATTTTACCAAGTGTTTTACCTGATTTTGAAATTTGCACAGCATTAATTGGGTTTTAAGGTAAACAGAAATGCCATAAAATGAATGGATAATATCCTGGCAGAAAATGACAGCGAGGACAGTAGGTGGAAGCACAGAGCATTGATACAATTAAGATATCTTTCTTTCTTTCTTTTTTTATAAGAAATTAATTATTTTATTCTGCAGGCACATACCCCTTCAGACCTGAATTTTTTTCACTGAAAAAAAAAAACGTTTTATCCGATATTTGCTCTTCTCCAATATAGAAATAAGTCTAAAAAACAAGATTTGTGCCAACTAATATTTTTTTATTAGATTTTTTTTCATGTCCACTATAATGGACACCAGGACTGAAGAAAAATAAAAATCCCCATATTTTGACCATACATAATAAGTAGAGCTTGTGCACTATAGTTGAACTAGTGTTTAAGATTTTGAAAATAACACAGAATGAACAATGCAGTAAGAATGTGGGGAAAACAAGGTAAGATGATATGAAGTCTCAAAAAAACCTGTTCGATCCTTTTTGTTGGTTGAAGTGGGTGATTCTACGGAAGTTCTAAGCGGGCCATGCATTCTTATTTTTTTCCTTCTTGTTTTCTCGTTACCACGACTTAATTTCTCGTGATCTCGACTTATTTTCATCGTTATATCGACATAAAAAAGAGTTGTTTTCTCGTTATAACGACTTTATTTTCTCGTTATATCGACATAACGGGAGTTGTTTTCTTGTTATAACGACTTATTTTTCTCGTTATATACATAACGAGAGTTGTTTTCTCGTTTATAACGACTTAATTTTCTCGTTATAACGACATAACGAAAGTTGTTTTCTCGTTAAAACGACTTAATTTTCTCGTTATATCGACATAACGAGAGTTGTTTTCTCGTTATAACGACTTATTTTCTCGTTATATCGACATAACGAGAGTTGTTTTCTCGTTATAACGACTTAATTTTCTCGTTATATCGACATAACGAGAGTTGTTTTCTCGTTATAACGACTTAATTTTCTCGTTATATCGACATAACGAGAGTTGTTTTCTCGTTATAATGACTTAATTTCTCGTTATATCGACATAACGAGAGAGTTGTTTTCTCGTTATCAAGACTTAATTTTCTTATGATCTCGATATAACGAAAGTTGTTTTCTCGTTATAACAACTTAATTTCTCGTTATATCGACATAACAAGAGTTGTTTTCTCGTTATAACAACTTAATTTCTCGTGATCTCGACATAAAAAAAGTTGTTCTGTAAGTTACAAAACTGCGCCAACAGGTAACACTATTGACCTGAATATAACTGATGTGGTGTTGTAGGCTAAGCTTTACTGTACGCGTTTGGGATAGAACATGAACGACCTCGTGATCGCTATAATCTGTACAGTATTGTTCATTAGGCTACTTACATTTAATTCATTCATAAATGTTAAAAGCTTGAATCAATATGACTATTTTGTGTATTAAGTTCTTGCTAGATGCATGAGTTCACCAACGCGTTCTGTGTCATAAAAAAATAACTGCTTATTAAAACCAAGGTTTACGTCACTGTATTCTGTTTGCACCTACATCTTTATTTGTGCTTCTTTGAGGTACATATTGTTAGTTAATAAGCGGGGGTGTTCTGTTTATCTACAGTAGGACAGGCTTCAACGACGAAGGCTATTTGTAATGTGCCTCTTTTCCTTATAATTAATTTTTATTGTTAATCATTAAATGTATATTGATAAGAAATGTGATTATATGTAAGTGTATAGGTCTAATTTAATTCAGTGAGTTCTTTACAGTGTTGTATCTTTGGTGGTTTCTAAATTTCTTGGTGGAAACCACACACATATACACACAACACATATAGCTACACATGAACGCTCTTTTCAAACAAAAGCTTGTAACGCACATGATATCAGTCCAGCATATAATGACTACTAAAAATTACAAATTATATATAATTTTCTTTCAAATAAAATAAAATGAAAATTAAAAGTGAGTTGAATCCAAGCAGCTCTAAAATATTTTTAGAATAGTTCTGCATCCTGAAGGCGCTCCGCCTGTGTTTGCGGTGTTGCTTTGAACATTTAAACATGTTACCCACTGAGGCAAAAGGACACGTCCAAAAAGACCGAGGGGTCAATTTAACGTCTTTGTTGTACGTTCAAAAGACGTCCACTGAGGAGCCAGAATGAAAGTTTTTGCGACGTCTTTTTTAGACGTCTTTTTAGCGTTCAGTATTAACGTCCAAGTTTTAGAAAGTGAGTAATGGAGGTTAGTGAAACACCCCACATAAATAGTGTGAACGTTTACAGAAGAGTCCATGAGGGGAATGCTGGTTCTGGAATTGGCCGAATGAGTTTTTTGCGAAGTCTGTTTAAGACGTATTTTTAGCGTTTCACTATTGACGTCCAAGGACCCCCCAAAACAAAACTAAAACATAAATAGTGTTGAAGTAAGTGTGGAAGGGTTTTTTAAAAGAGGGGGGTGGGTGGGGCGTCGTTTTTTTTTTTTAAAATCTTTTAATTTTTTTTTTTTTTTTTGTTAGAATTATAATGGTTTTTTTTATTGATTTTGTGGCTCCCAAGCCCACACATCCATTTAGCAGGAGGGTTTTTATAAATGAAAGTTTTTACGTCATTTTTTTCAACGTCACATACAGACGTTCATACAAGTTTTTACGATGTGTTTAATTGGACTAATTTCAGACATCCGTGTTACACTCAATTTAAACCAACTGAACTATTTTAATTGTTAATGAGGCCAGAGTTCAATCTTGTCTTACTATGAGCTTTATTGAACACCATGAACATGTCACCATCAGGTTGGCTCCAAGTTTGGATGACCACATGGTATTCAATAAAACTCATACTAGTCATAGTAAAGGCAGTGTGCAGAAGTACTGCTTTAAAACTGTAAAAATAATAGAGATGAATACTTATCCCCTTAGTTCATTTTACCGGTCCAATAAAATACTAGGTGTGCCCCAAAACATTTTAGATTAGCCTTAGTTGCAATGGAAATACGGGACTGTTCTATAAAAAGACCCAGAAATAATATAAAAAAAAAAAAAAAAAAAAGTTTTGCAAATGAAAATATAAAAAGAGATTAAATTTTAAGATTTAAGAGTTTTTTTTTTTTTTTTTGTTTTTTTTTGTTTGTTTTTTATTTTATTTTCAGAAAATATAACAAGCTGATAAAACAAAAATTATAATAGTTAAATTGAACTCTCAACGTGAAACAACAAAGGTAAAAATAAATCCACAAGACATTCCTTAAGGTATTTGGTCTGAAGTGAGCAGGGGGAGGGGGTATAAAGTCCCCTAAACTGGAAATAAACACAAATGCCTTACAGTACTCATGCAAAAGTCCTCAGTTATTTTCCACCCCTGTATGCCCTCCACCTCCCTTCCTCCCTGGTGCATGCTTGAGATGTTCTGCTGCATGGTGATTTATTGTAGCCTCTGTAGCTTCTTTGTCCCATTTCATGACTGCAACTGCAAGAGTTGAACAAAAGCAAAAATTACAAATATGTAAAGAAAACCAGTGTACATTTCATTGCAGTATGCATGGTCTTCTTTGCGGGTTTCAACTGTAGTAGTATTTGTTATGGAAAAACATTAGATGTATTTAACCTTTTTTTTTTTTTTTTTTATAATTCCGCCGGCAAAGAAATCAAATAAAAAGAAGCACTATGCAGAATGCAAACACTGCAAAACAGCAATAACCGAGGAGGCTGGCACAACATCAAATTTCTCTCAACAATGTGAAAAGAAAACAAAGGCATGTACAGCCAACTTATCAATATGTTTGCAGTGGGCAAAACCAGTAATATATGCATTATTTGCAGACAAAATATTTTGTTACTTCTCAGAGAAATTAATAAATGTAAATGTACAATGTATTACTGAATAATTTGTTTTCCCTGAAGATCCTCCGGTAAGTGTATAACAGGGTTTGAAATTAACATCAACACCCATCAAGCTGGAAAAAATCCAGTGTGGCAGGTAAAGATGTCGAATCACTATGGAGGATGAACACTAAAAATAAAATTGTAAATTAAAATTAAGTAGTTATTATCAATTAAATAATACAAACACAAAAATGTAAAAAATGATCACTTCAAATTAGACCAATTAATAGGGCACATTTATATATACAGTGGGTAACCCCGGAAAAGCTATTTTTTAGACATCTCTACTTAATATTTTCACTCTTTGTGATATTCAGACCATTGGCTTTTTATTTGTTTAAAAATCATTAAGTTATTTTTTTTCCTCATTAATGTACACACCAGCACCCCATATTGGACAGAAGGTAAAAGAAAAAAAAAAAAAAACAACACAGAATTGTTGACATTTTTGCAGATTTATAAAAAAAGAAAAATGAAATATCACATGGTCCTAAGTATTCAGGACCCGTGCGGTCGGTGCATCATATATTTCAACAATACGGTGATCGCTCCCATTTCTTTGATTCATCCTTTGAGATGGGTTAGTACCCTTCAGTTGAGTCCAGCTGTGTTTTTGATGTATACTGATTTGGACGCCTTGATTAGATCTAGGAAAAAAAATGATTAACAAATAAAAAAAAAAAAGCCACACACCTGTCTATATAAGGACCTTACAGCTCACAGTGCATGTCAGAGCAATGAGAATCATGAGGTCAAAGGAACAAGGAACTGCCTGAAGAGCTCAGAGACAGAAGCCCAAATGAAAGTGGCAAGGTGCACAGATTGATTCTGGCAGCCAGTTACAAAAATACATTTTCTGCTTGACCACTTAAGGGTTCCGATAAGAGAGAGCAAGCAGTGGCCCTAATCCTGAAATGGGGGGCGACGTTTGGGACGTCCAGAACCCTTCCTAGAGCTGGCTGTCTGGCCAAACTGAGCTATCGGGGGGAGAAGAGCCTTGGTGAGCGAGGGCGAGAGGCTGAGGGAGAGACCGAGACAGAGCAGCAGGTATGGTGTATGGTTTTTTTTTTAGTTTTAAAGAAGGAACGAAGATTTTTTACCCAAAGATCCCCCCCCCCCCCACGGGGCTGAGCTCCAGAGATGCAGTCTTGAGATGGGAGAAAGTTGTAGAAAGTCGACCATCACTGCAGCCCTCCACCCCAGTCGGGGCTTTATGGCAGAGTGGGCCGACGGAAGCCTGTCCTCAGTGCAAGACACATGAAAGCCACATGTTTTTTGCTAAAAAAACACCTGAAGGACTACAAGTCTGATGAGACCAAGATAGAACATTTTTGCCTTAATTCTAAGCGGTATGTGTGGAAGGCAACAAAAGGGGAGAAAACCAACAGGCATGCTCATCACCGTCCCAATACGTCCCAACAGGAAGCTATGTGGTGGCAGCATTCATGCTGTGGGGGTGTTTTAGCAGCCTCTGCTAGGGGGAACAACAGGACGAATGGTTGCAATCGAGGGAAAGATGAAGCGGCCAAGTACAGGGGCCAGGGACCCCAGGGCATTATCCTTGGACGCCGGAGAAACCTTCTCCAGAGTGCTCAGAACCTCAGACTGGGCTGAAGTTTTACCTTCCAACAAGACAATTACCCTAAGGACACAGCTAAAATAACGAAGGACTGGCTTCACAACAACTCTGTGACTGTACTTGAATGGCCCAGCCAGAGCCCTGACTTAAAACCAATTGAGCATCTCTGGAGAGACCTAAAATGGCTGTCCACCAACATTTACCATACAACCTGACAGAACTGGAAAGGATCTGCAAGGAGGAATGGCAGAGGATCCCAAATCCAGGTGTGAAAAAAACCCAAAAAGACTCATGGTTGTATTAGATCAAAAGGGTGCTTCTACTAATACTGAGCAAAGGGTCTGAATACTTAGGACCAGTGATATTCAGTTTTTCTTTTTTGTTTTTTTTTTTTTTCTATTTTTTTTTTTTTTTTTTTACTAAATCTGCAAAAAAATATCAATTCGTCAACAATTCTGTGTTTTTTTTCTGTCAATATGGGGTGCTGTGTGTACATAATGAGGAAAAAAAATTAACTTAAAAAATTTTAGCAAATGGCTGCAATATAACAAAGAGTGAAAAATTTAAGGGGATCTGAATACTTCGCCGTACCAAATGTATAAATATATATATATATATATAATACATGCGTATGTACTGTATGAAAATACATTTTGCTCCTGTCTTTACATAATGCTGAATGGTGGCTGAAACAACAGACTTTTGTTACATGTTTAATCTGCTACATTTTTGTGTCAGTCCATGTTTATTTTGACCTGGAACAATGTTTTATCACTTAATTCAGCAAGTACTGTACAACAAAAATAACCCTAACCCTCTACAAACACATTTGTTTGACATGTTTGTGAAACATATATTCAAACCATCTCCAATTAATTAATTAAATTTTTTTTTTAAAAGTTTTTTTCTTTCTTTTCTTTTTTTCAGAAATACTGCACATTTAAAATTTTATCCTAAATACATTCTGGTAAATACTCCTTTAAAAATTGTTTTTTGATTATAATTTTATTATTAGTAGACTAGAACACGTGGATATGTTGTCATTCTTACACTATAATACTGAACTTTGTTATCAGTGATTTGGATTATGAGATGGACACCTGCTTCTTGCACTCTGTTGCACTTTACTTTTGCTTTTAAAAAGGATTTCATAGAATTGGATTTTCATTTGGTTTAATAATTTACAAACCCAATTCCAAAAAAGTTGGGACACTGTACAAATTGTGAGTAAAAAAGGAATGGAATAATTTACAAATCTCATAAACTTATATTTTTGTTCACAATAGAATACAGATAACATATAAAATGTTGAAAGTGAGACATTTTGAAATGTCATGCCAAATATTGGCTCATATTGGATTTCATGAGAGCTACACATTCCAAAAAGTTGGGACAGGTAGCAATAAGAGGACGGAAAAGTTAAATGTACATATAAGGAAAAGCCGGAGGACCAATTTGCAACTTATTAGGTCAATTGGCAACATGATTGGGTATAAAAAGAGCCTCTCAGAGTGGCAGTGTCTCTCAGAAGTCAAGATGGGCAGAGGATCACCAATTCCCCCAATGCTGCGGCGAAAAATAGTGGAGCAATATCAGAAAGGAGTTTCTCAGAGAAAAATTGCAAAGAGTTTGAAGTTATCATCATCTACAGTGCATAAAATCATCCAAAGATTCAGAGAATCTGGAAAAATCTCTGTGCGTAAGGGTCAAGGCCATAAAGCCATACTGGATGCCCATGATCTTCGGGCCCTTAGACGGCACTGCATCACCTACAGGAATGCTACTGTAATGGAAATCCAACATGGGCTCAGGAATACTTCCAGAAACATTGTCGGTGAACACAATCCACCGTGCCATTCGCCGTTGCTGGCTAAAACTCTATAGGTCAAAAAAGAAGCCATATCTAAACATGATCCAGAAGCGCAGGCGTTTTCTCTGGGCCAAGGCTCATTTAAAATTGACTGTGGCAAAGTGGAAAACTGTTCAGTGGTCAGACGAACTAAAATTTGAAGTTCTTTTTGGAAAACACGCCATGTCATCCGGACTAAAGAGGAAAAGTACAACCCAAGTTGTTATCAGCGCTCAATCCAGAAGCCTGCATCTCTGATGGTATGAGGTTGCATGAGTGCGTGTGGCATGGGCAGCTTACACATCTGGAAAGGCACCATCAATGCTGAAAGGTATATCCAAGTTCTAGAACAACATATGCTCCCATCCAGACGTCGTCTCTTTCAGGGAAGACCTTGCATTTTCCAACATGACAATGCCAGCCCACATACTGCATCAATTACTACAACATGGCTGCGTAGAAGAAGGATCCGGGTACTGAAATGGCCAGCCTGCAGTCCAGATATTTCACCCATTGAAAACATTTGGCGCATCATAAAGAGGAAGATGCGAAAAAGAAGACCTAAGACAGTTGAGCAAATAGAAGCCTGTATTAGACAAGAATGGACAACATTCCTATTCCTAAACTTGAGCAACTTGTCTCCTCAGTCCCCAGACGTTTGCAGACTGTTATAAAAAGAAGAGGGGATGCCACACAGTGGTAAACATGGCCTTGTCCCAACTTTTTTGAGATGTGTTGATGCCATGAAATTTAAAATCAACTTATTTTTCCCTTAAAATTATACATTTTCTCAGTTTAAACACTTGATATGTCATCTATGTTGTATTCTGAATGAAATTTGAAACTTCCACATCATTGCATTCTGTTTTTATTCACAATTTGTACAGTTTCCCAACTTTTTTGGAATCGGGTTTGTAGTTTAATAAAATATTCTTAAGTAAAATTGTTGATTTTTTTTGTGTGGGTAATTAATCGTTTAGATTAATCGATAAATTAGTTGATAGATTAATCGAAATAAAAATAGTTGGTAGTGGCAGCCCTAATAAAATTCTATCAATAGACTAAACCGTTTTTCCTTCTACAGTGAGATTTTGCTACATTTAGAAAAAGCTTAGCTAGTGAATATGAGTGAGTTGGTGTTAAATCTAAATGACATGGGGAAAATGCTGAGTACCATTAATTGCTTCATAAGTTTTAGTCGTCTCCAGAGGCAGTTTCTGCTTTTTCCCCTTCCCCTTCATGTTGAATTTTGCCATCAACCGATTGGTAAAGAGCCTAAAGAAACAAATGCACCATTTAAAAATGACATGTGTGGTAATCTACAGCTGTAGCATGGGTGAGTGTGCTAAGAGTGGACTCAAGAGATGTGGTTTTGGACACTGTAGTTTTCTGAAATTGATTAAACAAACCTCTGGGAGGTGACCATTTGATAGCTCAAATGACATTCTTTCCCTGCATCTGTCCCTACACCTGTCAGACCCCCTCCTCTTTAACTTCCACGTCAGGTTTCTATGTAGTCTCATGATTGCATTTCAGATAATTCAAGTCTGTGTGAATTTGGAATTTGCTGCTGACTTCATTTCAGTACAGTGACGTATTTCCAACTAAAACAGAATATTAAATAGCAGGGATGGTTTTATTGTAGTGCTCCTCCTCTCCATCTCACTCATACTCATAGCAAACTAACGGTTGGAGGGACGTGGTTAAGGATATTCTGCCCAATCAGACTGACATCATCATAGAAGAAATTACATTCCAGAGCAGAAGCAAATCGTCAGATTTTGATTAAAGATTGCCAAGAAAAAAATTTTTTTTTAATGGATTAACTTGCTAAAATACAATTTCACAATTGTTTTCAGGAAAATAACCATTATGATTTTATCACGGTTCTTTGTCATGTTGGTTTTACTATTTTGCAAGTTGTCTGAACAGTACAGCCAAACTAATTTCCCTATTTTAAAAACAAAGCCTTACAAGGTAACAAAAAAGAAAAAGCAATGGCAGATATTTAGGCCAAAGTGGACAAAGATAAAAATCTTTGTCATCATTTTATATTTGTTATTTAAAAATAAGAACAAAGATACACATTAAAAAATACACATAATATACACATAAAACAAACAGTGCTTTGTTTTTAGGTACAGTAGGTGTATTTAGCAGTAACATTAAATATTAAAATAAAGATAATAAAGACAATTCATGTAACACTGATTCAATTTAAAGCAACTGTATTAAGTTCTTCGTCAGCTGTTTAACATTAAAAGGTCTAGTTCCACCCAAAAATGATCATCCACTATATTTTCATGTTCCTATCTAAAGTGGTTTAAACCTAAATGAAGTTTATTCTTCTGTGAACATGAAAAGTATTTGAAGAATCTCGCTAGGTAACCAAACGGTTGCGGTCCTTAGTGAATCCTTTAGTAAGTCACTGGGAACTAGCAACTTTTTGGTTACCCACATTCTTAAAAAAAAAAAACTTATTATTTTATGTTCAGTACAAGAAAGAAATCGATACAGATTTGGGACAACATGAGAGTATAGTATAAGCAGAGATAGATATGTCACATCCTCTGTCAACTGGCAAACTGTGACAAGAAATGTATCAGTGTAGAATTTCTATACTTCTATGTGTTGACATGATCATCACTCTTTTGTATGTTATACACAATCTGGTAAATATACAGTGGTGGCCAAAATTATTAGAACACTAGTATTTCCACCAGCTAAAAAATGGTTTTAAGTCAATTAGGTAGGTTCTTGCAGGTAGGTCTCTTGAACATATGGGAGACGTTGCCACAGTCTTCTGGATTTTTAGTCTGTCTATTATTTGTTTTGTTCGTTTCTTCATGTCATTCCAGACAGACTGATGATGATCAGATCTCTGTGTGGAGCACTGGCTGTTTCCAGACAAAAATATCACTGAATTATTACAATTAATGGCAAAATGAATGTTTGGAAATGTAAACTGATATTTCCTTCTGACACACTACAGCAAAAGATAGAAATAACTAACTTGAAACAATTTTTTAGCGGCTGGAAATACTAGTGTTCTAATCATTTTGGACAACTTAATTTTAATGAAAAATAACAAATGAAAAAATATATAATAAATCTATGACAAAAATACTATTATAAACAAGGTTAGTGGATAACTCTGCAGCAAAAGTTATTCTAGAAAAATCATGAGTGCACAATAATTTTACAAAATCTAAACATTTAGTAAAATAAAAAAATGTTTAGTGGGGATCAAATAAAAGTATAGGACTAAATCTGGTAAAATGTTACACATTTCTCTTTGTATTGTTGTAAAATACATTCATGAAAAACAAGTAAATATATTTATATAGTTACTATAGTAATGGAGTCAGCAACATATGCATCCTACAGTATATATCATATGTTGCTGCCTATGTGCTATACATTAAAATATTAATAGCATTTCTTGTTCTGTCAGAACAAGAAAGGCTATTAATAATCTTTCATTGCGCAAAAGAATTAAAATACGAAAGACTCAATACAGAGCGGCACAAAGCGCTTATGTGCATCCCGTGTGCAGAATGTGTGCTTGGAGCAACACGGAGTCACAGCATAGTGTATTAAATCTGTGCAATATGTTTTTTGAGCCTTAAATTCAGTTACTGTGTACTCCTGGATAGAGTTTCATCGTCTTGACTGTCGTAGCTGAACACAACACATAGTTTGAATACTGAGTGGAGGATGACAAACAGCCGCAGAGGAGAGAAAAGTTTACGTGAACTTGAACTGTACCTCACATTGAACTATGGAACAGCTTCAGGACACTTCAAATATAGTGCACAAACATTTTTTGTGCTTTATAGTGTTTTTGGTGCCTCTGATTCTATAACAGAATAGTATACACAGAATATCGGATTTGGATCGGTCTCGTCTGACCGGGGCTCCAGACAAAAAATCAAGTAAGGAGCCATTGGCTCCTATAAGAAAAAAACGTAGGCTCAAAATAATTTTTTTAGGTGCCACAGAATAAACATGTTTTATTTATTTTATTATTATAATTGTTTTACATTTTAACATTTCAATCATACTGTCATGTGTTTATGTCTCATCTTTTCTTGACTTTATCAGAATTTGAATCTATCTTGTAGATGATGGGAACTAAGGTTCACCTAAAGTGGGAACTCTAATGTACATTACCACTGAAACATAACGTCACAACAGGACATTCTTCAATCACATGCATGTATATCTCTGGATACATATGCGAACATAAGCATCATGGTGAAACACTGACGTGTATGCTTGGTATTCACTGCCCAATGCTATGTGTGATAAGTTGTGCCATATGTGACTTTCAATCTCTCGAGGGAGTGTGTTTGGCTTCACAGCAATAAAATTGCCCACCTTCTCTCTAGGCAGGTGAATAATCAGCTAGATCTAAGCAGTTGTTATTAGTAAAGAATATAGTACCTATAGCACTGTACGAACGCATAAGCTTCGATTTCCAGCACACTGATTGCACCCTCCATTTTCCCTCTTGAAGTTATCTTGGTCTAGCTTGAATGCATGTACCTTTGGATTTTTCACTCCCCCCCCGGACAACAGCCACCATGGGTTTTCTCTATTTTTTCTGAGGTTGCAATGTTTACAAGCTTTACACGTTTTCCGCAGTTTGAAACAGTGAATGAGCTTTTACATGAGACATTTCAATAAGTTGTACTGTAGGCTCTCTTATAAAATAGCAGACCTTTGCAGTTTCTGGTCTATTATGTACTATACTGTAGTAGTAAAGAGAAACATATAATGGGTTCACTTGCCACTCTAACTGACCCATGCCGCATTAAAGAGTGCAAAAAAACATATTTATTGTTTGAATTTCGTTTTGAATTTGGCGTAATTTTAAAGCTGATACTTTAATAAAAAGTAACAAAGCACAAAGCTTTCTGTGATTACTGGATGGCAAGTGCGACTTAAATAATAAAAAGTTCACGCATTAATACAGCATAGACTAAGATCTTGATAAGAAGAAGCTATATTAGTAATGATTATAAACGAGAATTGTTAACGATATTGTCAATGTCCACACAGCTGACAGCTCTACCCGTTGTAGTTTGTTCGCAAAAGTTGTGCACGAAATAAGACACTTCTTTTGTACACTTTTGCTTGCACGTCTTTGTCATTTCGATCTCTCTTGCGCTCCACAACTGAGCTGCGTTTAGTTGTGTGTGTCAGCGCTGCTGTGCAGCAGAGATGAGGACTGTTTGAAACTCCTTTTTCCACTAAAACTTTGATGTGCATCGTCTCAGTTTAATACGTGAACATAACAAAAGATGTGATCGCAAAAAGGATCATTACATGTAATATCTATAGTCGCCAGTGGCGACCTCAAGCAAAAATTCATCGAAATAATGTTTTGGTCGCAAAAATGGACCGTTTTAGTCGCAGTTCTGGGCCCTGCCTGTGACTGTGACCTGATCTGGCAGAAAATGCCAGTATCGGATCGGTGCATCCCTAGTTTGTGGTTGATAAAATGACTTGGTATTCGAGGTGACTGGTTCGTTAACACTGCCACTACTTTAGAACATTTACGTTATTCCTTGTGAAATGCTCAGGGTTGAATGGAATAATGCCTTGGACAAATTGCTGTGCCTGGACTGCTTGCCTTGTCCCATTGGCTGACTGTCCCGGACTGTCGCTGTGCTGGACTGCCCCCCTTCTCCGCCGCCGCCTACCCCCCCCCCCGGTACCGTTTGCTGTGCTGGGACCCGTCACTGTGCTGGGATACATCACTGTGGCTGGACTGATGACTGGACCCAGCACCCCTCAACTGACTGGCTCGGTTTACATTTAAATGTCCAGGGTCTGAAAAACAAAACACTGAGTTAATTTTTAAAAATCTTTCAACTGTATTCACACACAATGTGGTTGATTAAATGTTTTGTGGTTGATAAAATGAGTTGTGGTATTTGAGGTGACTGTTTAATATGATGATTACTAACTGCCTGTGGACCTGTCCCTGGACCCAACACCAGTCTGGTGAGACCTGGCAAAATTTGAGTGTCCAGAGTCTGAAAATTTGCAAATGTACATTAACAACGATTCGTAACCACCATCATGTTATAATTATGCAAGAAAAAAATATGAAAGAAATTAGTAGATTCAAATAATGGATACTAAGTACCAGTGGACTTTTTGTTCAATCCAGCAGACTCCATCTGGATGGGCTTTGTCACCTTTGTTGGTGGAATGGGAAAGGAGGGCATAATGGCATACGTATGGGACCAGAATGCCAGCACTACGAATATGGACATAAATTAAAGAAGAATCAGTCGTAAACCAGCATAGAGCTTTAACTTTGTATCTTATAACTTTGGCAATTCTACTTGAACTACTTAGGTGTGCAAGTGTCAGCAAGCTTAGGAACCGTTACCTGTATGTTCTCCTTATTCCTCCTCCAAGATGTCAGATTCGTACTTGGGAGCAAGAAGGAGAGAGAAGGTGGCACATGGATTTATAAGGGAGATGCACTAATTATCAGTTAAAAAAGTGACCTGAAACTTGAGGGCCCCATATTAATTTAGTGTATAGACGTTGATTCTCAAGACAGATTCAACAATTATCATACAAACATACCAAGAATATAGTCATCAAAGTTGCGTTTGGTCTTTTTCCTCCGAACTGCTTCCTCATCTTCCTCCTCTTCCTCCTCAACATGACTCGTCATGTCATAATCATCGCGAGTAAAAATCACAGACAATACAATTACAATAAAAATGACTTTACTACTAGCACTTTGACTAAGGGTGCTCGACCGATACAGCTCCCCATTGGAGCACCCGTAAGTTTGACTTGATTTTTCTCATTTGGCTGCCTTACAATTTTTATTTTGACAAAGAGCAAAGAATCTAATTAGATCGTTAACAAAAACTTACTGGAGGTCATTTTACACTTCACCAAGGTGAACGTCATCCAGTCATCCTGAGGGAGTGCCGATTGAGGAAAGCTGCCTTTTCCCCTTTTTTTGCCCATCTAATGATATTTTTTCAGCATCAATCCAGTTGTCTGGCGCAGTTCCCTCCACTTCTTTACCATGCTCCACCCACACAGCTCTGGCATACATGATCTGGCAAGTAAAACACATTCATAAAGTGTTAGCATGTTTTCACCCTACATTTTTTTATGAAACTACTACAAACAAACAAACAAACACAAATGCCACCAGAAATAAATAATACATATTGGATTGTCAATACTCATCATCAGTACGCTCACTTATACTGTGTACTTATAGGTACACTCAGTAATTTCTGAGAAACCCTGTTGGTATTTGAAATCACCAAAACAAACAAGCACATTACCCAAAAGGATCACACCCCTATCTTGACAGCTCCGAACAAATGAACAAACAAGCGAATATGACACAAGACAGAGTATATTCATCTCTCTTGTCTCTGTCTTTACTGAGCTGAGCTGTCTCCTCCCCCCACACACTGCATCATCGTGAGTATATACACTCCTTATTGCTGATTGGCTGTGTTTTGTGCACGGTCTGCTCCAATATCAAACATTGGACACATCTACATAGAGCAGAGGTGGCCAACGTCAGTCCTGGAGAGCCACAGTCTTGCAGACTAAGCTCCAACCCTAATCAAACACACCTGAACAAGCTAATCAAGGTCTAAGAGTTACTAAAGCTACAGGCAGGTGAGTTTTTATTAAGGTTGGAGCAAAACTCTGCAGGACTGTGGCTCTCCAGGACCAAATTTGGCCATCCCTTTCACAGAGGTTAATTAAGATTTTAATTAAACTTGCCAACCTTCAAATTCTGTGTTCTATACCATGGAGGAGAGATATGAGGACAGAACCACTATTTTCATGAGGGAGGCAGGCCACCTTGCGGAACAGATCCGTTTCAAGCATTTGTCGTCTTTTCATCCTGCCTTGCCCATTTCTTGTGTACACTATATTGAGAAGTTTGGAGTTGCACGGCTTCTCAAACAACGGTGATGTGTAACGCTGGTGCAGGACATCACATACCACAATGCCATCTCCTCTTCTTTCTCTGATGAAAGCAAATTTTTCATCTCGCAAGAGAAAACAATTGTCCTTTTCCTTTGTAGAAAGAAACATTCGAGGTCGTGCTTCAGGCTGTGTTTTGGCGTTTGCATATTCAATCTCTGACAATCGCCTGGTCACCTGTGCTAGGGGATTTTTCCCACTCCGTACATGTTTCTTGATTTGTTGGAGATGGTTTTCAAAAGGAAAACCAGAAATATCATTCAACGAGCAATTGAACTGACGCACATCCTCATGAAGGTGAATCAGTCCATGTACATTGTAAACTGAAAAATACTTTCCGTACAGGTCAGCACAGCGCATGACAAAGTGTGACATGAGTTCATGGGCATACTGAAGGTATGCATTGCGAGTGCTCTCATCTGACTCCAACATGATTGACATGGCTACTGTCAAGGATAGGAAATGGTAGTATCTTTCGGGAGATAACGCATCCTTTAGCACAACTGGTCCAGTGTACAACAAAAACTGCCGAAATTCTGTGGCCTTCCACCTGTCCAGCTCTTCTAAACCCCGGGGCTGCCGAGCAAATTCACTAGGCATCTTCCCTCGCAGTCTGTTTAGCTTTTGTGATATTTCTTTCCTTTGCCTTACAGATAAGTGGCAAAGTGTTGGGCCCCGAGTCAAGAATATTAGCATCCGTCGAACCACTCCCAAGTTGACCATATGCATATAGTCTAAGACAAAAGAGCTAACACAAGACAGTCCTGCAGCAATGAATGGGCTGACACCAGTTTGATGGTTCTTGTAAGCTACTACACTGAAAGCTTCGTCTGTTCGCAAGGTGCATCCCTGTTCATTAAATACCACTCTTCTTGTGATGTAAGCACCTTTGGTGATGCACCTCTCACAACTGTGATAGGCATTATGATTCTTAATGCGCTTCAGATAAGCTCTTGCTGGTGCGTCGCAGATCAATGCTTTAACATGAACAGTGTAGGTCTTCTCTTCATGAATTAGCCCATTCTCTGTGAGATGTTTACACTCCATCAAAAAGTCATCAAGATATTCCTCAAGAGGATATGGTTTGTTGTCCCCACAAAAGAGAGCTACCATAAATGGCTCAAAGTTGTGAAACTTCGCCAATATTGGCCAGAACTGGACTTTACTGCTTTTGAAGAGTGGGACACCATCAATATTGATGCTGAGGTTTACTGAAACATGATCAAGTATGAAAGACGTTGTCTGACTTAGTAAACGACAAATCCCCTTTTCTAACCCATAATAAATGTATTGCCCACTACATTTCGGCTCCGATCCTACGGCTCGTGGTGTAGCAAGGAGTGTCCTTGCATCCTTTGGTAGCAGGTGTCCTTGCTTTCTTAATATTGCCAATAATTCATTTAAGGATCTTTGTGTGGCTTTGTTCTTTGTAGACCATTGTCTTAAGTTATCTTCTAAATCGGGAAAGTCCAATTCAGCCTCATCATTTAGAACTTCTTTTTCTGAGTCAGAAGACACATACTCCACATCAGTGTCAAAGTCTGATTCATCTGTTGTCAAACTGTCAGTTGCCGAATTAATACTTTCAAAACTGCTTGTAGTGTCTGCCTGGTTATGTAATCCACAGGCTGATCTATCGGTCACTGATCTCTGACATTCATGGTCATCATCAGTGTCAGAATGCAGTAACAGATCCATTTCTGCCTTCCTTTTTCGCCATGCTTTTAGATAAGCCATCTGTAATATAGTTTGATCCTGAGTCAGATTCTGAACTGTGCTTCCTCAGTCTAATTGCGATATATAAATATAATATATATATATATATATATTAAGTGGGTACGGGAAAGTATTCAGACCCCCTTAAATTTTTCACTCTTTGTTATATTGCAGACATTTGGTAAAATCATTTAAGTTATTTTTTTTCCTCATTAATGTCACACAGCACCCCATATTGACAGAAAAACAGAATTGTTGACATTTTTGCAGATTATTAAAAAAGAAAAAAACTGAAATATCACATGGTCCTAAATTCAGACCCTTTGCTGTGACACTCAATATATTTAACTCAGGTGCTGTCCATTTCTTCTGATCATCATTGAGATGGTTCTACACCTTCATTTGAATCCAACTGTGTTTGATTATACTGATTGGACTATATAAAAAAAGCCACACACCTGTCTATATAAGAACTTACAGCTCACAGTGCATGTCAGAGAAAATGAGAATCATGAGGTCAAAGGAACTGCCTTGAAGAGCTCAGAGACAGAATTGTGGCAAGGGACAGATCTGGCCAAGGTTACAAAAAAAAATTCTGCTGCCCTTAAGGTTCCTAAGAGCACAGTGGCCTCCATAATCCTTAAATGGAAGACGTTGGGACGACCAGAACCCTTCCTAGAGTCCGGCCAAACTGAGCTATCGGGGGAGAGAAGAGCCTTGGTGAGAGAGGTAAAGAAGAACACAAAGATCACTGTGGCTGAGCTCCAGAGATGCAGCGGGAGATGGGAGGAAGTTGTAGAAAGTCAACCATCACTGCAGACCTCCACCAGTCGGGGGCTTTATGGCAGAGTGGCCCGACAAAAGCCTCTCCTCAGTGCAAGACACATAAAAAAACACCTGAAGGACTCCAAGAAATAAGATTCTCTGGTCTGATGAAACCAAGACAGAACTTTTTGGCCTTAACTCTAAGCAGTATGTGTGGAGAAAACCAAGCACTGCTATTCACCTGTCCAATACAGTCCCAACAGAAGCATGGTGGTGGCAGCATCATGCAGAGGGGGTGTTTTTCAGCTGCAGGGACAAGACAACTGGTTGCAATCGAGGGAAAGATGAATGCGGCCAAGCACAGGGATATCCTGGATGAAAACCTTATCCAGAGTGCTCAGGACCTCAGACTGGGCCGCAGGTTTACCTTCCAACAAGACAATTACCACACAGCTAAAATAACGAAGGAGTGAATTCACAACAACTCTGTGACTGTTCTTAAATGGCCCAGCCAGAGCCCTGACTTAAACCAATTGAGCATCTCTGGAGAGACCTAAAATTGGCTGTCCACCAACGTTTACCATCCAACCTGACAAAACTGGAGAAGATCTGCAAGGAGGAATGGCAGAGGATCACCAAATCCAGGTGTGAAAAACTTGTTGCATCGTTCCAAAAAGACTCATGGCTGTAATTAGATCAAAAGGGTGCTTCTACTAAATACTGAGCAACGGGTCTGAATACTTAGGAACATGTGATATTTCAGTTTTTCTTTTTTAATCAATCTGCAAAAATGTCAACAATCTGTGTTTTTCTGTCAATATGGGGTGTGTGTACATTAATGAGGAAAAAAAAAATAATTTAAATGATTTTAGCAAATGGCTACAATATAACAAATAGTGAAAAATTTAAGGGTGTCTGAATACTTTCCGTACCCACTGTATATATATATATATCTATATATGGCTTGTACTGCTCTTGAACAGCAAAACTTACCTCTTAAGCCTTGTGCTTTAACCTGAACGAGATAAAGAAGATATTGTTATACAAACTATTATATAAAATCTATCGTCATGAATCAAAATGAGAATTACTGATATGTCGCTCTGAAATGAAATATACAGATCAGATTCAGTTCGAGATTAATGACACTGCTAAGTATTTTATATTTTAAATGTTGCACTCTGGCGCCAAACCCATAAGTTACTCTCCTGGGACACTTAAAGCACCTTAAAATTTCTTAATATGCATAAAAAATTTATTGTGTTACTTTTCAGTGTTCTGTCCGACTATATGACACAATGATTGATTATCCAGATTATTCATCATCATTATCCAGATTTAAGCGTTTATGTGATACTAACAAGATATTACGTATTAACCATGGACATTTTAACCTGCAAAATGTCTCATGGAAGGTTAATTGGTTATGACCATATTATTATACTATATTAGAGTAAAAATATTGTTTCAAAACATGCTGACACCAAGACATCGGGTCGGGATATTTGCTTGCGTCAATGTGATGGGCCTGAATGCCCGCGCAAAATGCCGCCGTTTTTAAAAAGTATTTTCAGATATTGATCGGGCATGATGTCATCTAAACATAACTGTAAAACACATAAAATTGATTGTTTTTACTTACCTGTTTGCATTATTCGACCTGTATTCGAATTCACGGCAATGTCAGCAGTCTCGATCGATCGTACTTCTGCAGGATCAATCTTTCTGTTGACGTTACGTGTGACGTCACTGACGTGGCGATTAGGAATCCATTTCGATTTTGGCACTGTCCTTATGTGTCTTTTTTTGGCGAAATGTACTTGATTTTATTGCTGACAATGTTGACGAAAATGTAACTTTACAGTGGAAAGATGTTCTTTTAGGCATTATTAAAAACTCTAGATATAAAACAGACCCACACTTTTTTTTTTTATGGCCAAATTTCATATCCATAAATGTAAATTTTCAGGGGGAAAAAATCCATGCATTTAAAAATTAAGTGAAGCATTATATTGAGTCCATATTGCCATCAAAGAAACAATTAAAGCTGTACCAGTTGTGCAAGCTTGTGCATTCTAATTCCTATGAAATTGTTTATATGATGTAACTGAATTGTATTGAATGTGTTGACATTGTTCAATAATTATTTTTTTTTTTAAATCCGTTACACTGCTGGATAAGAGTCCGACGAAATTAAATATTTGCCAATTCTGTGTAAAGTACTATATACATTTTGAAAGCATGTCCTCTGCAAATACAAATTAAGATATTTGATATCTTGTGATATAACAAAAGTTAGCACACATTTTATGGGCATTAATTATCATTTTGGCTTTATGTAAAGAATAACCTTTTCAACCTTTTCACGATTTCAAACAACCATTCTTAAAAAAAGTGAAAATAGACTAAAATTGTTCATGACCTTCAAACATATTTGATGCTGGAATGATCAAACTTGCTATAAAACTGACTGTATGAAAACACCAAAATTTAAATATTTTACATTTTGGGAGAAGACCGGGTATGTGGCCCACAGTTGACATTTTGGTCCAAATATTATTCACAACATTTGGCCTACATCTTGCAGCATAACACATCTGCTTGGTCATGCCTTCTGCCAATGCTGAATGAATGCCAGCAATGCCAGCTTTATGCCAAATCTGGGTCTTGAAATAAATAATTACATAGTAAATGTATAGGGTTGCACAATTTGGGGAATATTTAAGTGCACTCCATGGGAATTAATCAACTGACATTTATGTAGAACTGACAGAAGCAAACATTATCACTGTGATTTAAAAATGTAACTATAATAATTTAGAAAGAGAGAAAGAGAAAGACCTTTATTGCCAGGAATGTTTACACATACAATTAATTTGTTTTGGTGACAGAAGCTTCCACACAACACATAGAATAACAGTGGCAAGACAAGACACAGATAATAAAAAGAATAAAACTAAGTAAATGGGAAATTACAATATATACAAAAATTATTTAAAGCAAAACAAATAAAGAAAAAATATATGATACACAATATACAAAAAATTAAGATGGTATTTCTGTGTACAGGTATGTTAAGTACAAATGCAAGGAAATGTAAATAATGGGTGTTAAATTTATAAATAGTGTTGTGTATTACACATTTATTGTAAAGCTAAGTGTTCATGAGATGGATTGACTGAGGGAAGAAACTGTTCCTGCGTCTGGCCGTTCTGGTGCTCAGTGATGTAACGTCGACCAGACGGCAGTAGGTTGTACCAGTGATTCGCTCAGCAGTCCGGACTATCCTCTGTAGTGTTCTGAGGTCAGATTTGGTAGCTGAGCTAAACCAGATAGTTATAGAAGTGCAGAGGACGGATTCAATGATGGTGGAGTAGAACTGTTTCAGCAGTGGCAAGTTGAACTTCCTCAGCTGGCGAAGGAAGTACAGCCTCTGCTGGGCCTTTTTCACAATGGAGTCTATGTGAGTGTCCCACTTCAGGTCCTGAGAGATTGTGGTGCCCAGGAACCTGAATGACTCCACTGCAGTCACAGTGCTCTTCATGATGATGAGTGCAGGGGGGTTCCTCCTGAAGTACTTGATCTCCACTGTTTTGAGTGTGTTCAGCTCCAGGTTGTTGTGAGTGCACCAGATAGCCAGCTTTTCAAACTCCTGTTGGTAAGCAGACTTGTCACAGTCCTGAATGAGTGTGATGTCATCTGTCAACTTCGAGCTTGACAGAGAGGTCAGTATGTGCAGCCATTGGTGTACAGAGAGAAGAGCAGTGGGGAGAGCACACATATGGGTGCTGGATGAGAATTACTACTATATTGCACATCCACAGACATCCATGAGGGTCCCTAGTGAGACGTTTAGATATTGTACATCCATAAGAGGGTCCTAGTCAAACATTCAGATGTTGAACCAGTTTTGCACGTCCACAGACGTCCAAAAGGGATCCCCGTCAGATGTTCAGATATTGAACCAGTTTTGCACATCCACAGATGTCCAAAAAGTGTCCACATCAGACGTTCAGATATTGAACCAGTTTTGCACGCCCACAGACGTCCAAAAGGGATCCCCGTCAGACGTTCAGACATTGAACTAGTTTTGCACGTCCACAGACGTCCAAAAGGGATCCCCGTCAGACGTTCAGATATTGAACTAGTTTTGCACGTCCACAGACGTCCAAAAGGGGTCTTAGTCAGACGTTCAGATATTGAACCAGTTTTGCACGTCCACAGACGTCCAAAAGGGATCCCCGTCAGACGTTCAGATATTGAACCAGTTTTACACGTTCACAGACGTCCAAAAGGGATCCCCGTCAGACGTTCAGATATTGAACCAGTTTTACACGTTCACAGACGTCCAAAAGGGATCCCCGTCAGACGTTCAGATATTGAACCAGTTTTGCACATCCACAGACGTCCAAAAGGGGTCTTAGTCAGACGTTCAGATATTGAACCAGTTTTGCACGTCCACAGACGTCCAAAAGGGGTCTTAGTCAGACGTTCAGATATTGAACCAGTTTTGCACGTCCACAGACGTCCAAAAGGGGTCTTAGTCAGACGTTCAGATATTGAACCAGTTTTGCACGTCCAGAAGACTTCCAAAAGTGGTTCTGAACTAACGGATGTTATACAGACATGATCTGAACGTCTCTCTAACGTCACATGTTTGCTGGGTAATTACACAAACACATGTTTAGCGTACTGTCTCTGGAAATATCAACCGTGATTGATCAGCCTTTATTTTTGTATTGTAGACGTTATTACTAGGCGAAGCTACATTTGCTGAAATATCCACGACCTAGGCTACAGTAAGAGCGCATGGTTTATCTGTCCATCAGATTGAGTTCGTTACTATAACAACAGTAGATCAAACAATCATTGTACAAAAAATATAAAAACTTTGTCGAGATCACGAGAAAATAAGTCGTTATAACGAGAAAACAACTCTCGTTATGTCGATATAACGAGAAAATAAGTCGTTATAACGAGAAAACAAGAAGGAAAAAAATAATAATGCATGGCCGCTTAGAACTTCCGTATGATTCTGAGTATATGTATAAATGTCTTTGTGTGTATGTGAATGGGTTTTGCTGATTGTTTTGCTGAATATATGATTGTGTGCATTATAGCATCAAGGCATCAGTGTGTGTGGAGGGGGTGCGAGTGTGTGTGTGTTGCAGTATATTCACTGATCTCACATCCACTATGGCTGTTTCTCACTAAAACCAATGAAAAGTTGATTGACAGGCTATGGTCACTTTGATGGCATAAATGAAATTATATTATAATCATAATTTCATTAATTAACATCAATGTTTATAAAACATTAACATTAGAATTTGTAGCTCTGTATTTAGCTTTGAAATGCTTCCACAGATTTCTCAACCCGTTATACAACTAATTCATGAGGTGCTGCTGATATCTTTCAAGACCTGATGTCAATTGCAGTGGATATTACTTTTTTTTTTAATCCTGTTCTGCAACTCTGAAAGATCTTCAAAATAACTTTGAATATTATCATTTGATAGTCTTAATTTTATAATAGGTGCAAGTTGATGAGGCTACCATAAACATAAATCTGCATATAAAAGGTCAAATGAGGACTTCCTCCTCTTCTTGTCTAGTTGGTTAGTCATGTCTCTCTTTTGTGATGCCTGTAGCTCAATCAGATTAAGTTAGGAGTCATATCTTCATTGTGATCGGTTGATCAGGGACCAATCAGTGACCAGGCATTGCTCATATTATGAAAACATAACATTTTATTGGTTTAAACAAAAAATCATTTGATGTCCATTTCAATGGACGCAGGGTTCGAAGGGGTTAAATTGATCAAAAGTAATAGTATTGACTTTTATGTTGCTACAAATGTTTCTATTTCAAATAAATCCTAAACTTTCTATTCATCAAAGAATTTTTCTTTTTAAATGCAACCGCTTCCAGAAAAATATTAAGCAGCACAATTGTTTTCGACATTGATAATAATATAAATGTTTCTTGAGCAGCAAATCAGCATATTAGAATGATTTCTGAAAGATCATATGACACTAAAGACTGGAGTAATGATGCTGAAAATTCAGATTACAAATATTCAATATTATAAAAATTCAGTATTACATTTTCATTTCGTTTACATTTCAATATTACATGTAAAAAATAATATTTAGTGTATTTTTGATAAAATCAATAAATAAAAAATAAAAAAAATCCTACCAACCCCAATGTCTTGAATGGTAGTGCAAATATTTGATACAGAACAAAAAAGCAATAGTATCAAGCAGAAATATTTCACCTCATGGATGACAGAAACGTTGTGTTGTACAACATTACTCAGAATCTAGTTTGATGATTATCAATGTTTTCTGGCATGGAGGTCATCCATTAATTAAAGTAAAACACAGAAATAACAATAGCAACATATGTAGAAAAATTGCACAAAATTCTGACATTTGAGAGAACATATAGAGAAAACATTTAATTTAAATGCAAGTGCAGCAATTAAATGAAGTCAGTAAAGATGTCTGTAAAAAATATGCACACAGCCGCATTATTATACTTTTACAACGATCATTAAATAAATAACAACAATGAAGATAAATAAGATCGAAGCTCATTAAATTAATCTGAAAGCATCTGAAATCTCTCATGGTGTTACTTTCAGATCAGATAAATAATAAATTATTGTTCAGCCATGTCCTTAGTCAATACACATACATTGAATAAATATTCATAAATAGATGACACACAGCAAAATTCAGCCATACACATGGTTGTCCTCAGACGAGTGGCTATTTAGTCCTTCACTCTGCCACCAGTCTCCTTGCAGCTCTCCCAGGATCTCCTGTATGGACAAGGCTGGCAGCTCAGGCAGAGGCCCATGGTGAATCCCGCTTTCCTGTTGACCCTCCATCCTCTGAACTTCTGGGTTGTCTACACAGAAAGAACTGGAAGCTGGAGGAGTGTCCTCCAAACCACCCTCCCAGCAGCCCACGTCTGGTGTAACAGGGGTCAGCGGCTGAAGGCTGTTGTGTTTTTCAGATGGAGAGTAAAAGAAGCCATGGATGGAGCTGGGATTGCAGCCATAGGCATCAAGATGATAGGGACTCCACATGGAGCTCATAGATGACCTCCTGTCATACCTCGCAGCCCAGTTAGGAGGAATCTGATGCGCTGGGCTTAGTAGAGATGGGCTGCAGTGAGAGTTCATGGCTCTGGGCTGATGGTGTCCGTATGAAGGGGTGCAGTAGCCAGAATCATCAGCGACAGACATGGAAGATGGAGTGTCACATCCATAAAGTCCATCCCTTTCCATTTCTTCCTTAATATGATCAGGATACGCAGGTGGTGGAGTGCATAAAGACCCAGAAACTGCACCAGACTCACTGTTGTTGCTGTTAGAAGAGTGTAGCTGAACTGGCGAATTCTGCATTGCACTATATGGTGATTCAGATTGCCACAACGACGTCTTTCCACCCTTGCATTTCAGCGTGCGAGCCCTCCTATTCTGGAACCATACCTATTGTGAGCAGAGACATCAAGATAAAGAGAATACAGTTCATACAGTACTCATAAGAATACAGTTGATAGATTATACTCAACCATCTAGTCCATACAGATAAGAGCTTCCCTGTCAAAAGATTCAGGTTAATCATTGTGAGATGACATCCAGCTACGGTGGCATTTAGTGAGGATGGTTATCTGTGACTGGTATGTCTATTGTTTACAGGCTGTACAGTTTCTAAACTAAACAGCAGATAAACACAAAGACGCTTACAACATCTCAGATATTGGCAGTGGTATCAGTGACAGCAAACAGTATGTTTTCACATAAGGCCTTATTAGCATATCCTTTTACCTGTATGTGTGTCTGCTGATTTTGTAAATGCATAAGAGATACAAACAAGGAGAAAGAGGAGTTGTTTCCTTATTTACATAGTTAATAAAACAATTAAACAAAAAATACTGTTATGTTTCAAACCTGTATGAATTTATTTCATCTGTGGAACACAAAAGGAAAAATTAAAAAAATTCTCCTCTGCATAATGAAAGCTAACAGCGTCCAAAATTGTTTTAACACCACTGACTTTCATTATATGGATAAAAATACTTTAAAAAAAATTTTAAATATGTTCTTTTTTGTTCATTTATGTCATACAGGTTTGGAACAACATGAGGATGAGTAATGACAGAATTACATTTTTTGGTGAAATATCCCTTTAAATTCCAGTCAGTTGAGTGTGTTTTTATAGGTAACACAGCCCACCTGTATGCGAGACTCTGGCAGTCCTGTAGTTTGGGAGAGACTCTCTCTGAGGCTGATTCCTGGGTAAGGGTCTGTCTCAAATGTAGCACGAAGAAGCTCAACGTGTTCCTTTGAGAAACTTGTTCTTTTCCTGCGACTTGCACTTCTTGATACAGTACTGCTTCCAGATATTTTCGCAGATGCATCTGAAAAAGAAGATAAAAATGAGTGTGAATCTAAACATAATTATGTTATCATAACTTTGTTAATAATGTTCTCATAATTGTCATCTTTCAGTTAGTGCAAACTAAACTGCACAAACTTAATATACATTAGAAACACAACATCAATCCGATGTATGAATACTTCTCCACAATAATAGTATATGCTGCAGAAAATCTGTAACAGTGCCTGATGTTTGGTTTGAGATGGAGAAGCTTGGAAAAACAACCTTTTTCTTATGAGATCTTGCATACTAAAACATATAAAATAAAATGTTCACCATTCAGTAACGCTTACCAATACTATTGTCTTTCCACATGTTGTGTCTTTACTGAAGGAATCCTGGAGGCCAAAGGGGTTATAGGACTCTCAGGCTGCCAGTGAAGGTCTGTCGTGCTTGATGCTCCTGAGGGATATGATTTCTGACCTCTCTATAGCTCCTTTTTATACCTGTGCCCTCTAGTCCCTATCCCATGACCCCCCTTTCACCCCCACCTCCCCCATTTAGAAGTGTTTATGTATAAAATGGGAATGACATGAGGGACATACTTTGAAGGCCACCCCAAGACATTAAGCATTTAAAAACATCTTTGTCAAAAAAGTAATATGTTTGTCTCTCTAAGCACTATAGAATTTCTAAGCACTATTTCTTTTCAAAAACCTTGAGAGAAAAATTTGGTGAGTTTTATTAGTTCCCAACCTGCTTTATTTCACTGTAAAAAAAACTAATTCTACCCATTTCAACTTAAAAACTTAAAAGTTCAGTTGCCGCCTTACATTTTTAAGTATAATCAACTTGGTTGTACAACTTAAAAATCAAGCTGAATGGCATAACTTATTTAAAAAGTTTAAACTGAGCATAAGTTGCCATCATATCACTCATCATTTCATATCACATCATCATATCAGATTTTACAGTGTATTTATTTTAGTTTGGTTGGATTGACTTGCATTTACCATTTTAAACATAATATGAATAATATATTTATATTGTTCATACATAAGTATTAAAGTCTTCAACTTTATAATTATGATATTTTTATAATGTAAGTGATCAAAAATAGCAAATGCTAAAAATAATTTGATAATGAAATGAAATGTTAACTTGCTTGTTTTAAAACTATCTCTATATTTTATTTTAGATTTTTATATACTTAAGCTAAAAAATAAACAGACTGTATGCTAATGCAGAAGGATTGTTTTGGCATGTTAATCAAACATATTGTATAGAATTACACTTATTGGAAAAGTGTGTCAATGGATGGTGTCTTTTCCTGCAATTGCTCTCCGTTCAAGCATTGTAATCAATAAAACAATAGACTCTATAAAATATTAACTAACAACGACATTAACAACATGCTTAACCTAAGTTCAAGCAAAAGGCTGTGAATGGATATCTCTTTGTGTCGTCTGATCTCTTTTCAAAAGGAACATAAAAGAAACATGTTTGGAAGGCAAGGAAAACAAGTAGAGCGATTTGTGGAATGATTAATAGGACAGTTTGCATGTGTGAGTATTGTCACTCCCTCTCTCTGCTCCAGAGGATCCAGAGGGGATAACAGTCATTTCAAAGTCAAGGTGGCTGCCAAGCTTGTCAATGCAGATGAGCTGTTTAGATGTGCTGTTGCATTAAGCCAGACTAAAGCAAACTGAACCCTATAATCACAAAAGGATCTTTCAGCCCAATACGAAATATAACAGTGATGTTAAGTGATGTTTGGACTGCTTTTGATGAAGTCCAGGTTCATCTTATCTTTTTTGTATTCGTAGATTATTTATTAATGGTTCCTGGATTAATTTTTTATGTAAAAGATGCAGGATCTCAACGTTTTTGTTAAATAGTTTGGCAAGACTGCGTTGAAGTTTTCTGCAGTTGTTGTTTTTTTCCTTTATCAGAAAAGTAGACCATTACATCCCCCCGTTAATCAAGCTGATACTGCATTCTGCTGCAGTCTAAATCCAATCAACTTGTTTTATTTTAAGATAAGTGTGCAAAGTTTTCATTTATTTGTTTTGTGTATAATTACCTGGCAACGTTTGTACATATATACACTGTTAAAAGGTTTTAAATTGGCATTTATGGTTCCATAAAGAACCTTTGACATTCATGAAACCTTCCATTGTAAAAAATGTTCTTTATAGTGGAAAAATCGTCTTCAGATTATTTAAATATTATTCGCACAAAAAAAGTTTTTTGGGGGGAGCACAAAAATGGTTCTTCTATGGTATTGCTGCTCAGACACTCCTTTGGAACCTTTATTTTAATAAAAGTGTGTATACATAAAGAGTAACTTTCTTTTTCCCCCTGTTTCTTTATTTCCATATTTGAAATGACATAATAAACCTTATATAAACTCTAGGTGGTAGTATTGAGCTTTACTAGCATTAATACTGTGGCACGATTTTTCAGTCATACACAGTTCGAAAATCAGATGCATTCAAACATTACAGATGACATTTTCACTGCAGTTTATAGCAATTGATTTAAATGAATAAAATAATTGCTGACTTTTTACTTGTAAAAGGAGGTTGTCTCTCGAAAAATAAAAATTGTACCTGTGATGCAACTAAAAAGCCGAAATAACTAAAGTGAACATGTATATTGAGTCCATAGAGTACTGCAGGAATAGCGTGTTTTTGTAGTCCAAAACATGGACGCGAGTTTTAGCACTTCCGGTTCCGTCGTCCTTAAGTCATTAGCTTTTTAAAGGTTTTAAGGTGAAATAAGGTCTGTGGTTAAAAACAAGCTCAAGATATTTTCATGATTCATTCTAAGACATAAAATACATCAGTGATCCCCCCCTCTTGGGTATTATAAGCTTTTATAGGCTATATGTTGGTGATGTTGAAGTCATGCAACTGTGATGTAGATCATGTATAGTCTATAGCTTTTTACTTCCGATTATTGTATTTAGGCTTCAAAATACTCATAAAAGATGTGTTCATTTGTGTATATTGTCATAATGAACAAAACGTGAAAGAATCATAAACTTGGGTTGGTCACAGAGCTTATTTTCTGCAATAATACAAAAACCAATGGAAAAATCTTCCTAGGGTTTCCGTCAAGGGAACCAGGGTAAAGCTAACGTCCTGGTTGGTCTCCGAAATACACTATCACTGCAGCACTCGGTTCTCTCATCATTCGTTGAGCTTGCAAGTGGCAAAAGCAACAAACAATGAGGCCACAGACATGGGGTGGCCTCGAATGCCCTCTGTTACATCGTGAACTGAGTCACATCCTGTTGATCCTGGAACAACATTCCAATCAACCACTCAGAATTGAGGGATACGTTTTTAAGAAAAGTCGGTTTTAGGCTTTTAATCAGGGTTAGATGCTTCTACACCCTCGTAATTCATTGATCATGTGTTAGGGAAGAACCAGGCACTGAAGAATTAATAGGATCTCAATTTAACAGCATCTCCGCTGCTATACCCTCGAGCAAATCATTACGGTTCCAGCAGGGCGATGAGAAGTGTCACCTAAATGGTAAGTTACTGACTGGCTAGTCATGAAAAATACTGGGGTCAAAATATGGCTGTTGAGCGCCTAACCACATTTTGGTCTGCTAGTGGAAAAATGGGCCCAGAATATTTACTGAGAGGGTTGTCGTCACTACAGTTATTGAATATTAAAACCTCAGTCTAAAGAACATAAATCATTTCTGAAGAGGCTTCCGCATCATATCCACTACAGCGCTATAGCTTATACCAAAGCTAAAAAAAAAAAAAAAAATTCAAAAGACTGAAAAGAAAAGAAATAACATCAACATAGTCTAGGTTTACATCTAATCCACTAGATATCTGGGAAATATGTGGAACCCCTTCATCATAAAAACATAAAGTTATGTATGAGTCTAATGCCGGGAAGCAAATATGCCAGGCATTAGCTAGATCATAATGACGGTCAGCTAACATCGGTCTATGAAAAATTGAACAGAATATGATACATACACACACAAAACTACAGAAACTGTTTTAATGACAAAAATATAAACGCAATCATAATTACTTCATATCAGCTAAAAACCTGTACAGATGATCAGGTAGAAAAGATAAATATTTACATTCGGCACCTTTATTACATTATTCTCCTTTTTTTAAAATACAGTAGTAGTAAACTATGCCTTGTAAAGTAGGCTAGTGCCACTACATTCAACGTTGTGGTTCCTAATACAGCAAAGTTATTATATGGCTACCATCTCCAACATATTTTAAGACAAAGTCATAAAATCTTTTAATCAAAACTTCCTTTAAACAGAAATACAAAAGTAGACAATTCTTTCACAGTCTTGAACCGGAACAGACAGAAGAGACCAGATGACAGAAAAAAATAAATAAGCTTGGACCGTAGCAGCAACATTTCAGATGATACTATGTTAGAGCGCATAATTCCACTCAATATTCTCAAAGGATTGTTCTCTACTGTCACATAATACAATATATTTTAAAAGACCATTTAGATGGAAACCTTATCACTGTAGTTTCAGTGGAAAAATAAATACCGACACAACCATTAATTCCCAAATGTGACATACAAGATAAATATAAATACAACTGTGCATTTTAATTAATGGCTCAAGTAACAAACACCATTATAGGGACGGTTAATGGTTCTGTGAAGCACAAATTCAGTAATCAGTACAGCCACAAAACCAGGAAAGAGCCATTTCATACGGACTCTTCCCATGTGTTATTCAAACGTGAAAGAGTCTTATATCAATCGTTCTTCAGCTGGTTTTACATACTGTAACTTCAGTGAATAAGAGCTGCAGTGAACTCATGACAGAAACATGCCCAGAATGAGAGCGAGAACATGGGTGTCGTCCTTTCAGAGAAATCCAGCTAAAAATGCCCAATTTAAATGCCTGGGATCCTGTCCAACCAGTCAGCACAGATCATTCAAGTTTCTGTGACATCATGAGGTGGACACACTGAACTAGTATGCAATACCTACACACCCAGGGAAGCATGGATGAAATTTAGAAAGGGTGGCCAAATGAAACATGTGAAGTTGTACATTCACATTAGGAATCTTTTGACAAATTTCTCACTTGTTCTTTGACTAGGAGCACAGATTACAAGGATCTTGGCACATGCTTCAACAGACACCATGTTTCAGCTGGGTTCAGGCCATGTTATCAAGTCTCCAAAGAGTAAACAAACACGGACATTTGAAGATTAGAAACCCGTGGCCTGTAAGACTTAGGGGGTTGTATTTGATGCGCTTTGCTCAGCTAATACAAACTAGAAAAGAATGAACAGATAACAGCACGAGACACAGCTATTACTGTCTGGCTGTTGTTTAAAAAAAATATATATATACACACACATTCATTGTTCACCTAATGAAAAATAATATGCATAAGGTAAACCATCAGAAATAAAATCTTGTATTCAAACCTCAGGGCTGTATATCAGTCATTTTTTATGCTTGTGGCTTGTTTTGAACCCTTCATGTAAGACTGATAAAAGAAAGAAGAGAAGAGGAGCAGATAGCTGAGATACATGAGTGAAGCCCACACTATGTTATCTATGTAAGAATGGCAATTCCCATCCTGCATCCATTGGTACACTAGTGCACTTACTGCCAGCCCCATGGCCATCTGAGCAATCTGAGAGGAAGTGATGATGATGGCGCAGGGTTTCGGCACACGGACTCCAGCAGCTCGAGCAGTGTAGTAGCTGTACATGAGCGCGTGCACGGTGTAATTCATGGTCATGAACCAGCCACCACCGGCGACCTGGTCTTTGTAGGAATACCAGGAGTACACCAGCACGGTAATGTGATGATACCAGTGCAGGAAGATCAGCCGCTGCTTGCGCAAGACGATGAACATGGTGTCCCCTGATAAAGTGAGGATGTGTGCAAAAAGGGTTAGAACACATGCTCAATTATTTGGCAAAATTACAAACAAAGACATAATGAACCTAAAAATGAAAATTGTCAACAATTAGCAACAAAAATGGGTTAATTTTTTTTTTTTTTTGTCCTTACAATAAAAGTCAGGTCCAGCGTTGTTTTGAACCCCACTGACTTTCATTATAACTTTCAAAATATCTTCCTTTTTGTTACACAAAAGAATGTCATACAGATTTGGAACAACATGAGTAAATGACACAATGGTAATTTATCCCAAAATAAATGAATAAGAAAAGGCTCACCTAGCTCTGGGGCCTTGCTCAGCACAAAGGCACAAGCCCAGAACTTGCTTATAGGCCCATAGTAGAAGCTCTGATCACAAACAGACTGCTTAAAACCACTGTTTCGGAGCATGTACAACATGAAGCACCCAGTTCTCACTGCTCCAATGATACTGAAAGAGAAAAGGCATGATTTGTATATGAATATGGTCTGTAATGGCTGTAAAACCATCAAATTCATGATAAACAATTCAGGCCTCTACTGAACTTTGGGGGTGGAAAAAAAATACATGTGTTGGGCATGTTAGACAGAAACACTGCCATGTTAGCTGGCAGTTTCTGTGTTAAACAAATCAATATCAAAACATTAAGTGGTGAAAGTCCAGTTGCCGTGGGAGATCTAAAGAGCATGTGATCAGAGGTCACTGTTGCCATCCAATCACGATATTCCATTGTTCTTTTTACAAGCATGCAAACAGTTACTTTGTGCTTGCGGTCATCTCTGTCCCCTTTTGAGATGGGACTAAAACACCTTCCCCCACCCAAATGAAACCAAAACCAACTTAAAACAATAGCCACCTAAGATTTAATAACCACATTTAGTGGTAAATCCCACAAACGTGTCATTGGAACGCATTTTGGCATGTTCAGGTTTCAAACATCATTTTTGCAGTGAACAATAGATATTGTTTCCTATTGGTACAACCATACGTTATGTAATCTAATATCCAACAGCAAAGTAAAACTACAAGGTGGTGTGAAACCTCCATGACACCACAAGATGCAAAGGAGCATCATAAGAATTAGCAAGTCATTTAGGTCTTCAATATGCCACTTCTATCATGAACTTGTTTTCCATTTTTAAAGTATTGTAACCGTATGGAAAATGAAAGTCGGTCAGTCAGTCTCATTAAGAGAAAATTGTATTGAGATACTACAATAGTTTTTAAATATTTTGAATTAGTTTTTATTTTTGTATTTTCCCTTTCACTTCAATTTTAGTTAAAGTTTTAGTAATTTTGTTGTGTTTTTCCCCCACTTTTTTATGCTTAGTTTTATTAATTTTTTATGTAGTTATTGTAGTACACCGAGTTAAACTAAATAAAAAAAGAGAAATGCCGCTTAATGTTTTTATATATTTTATCTGATTTAACTGAAAGTAATAAAAATAGTTTATTATTTTAACTATTATAACCCTTATGCATAACCATATCTGGGGGAACAAATTTTTATCCAGAAGTTGGCTAAATCTGGCAAAACCTCCTTTTGTGAGCATCTTCATGTGTTAAACTGTATAATAAGTAAATAAAAGGTTAAAAATGCTGTTTTCTGTTAGAGTTAGGTCATAGTATTTTATAACTATACAAAGTCTATACAACGTCCCCATTTATGGCGTAAACTTTTGTTTACAAATAAAAGAACCTTAAGTGGGTGACTCTGATGCTCTATAAACTCTATTTACTTACCTAAAGATGGCCAAACTGAGGGACCACAGCATTAACAATCTACGTAGGTCAAGTCTTTGTCTTTCCTTCATGAAGTGCTGCCCACCAAACACCAGCACTACATACACAGCACCAAACAAAAAAGACTTTTTCCTAGAAAACAAAACATAACACCAGAAAACTTATTATAATGGACTTCCATGCACTGGTGGCAGGTGTATTAATACAAATCAATTTCTAATTCAATCAAATACAATTCTTACCAGTTGTCCTGCATCCACTCAATAGCAAACCTCTCATCAAACTGACGCTCGAAATCATACTCAATCAGAGACAGCTGAAATTCAGTCGCATTCATTTTTGAGTCTCCTACAACAAACTGCGATATAAAAGTGAAGATAAATCAGTAAAAAAAAGGTTGCTGGTTAGCCTACTGTCCGTTCTGGTTGCTGTCCGCTCGGCACCAGTTAACTAGTCTACCTCAAACACACACCTGTGCACACACCTGTCGTATGTAAATCAGGGTGGAGTTCCGAGTTTATAGTGAAGTTCAGGGAGGGACTCTTTTGTATTTCCTGATTGGAATACCAGTTTTTGCAATGCAGACAAACAGCAGTCTTTATGTTAAAATGGCAGTTTGAATAGTTGTATACAAACAAAGAGCGAGGAAGAAGCTGATTGAGACTCTTTCGTTTTTTAAGCCATGTAAAGCATGCAGAGCTGTGATAAAGACCGATTACAATTCAATATGCAAATAATGGCGATGCCGAATATTCTCACTTGTAGCCAGGGTTAATAACTTTAATAATACATTTCTAATTCCATTCATTTGTATACCCTATTTTATGAAAATTACCAAATGTATGAAAACCTAAATAATAGCCTATACAATGATCATTTTTTAAATATGAATTTTCATTTCATGGACCATGAAGTTGAACTTAATCAGAATGCTCTTATTATGTATGGTATATGATTTTTTTTTTAATATGTAGGCCTAAAATAAATTAATTAATTAATCTGAAGTTATCAAAAATATCTTGATCCTCTGACAATGTTATTTTCATGGATATAGGCCTATGTTAATTGTTTTGAGTGAACTGAATTTAGATTAATTATGTATAATTGGGGGGGGGGGTCACTAATCAGTGAATCAACAAGCAAAATAGACTAAATGAACGATATCATTATTTAGGATTGTTCGCAAAACGTTTGGCCTTTGAACTGCTATCCAGGCTACACTCGAATTCCTGCCTTTCCAGTTCAAATATATTCGAGTTAACTGAAATTATTTTCTTAAATTTCGAATTCCAACATGTAATAATAATATAACATAATAACATGGAGAGAATACATACCAAATTTCTGTTTATATTTCTCAAGTCCATGCACGCGAGGGCGCTAGTGCTATACTGTTGTAGCGATCTGTAGCACTCGAGAGACCCAAAATAAAGGGTAACTGGAATCAGATTTACACTACAAGACTTGCTGTAACACACGCTTTATTAATACTTTTTCTATGGAAGATTACATTATCAGCGTAGTTAGAGAAATTACAGAATTAGCGTTTCAGTAGTCTACATAGGCTATAATTTGGCCAATGGTTTAAGCTAATTCATCCTCCCAGTTTTAGATATTTTAATCACAAGATTAAAAATGACAAAAACATTAATATTGAGATTAAACTATTATGGAGCTTTTCAAAATATTATACTTGCTATTATACTTTCTTCTCTCAGCTGTCAGGGCGCTCTGTGGTTCCCCTGTCAATCCTGTAGGTGGCGATGATTGCGTTTCTTTCTGTACAGTCATAGCACAGAAGAAGAATGGCCTCTGTAGGAGAGTGAGATTTGCTACATTGTTTGAAATCTTTAGGAGCTCTTTAGTTACGATTTTGATAGCAAGTAGCGGTCTTTATTTAGCAAATTCGTTCTGTATTCAGATGACCGAGCGGCTACGATGAGGATTTATAATTCTTTACTCAGTGCTGCCAAGTTTAGGAAAGTGTTTGACTTTGGTGAGCGAGAGGTGGCGCATTGGTTCCCTGGACATATGGCTAAAGGTGCGTTACATACACTGAAACCCATTAAATCTGTATAATTTAGTGTTACGGGGACCATAAATGTTTAATTGAGTTAACATCTGGAACAAGTGCTTTTAATCATTCAGCATTCATTCGTTATTTATCTTATTTGAGCCAATCAGATATAAATAAACGTGCTGTAGGTGTCTAAATCTATTCTCATGTGTCTCAGAATTTGAGATTCAAAGCTGATTTTGTCCTACAGAAACATGCTCACCATTGTGATTTCTCTTGTTAGGACTCAAGCAGATGAGAGCCAGTCTAAGGAAGGTTGATTGCATTATAGAGATCCATGATGCTAGAATATCCTTTTTTTGTTTTGCAGAGAAAGCACATTTTAAATGATTAAACCACAGTATTTTTCTAAGACCTTCTTTAACTGGCCAGCATACCCTTTTCTGGAAGAAATCCTTCATTTCAAGAGAGCCTTGATGTCCGGCCACACATACTTGTACTGAACAAGATGGATCTGGCAGACACGTCAAAAAAGCAGGTCTTATAATCTTATGCATTTCATTATTGCGTTCAATTTAAAATGTCTTGCAAAAAAAAAAAGGATTTAACAGGGTTTTTTTTTTCATTTTGGCAGAGTATTCTGAAGCAGCTCGAGAGAGAAGGTGTGAGGAATGTTTTGTTTACAGACTGTGTAAGACAACGAGATGAGAATGTAAAAAAGGTGAGCAGTGTCAGACGTTACATCAGATATTTCTAAATAAAAGACTGGAAAACCTAGCACCTTATAGTTTTAAACATTGTGTTTTTGTGTTTCACTGTCTTATGTTCTAGATTGTTCCTCTTGTGACAGAATTGATAGAAAGTGGGTCACGTTTTCACAGAGAAGAGGTGGGTTTCAATTATTTCAATAGCTTACATTGTACTATAAAGTTTTCTGAATTTCTTACTCGTCTATGTGTAGGACAGAAGTTACTGTCTGATGGTAATTGGTGTGCCAAATGTGGGGAAATCATCACTGATTAATGCAATAAGGAGAACATATTTGAAAAAAGGTATTTATTTTATGCTTTGCAAAATACCTTTCTTGTTGCAGTCACTTAATCTTAACAATCAGACAGAAGGCTTAAACATGGGATACTTTTATTGCTGTCAGGCAAAGCTTCAAAAGTAGGAGGGGAACCAGGAAGTACAAAAGCTGTCCTGACCAAAATTCAGGTATCTTTTATAATCATTTAATGGATTCAATTGGGTTGATGTGTTCACACACGTTCACACCTTAAATGAAATTTTGTTTTACTAGGCCTGTGAGAGACCCATAATTCATTTACTGGACACCCCAGGAGTCCTGCCACCTAGAATAGAGAACATAGAGACAGGAATGAAACTTGCTTTATGTGGTAAGTCCAAAAAACCCAGAGAAATGAATCAAATCTTAATGTTTAGTTGTTATAATGTTATTATTGTAAGGTGATGATGGTGTCTCCTTTTCAAACAGGTACCATTTTGGACCATTTAGTTGGTGAGGATGTCATTGCAGATTATGTGCTTATTTCACTGAACAGACTGGAAAGATTTAAGTGATGTTTCGGAAAATCTACAATCAGCAACACTCATTTGTTGTTTGTTTTAGAAAGCAGAATGTACGGTAGAGTAATCAATAATGATTGTGACCATTTCTTCTATAGTTACATTGAAAAGTACAATCTTGAAGAGCCTTGTGATGATATTCAACATGTGCTGAAGAGTATAGCGGTGAACCTTGGCAAGACCAAGCGTGTGAAGGCCATCACTGGAGTTGGTGAGTCGATTCATTCAAGCCACTCAATTTTCCTTTTAGTGATTTCAAACAAAACTAACCTCACTTGAACTTCTTCAAATGTTGAAGCATTCACTTTTTTGTGAATATATTTAATCAATAACACATCAACTGTTTAGGCAACATCACCGTCCAGTTACCAGACTACAGTGCAGGAGCCTACGATTAGAGCATTTCGGAAAGGAGAACTTGGAAAAGTTATGCTTGACTGAGAGTGTTTTAAATGGCTGATTTGTAACTGATGCAATGAAAGCTTGACCTTACTGTATGTATGCTCAAGACTGGACACTGAGCACATAAGAGAAACACTTAGTACTTTTAATGTTTTAATTAAAAGGTGGTGCACAGGGTATTTGGGGCATGTCTTTGTTTTTATTGTGAATCTGACATAAAAGGTGCATTGAATATTATTTCAATGCACCGAATCTGTCCTCTGCACTTCTATAACTGTCTGGTTCAGCTCAGCTACCAAATTTGACCTCAGAAGACTTCAGAGGATAGTCCAGACTGCTGAGCAAATCATTGGTACAACCCTCTCTTCTCTCCAAGAACTGTACTCATCCAGAGTGAGCAAAAGGGCTGGCAAAATCACTCTGGACCCCTCACATCCAGCACACTCCCTCTTTGAACTGTTGCCATCTGGTCGACGCTACAGAGCTCTGAGCACCAGAACGACCAGACAGAGGAACAGTTTCTTCCCTCAGGCAATCCATCTCATGAACACTTGACATAACTGTGGAACACTACGATTATCTGCGTTCTAAACGGTATTTATCAACACACATACTCCTGCTACATTTCAATTTGCACATAATCACCTGTACATTACAACTGTCTATTGTTATATACCTGTACGTACAATTGTCGATTTGTATATTTTTATTCCTTATTTACTTGTTCTATTTTTATTTTTTATTATCTGTGTTTTTTGTTCTGTCGCTGTCATTCTGTTACACTGTGGAAGCTTCAGTCACAAAACAAATTCTTCGTATGTGTAAACATACCTAGCAATAAAGCTCATTCTGATTCTGATTTCTCAATACTGCAATTGCAACTACAATAAATAATTCAGTTTAATTTGATACGCATTGGTGTCTTGTATGTGAAAACCAAAGATTACAACCAAAAGTCAAATGGCAGCACTAAACTACATATAACATTTTGATTTTCTACTTTCACAAAATTACATCATCTGTTTTTTTTCCCCACAATTAATGTATTCATTTTATAAAATATCTGGCGTGTAATTGCTTTGATTTCTAAAATTGTAATTTGTTAAATATATCTAACAGCTGGCAAACAGAGCTTGTGTAGTGTTTTTATAAAATAAAAGAAAATCTTTAATTTCTTAAAGAGTTTTTAAACACATGTGCACTTAATACATACTGCATTCACATTGTTTTGTGGGTTATCAAAAAATCTACTTGAAAGACAAAATTGTTTCAATACATCAAATGTTCAAAGCATGACTAAGGTAGAAATTTAAAAACTGGATGTTTTCATACCCACATCAATGGAAGTAAAGGTACAGAATGAAGTTTTCTTATTCTAAAAGTGTTACAGCATGTCTTTTCAATCTATGTACAATTATTAGTTAATGTGCACATAAATATTATTAAACAGACAGAGGTTAATATAAAAAGGTTCATGTTTGTGTAAATCTCAAGAACAATGGTGATTCACCAACAGTGCAGCAGCACAACAACACAGTATTTTTGCCATCCAGTACATGATGTAACCAGCGTAATTTAAGTAGTCTATCATTGTATAGATACTAATGCTCCTGTTGAAGCTAACTATGCAGTCTAACCTTTCAGATCCTATTCTTAAAATGTCTACTAAACTAAATAGAGGTTTTGAATCTTTATTTTATCTTCATATCCTCTTTGTTGTGCAATAAAGTATACATTATTAAACAGGTGTTGCACAGTAACATACATATGCAGCTTATTAAGCTGTTCCGAACTGTCCTGAACTGCCTCAAGGGGCAAAGAACATCACAAAGTTTATTGGTAAGAGCAGAGTGGAAAGTTTAGTGGGATCGTGCACTATTGCGCTTGATGTCCTGGCGAGGTAGAGCTCCCAGTCTGTTCTGTTATTGTAGTAATCATCTCCGTGCTCTGAGTTGTCATCCGGACGACGCTGAGCCGACGCGTACCATCCTCCAGCTCCCAGCGCCACCACAGCCCCGGCCGCCGCTGCCCCTGCCACCCGCACAGCGGGGGAGCCTCGGGCCCCCCCCGCCGGCATGTCCGGGGGGCCGAAAATCACCGCGGGCGCTGGCCGGAGGGGTGTGCTCGTGCTGAACCCCTGGCTCCTCCCCTGCCACCTTTGGATATCACCTGATCGCACAGAAATGCTGAAAGCAGGAGAAATATCCAGCAGGTGGCAACAGCCCTGTTCATTCTGGATCACACTGGGAATGGAAGAAAAGCATTGAGATGCTTCAGAAAAGAAAAACCCTGAGTGGGGTTTAATAAGTGTAATAGCTTCTCTAAACTTATTTGTATCTACTTATTTTACCTGCTTATTACAGTGGTTCCTAATTGTATTTGGACACTTTAAGGTATTTTAAGTCACACTTAAAATGTACAACATCAGAATCTTTTTTTTTCTCACGCCCTCAACAACTTTTTAATTCTTTAAGCGACAATGGTTCCAACTGCCTTGAAAAACCTGAAAATATCCGTGCGCCTAATTATAAAAGTGTGATTTCTAGAATTAGAAAAGTCATGTAAATTAATAAAAATCTTTTTTTTACCGTGCTATGCCAAGCTCTGAAATCTTTTATTGGTTCTGATATATATATATTATATATCTAGATATATATAGAGTGTGTTATATATATATTATATATTATATTAAATCCGTATGCCAATAATTCACAACCAAAAAAGACTATGGGGGGTTGTGGCCTTGGAGATAAAGGGTGGCCCACACGTCGTTGATTTCTTGTTCTCTTATGTAGTGCAAAAAAAGTTATTTCGCGTGGTAGCTTCGAAACTTTACAGTGAACCTTGATGTCACACTACTACTGTAACAGTTAACCACTGATGTCATACTATCGACTACTTTGTTCGCTCATCTTGTGGTACTTTTTCTGGACCTTGAACGGGTAGTTACCTTGCGTCTATGGAGGGTTGGGTAGGCCCTCAGTCATTTCATCAAAATTATCTTACATTTGTTCTGAAGATAAATGAAGGTCTTATGGGTTGGGAACGACATGAGGGTGAGAAGTTAATGACAGAATTTTCATTTTTGGGTGAGCTGTCCCTTTAAAACTCCCAAAAATATTTGGTGAGCGTGTGTGTGTGTTGTTGTCAGACCCCCTTTTTTGTGGACCCAATCCATAGTTGCATGAAGTACACAGACTTACCCGGCTAGGACACCTCATCACATCGAGGGTCTTGGTGCAGTGTAAAACATGTGAACGCTTAAATACAACTGAGAAAAAAGTTAAGATGCCACAGGAAGCTTACCATCTCGCGTGGGCATTCACTTTTACTGTAAAATATTATTTACTTTGTTGTTTAATCTTGTATTAACAGCCTTATGGCAATGTATCATCCCTTTTTTTTTTTTTTTATTTATATTTATTTAGAATTTACTTTTACTTTTTTTAACAGTTATGTCAATGGAAATGATTTACGTTTATTTATTCATTCATATATCTTTTAATTTAATTGGCTTGCTTTAAAATTGGGTTTTTACTGTCGTGTGTTTAATGAAGCGAAATGGTAAGAAATCAGGCTATTCTCCAACTAAAGTCACTAGAAATACAGCCATTTACAGCTAACAGTATCTGCTAGACTATGGAGGACGAAACCTGCAAAAAAAAAAAAAAAAAAAAAAAAAAAAAATGCAATAAATAAATAATGTGGATTAAATACACAAATTCTTGTTTAAATACATATAGAAATAATTAAACATGTGATTAAAGTAGGCAAATAAATTGGTGGGCAAATGGAAAATGTTTAAGGAAATGCTAAATTCATCCTATTTATTTTCCTTTGATCACAATTTTTTTTCTGAATGTAGTTCCACATTTATTTTCCTCTGCGCAATATGCTAATGAGAGGGTGTCAACCATGGGCTTGGTCGGGTCTTGTGATAGCTGGGGGCGCGGATTTCCCCGCGACACAAATGCCTGGTGCCTCTCCAACATCCCAGTACACTAGCCTAGTCAAGTCATATTTTGTTCATTTAACAGAGCAAGATACATAAAAAACTGAGCTGTATTGTCCGTACAGTATCTGTGACTTTATAACAGACCCACGAAATTGCCAGTGTCGTTCCCTGTCGCAATTTTGTAACCCGATTGATTCTCCAGCTAGAACAACTGGATATCATATCCATGGTCATCGTGATATTATTCACTTTATCTGTGGAATAAGGGCTCGTTCTTTTGATGGCAGCTAGTGTTTATTAGAATGGTTTTACCTGCTCGTTGTTTAGGTACATGTAAGATCATTTTTATGGTCAGTAAACGGTCTTCTACAACCAAGTCGATCTGCAGCAATCTCTCTCTCTTTACGGCGGGAGAACCAAATTAGTGACATACACAAAGGTACATCTCAGATGATTCTCAATTTATTATTGTACAAACAGAGGCTCATATACATCCTTGAGAACTGGTATGAAGTAGTTTAATCGAGGAACAGACAGTTTTTTCCCCATTAGTTATCAGAACAGAAAATACAGGCGATAAAAGTATGTTTATTAAGCAAATAACTGTTCAGTATTGCAATTAAGAGCTATGCAAGCATTAATATTTTACATTGGCCACTTAAAATCTTTTATGATTTAGCTCTCTCATGATTATAACTACAAAACTAACCCTATGAAAAAGTGTAAGATAATAATCAGTCCCCTTGACTGATGAAGTTAATACGCATGCGCAGGCAAACGCTCAAGCCAGTTTATGACACAAGAGCCGCCTATTCTTGCATAATTGACACCCTCTCATTAGCATGTTGCAAATGTGGAACTGCATTCAGAAATAAATGAGAGATCAAAGGAAAATAGTTAGGATGAGTTTAGTATTTCCTTAAACATTTTCCATTTACCCACCAATTTATTTTATTTATTTGCCTACTTTCATCACGTTCAATTATTTATTTATGTATTTAAACAAGAATACATGTATTTATGCACAAATCCATTTATTTATTTATTGTTTTTGCAGGTCTCGTCCTCCATACTAGAGAGGTCAGAAGACTGTTTCCTTATAGTAGCCTACTCTTACTGTACAAAAGACGCTTAATACAATATATGACGCGAAAAATACACGCAGGGTTCGCCTGGTCATAAATTCAAAATGGTCACGATATCAATCATTCATTTTGGATTTTTTTTTTAAACACGTTAATCCAACCCATTATTGTCATTTGCACCCTCTATGAGAAAAGACACAAATATGACGGTATTCACGCGACGTGGACTGATGTTCGCACAAACACAAGGCGTTTCAGTGTAGCTTAGTCCCGCGACTGTGTCTATGTGTATTATTGGGTTTATGGATGCTACACCTCTGCAACGACCCGTCATTATGCATGTTCATTCATTTAAATCCTTTTATCTTTAGCCATCTCGAGGTACTTACCTCCGTTTGTGCCCGTGTCCACAGAATATCCCACGATATCTCACGATCATATGTGAGCACGCGTTATGTAAGGCAGCACTGCTCGTAGTGTGTGCTGCTGCTGCTGGAGATGAATTAAAACATGGCAGGTGTAGTCATCAGGTTTGCTGCGGTAGTAAAAAGTAGCCTGTGTGCAATGGTAAGAAAAGCAGCTGAATGCATTTAGATGAATAAGGCTTTTCAAAAAAGATTTACTATAGGATTTTAAAATTATAGCTTAATTGATAGGCCTAAATGCTTGAAAACACACAATGTGGAAATCCAGTTTATGGACATGAGCAGATTTATGAACTTCATGTATGGATGTCATGGAATGGTCTCACTCGGGTCACAGCCAATATTCTGGAACTGTTCTTTAGGTTTTGAAACCGCAGACCAGGCAGTCTTGAACACAATAAATAAGTAGCCTACAGGCCTGTAATGGTCTGTGTGTCAGTGAATATTTTATACTCTATCCAAATCAATCTTTTGAGGTTGTTTTGTAAATATACAGGTGATTCTACAAATGTTAAATTTCCATTCTTTCATTTTGCCTGTAAATATATTTCTGATCATTAACATAGTAAAAAAAAGAAAGAAAAAAGAATGGTACAGTCATTCTTTTTTCATAGCTGTGTCTAGAATCACAAATAGTGTCCAAATTGGGCAACTAAACAAGTGTCAGTAAGGAAAAAAACTAAAGAAGTCATGTTGTAGTTAACATGGAAAGCTTTCATGTATGGTTACATTTGATGCTGTCACAAAAACATCAAAATGCAAAAAGAGTTTTCAATTAACTGTCATATTGCTTTTATTGTTACAGTAGAATACGAAGACAAAAACAATGCTGCTGGTGAGACATTTAATTTGCTTTGATAAATAACTAAACAAACCATATTCTACACCCAAGTGTCAAAATGTGTTATTCTGAGTACAGTATAATTCCTCTGCTTTGTTACTTTCGAAAAAACAGGTAATCCAGTGCTAATTTTCTGAATAAATGTGAAATTGATTGAAAATTATATTATTAAGAAATATATATTTTTGGAAATGTACTGACAAGTAAGAACTAAAATAATTAGCTCATCTGCTACATCTAGTGTCTTACTATTTACATATTATTATTCAATATGAATATACACTACTGTTTAAAAGTTTGGGGTCATGAAAGAAATGAATGCTTTTAATCAGCAGGGATGCATTAAATTGAGCAAAATGACAGTAAAGACCTTTATAATGTTACAAAAGATTTAAAATTCATATACATGCTGTTCTTTTGAACTTTCTATTCATGAAAAATTCTGACAAATATTAAGCACACATCGCATGTTTTTTAAACACATAAAATATATAAAATATGTTTCTAGAGCACCAAATCAACGCATAAAATGATTTCTGAAGAATCATGTGACAGTGAATAATATTTCTCAATAATATTGTTTTATTTACACTGTTTAAAAAAAAATCTGACAGACCCAAAACTTTTGAATGGTATTGTATTGTAAATAGTATTTTACTTTTAAAAGTATTTACACATATTTGTGATACCGTCTGTCTTACTGTCATGCTTTGACCAGCAGGCAGCGCTACAGTTAGGCTACTGTATTCTCTTACCTCCATCATAGTGCTTCCACAGAATTAAACAATAACAGTTCTTCATTCAGTGGACATGTTTCCACATAGACTAATGCAAGACAGGAATTTAGTCATAATCATTATGATTTGCTGATGGAAAACAAAAACCAAAGAGCAGTTGACTATTATAAAATAACCCACAATTTTTCTATAAATTATAAAAAGTTGTTAAACCTACTGAGCAAACTACTACAGCATTTAGGTGAGGTTTTAAAAATTAAAGGAAGACATGATTTTTCTGAAATGTATTACCCAGTTCTGTTATACAAGGGCAAAAAGAAAGTACTGTTGCTTAAAAAAAATCCCTATTTTTAATCTTTACTTGGCTGTCAACCCAAGAGTATTTAAAATGTCTATTTGGGGTCTCAGTCATGTAGGTCCTTTAGTCCACTGCACCGGTGGTGCGAGAACAGCAACCCGGCCGGCGCAACAACCCCTTTTTTCTCCTCTGGGTTGATCCTGAGCTGTGTTGGGATGTTGCCGTGTTCTGGCGTGAGAGTTTTACCGCTATTCCCTTAGTCTCTTTGATTTGTACCTCCAGATGTTTCTGAATCGCGAGTCCGAGTTCCTCAGGATCGACTGAGGCTCCGTACACCTCCCAGGTCATGCCCTCCGCATCCCATTTCACCTCCCTCACAGGAGACTTTTGACTCTTTGACGCCACTTTGCCACTCGCATTTGTCTTCTCTTCAACCAGGCACACTTCTGGGAACACGTGCTGGGGATGCTCCTCAGAGTCCTGACCCACTTGCACTCCTACATCTCTCAGTTCTTTTTCTGTGGTCATGGTCCCCACTTCCATCTTGGTCTTTTCATCCACCCATTGTTGAGCACCAACTGGACGCAACGGACCTGGCCAAGAGCAATCCAGATTGCAGCAGCGAAGGAGTCGCTTACCGTCCAATCCGGTCTCACTGACGGAGGAGATGAGCCGAGGGAGAGCGAGCAGGTTGCCTGCTGATACTTGGCCCTTGTAGCTCTCCTCCATTCCTACTAAGTGTGGAAGCAGCTGCGCCGGAGCAGGAATTGGTTGCGGGTGGCAATATGCCGCAAAAGTGTCCTCGACGGCTCCATGGTGGAAGTGTGAGTTGCAACAAACAGCTTCTTTGAATTTGGGGCAGGTGGACTCTGGAATGACTTCACCGATCTGAATGAAGCCATGTTTGGCTGGTTGAGTTGGGCTGCCCGATCCACTACTTCCTGCTCTGGTAGACGTGGTCACCGTATTGCTCTGCTGAAGCGGCATGGCCTGTTTACACACTAAAGAAGGAAATGACTGCGCACAAACATCCTGGTCTCGTCCTTGGCAAAAAGACGCACCCGTTTCACAGTAGAGAGGAGAAGCTGTGGCCTCTTTAAAAATCTGCAAGCTGTCTGAGTGGCTTCTCTGTATTGATAACAGACTGTGCTGTTTTAGGGCCTTGTGAGGAGATAAGACATGTTCCCTGTGCACTGTCAGTGAACAACTACATGTGTGTTTATTCTGATTGCTCATTGACTGTAAACACACACCGTCAGACATGTGGGTCTCAGCAATACCGTGACCACTTGTATCGTGTTGATCAATTTGGCTGCTGTCCTTGAGGTCTTTTGAGGAGCATGATGCTTCATTGGAGCTCTGCAGGGGTACATCTTCAGGCTTCACCTCTGCTGAACTGCACTCAACTGTGACGAAAGGGTCTGAGGGGATTGTGCCCCCTGATGGGAATGACACAGTGTGCCCAACCTCTGCCATTGGTGATAATCTGACATGGAAAGTACAGGAAAAAGATGAATTGGATTAGCACTTTATTTTGATTGTCCGCTTTAGAAATTCTGTTGACTATAAGTAACTTTGCAACTACATGTCAACTAACTCTCATTTAGCACACTCCCAGTAATACACTCATGTAGCCAGAACTGTACTAGCTAGGGTTAGGGTATTGAGAGTTAGTTGACATGTAGTTGCAGAGTTACTTTATTCAGAAGAATGTCTCTTGGGGGACAAAAAATAAAGTGTTCGCAGATATTAAGCAGACAGTCTACTAATACTCTAATGAGTGGTAGTTGACGTGTAATTGAAAAGTTACTTACAGTGTCTAATGTCTACATGTCTAAAGGGGACCATCAAAATAAAAAATTTTGTTAATGGGAAAAGTCTTGAATAAAACATGGATTTGATTTTTTTATTTTTATTTTTTATTTAAAAAAAAAATTAAATGAGAAAATAAGTGACAGTAAATGTCCTAAATATTTTATTTCAAATAAATGCTGTTCTTAAATGCCGAGTCATGTGATGCTGAAGAATGGATTAATGGCTGCTGATAATTCATCACAAGAATAAATTACAGTTTCAAATATCTGTTGAAAAAAAAATAGATAGTTATTTAATTTTAATAATTGTATTTTAAATTGTAATCATTTAAAAAAAAAATTGTAATATATTTTGCTCAAATAATTGCGCCTTGGTGCGCTTAACATACTTTTTTACAAGCATAAATCCTGTCTTGACAGACCTCAAAACCTTGTCAGCTGGACCATACTGTGAGTTTGTGGCAAACGAAACCTTCTCTTACCTAACTCGGCGACGAAGTCTGGGCAGATAGAATGTCTGGTAACCGCTATGTCTACCGACAAGTGTCGCAGCATGTGTTGATCTCCGTCCCTCGTATAGTCCCGATATGCATCCATTACATATCAAGGGTCAATGTCACCTTTATTTAAAAGCCCGTTGACAATATTGGTCAAGCAGCTTTACAGTGTTAACTGGAACAACAGGTGCTGATAATGCAAGAGACCAATCGAACCAACCAGTTCGTTGTTGATTCAGTGATGTCATCGTCCAGCTCAGTTTCAGTTTCTCTCCTATAGTGTCTGGTGGACATGCAAGATAACAATGGCTGACCGACTGTGTGTTGTCCCCAACTAAGCAGCCAAGGGCGACGGTGCAAGGAACCAAAACTGAGATGCAACAGCATAAACATTAGGTAAAGAATCGCATCAAACCCAAAAAAAACCTTTTAGTGTAAGCTTCTTACAGCGGGTCAAAGACTGTTTTCTCCACATTATCCAGTCTTTGCTTTGTTTTATACATCATAATAACTTGTCACAAAGGTGAGCAACAATATCTACTAGCAACAAATGTTCTCCATCACCATTTCGAAAATAACATATAATATCTGTTCAGCCTTTAATTAGAATTCTAAAATCGTTTTGTATTAAACTATGGTTTGTTTACTAAGTTAAAATCCCTTCATGAATTATATTAACTTATATCTCACACATGAAGGAATTGCTACTTAGAGACACAGTGGGATGAAACAGCCTCCATTTATTAAGTCATTAAAACGCCCGAGTGCAACCTACTTTTCTCTCCGTTAATCCAAAATCCCGGAACTTGTGAGCACATCCATCCTTGCATCTAAACCCATCCGCACACGCTCAACAAAATAATGGCAGACAATTAAAAAAAAAAATTCTTACTTTGTGTCCAAGTCACAGATGAAGCTCCCTTTGATGTCCTCTCTGCCCTGTCTTTACCCGTCCACTCTCTCTTCAATGGTCTCTGCGTTCATCCCAGACTCCCAAGTGAGCAGCGTCAGTCCAGATCCTTATAAAAGCAGAATCTGTCAGCACGATCTCTCCATCAAACGTCACTCATCCAGGCCCTTGTCCTCTCCTTCAGCATCCCCCCTAACTGCCCCCCAACACAGCAATGAAAAAGATGGAGGGAGCTTCGGGATTATACACGTCTTTCATCTAGTACACCACGCCACTCGCTCATCATCTTCAAATCTCCAGGCAGGAGGGTGTGTATGAGAGAGAGAGAGAATGAAGAGGGAATGTGTGTGCCTGTGTTTGTGTGGGTGTTGTGGGGAAAGACTATATGTGTGATGTGGTGGAGGGCTGAAGGAGATTGGATACTGAGTGGAGGAGGAGAATATGGTGATGAGGAGGTGGCGTTGATTCCACTTCATGCATCTGACAGAAAATAAAGGTGAAACACTTGAATGAATGTGAAGGAAATCAATGGATGGACAGCCAAATTACCTCTCCCTCCCTCACGTCTTGAACTGCCCTCATTGTCTGTTGTGACCATGCGTACACACAGTGGAAATGTGTTTCTGTCTTTCACCTCTTTCTTTATAAAGAAGTGCCACTCCCTCTCTAGGTCTCTCTGGCTTAACCATCTTTCTCCCCCTGTTGCTATGGAAACAACATTTCACAATGGGGCTGAGATGAATCTTTTATTTGTAATACCGTGATATTACGTATTGTCTCTATATGTACACAGGCTATTATTGGATCACTGCAGCTATGTGTGAATAATGAACGATGGTGCCTCTGAGAGTCATTTGTGGGCAGACAGTTCATTCAACATTTCATTCACCAGTTTATTACTTGTTAGGGTTAGGTGTTGTTCTGGGTGCTCTAGTTAACAGAGGAAATATAATTTAGCACCCTCTTTGAAATATTTAAAGCTTTCTGTGTAAATGTTACCCTCCAATAAAACATCACCTTCAAAACAATGCAACAGTGTAAATTAGAAACATTGTTGACAGTCTATCTATCTATCTATCCATCCATCTAGTTAGTCTGTATGTTTGTCTGTCTGAGCAGAGGGACAGAATCCCCAAGACTCAACATCTGGACAGGGGTGTGTCCAGAAGCACAGATTAAACTGTAAAATACAGAAATGGACCATGAGAGAGAACAAGCCACAAAGCAGCCGACACTGATCATTAGTCTTGTTATAAAGATTGATGCTTCCTTTTGTCAGCGCTAGCACTAAAGATGGATGTGGCCACTATTGATGTGTCCATTTTTCTAAATGAAATTGGGATTTGCACAATTTTGAGGGTTTATTGATAACTCACATTATACAACAACATCACAATACCAAGCTGTGCTGCAAAATGGATGATCTGACCTTATTTACAAAGAGTTTCAAATTCTGCTTTGTAAGACGTAGAAAAAAAGCCGCTATATGCTCAGAGAGTGCATTCTGAGCTGCATTGTTGATACGAAAACACTGCTGGCCCAGCAGTGAAGGGCAAAAGATAGGAACAAGGTTAAGCAATGTAGCTGTGTCTAATAAACAAAGAAACTGCTGACAGCCATTCAGTGACTCGGTATGAAAAATGTACTTTTTACTGATTAAACAAGACAGGAAGAGAAAGAATACCAAAGAGATGCTCAGAATAATATGCACCTTTACAAAATAGAAGATGGGAGAAAAATGAAAAAGAGAGTCGCTGTATACCTTGATTTGTTTAAGCAAATAAATGTATTATTTATGTATAAATAAATATATACTTTGTGCATAAGAATTCTGCAGTGTATGGTAAAAAAATAGAGCAGGAGAAAACACATTAAACCCCACCTGACCCTAATATGCACAATAAAATCTTCCATTGGTGATCTTTGTACTTACAGTAAGTGCACCCACACCACTTCCTTGCAAATTAACAGAGAGAGTGCTGGCAGTTAAACGCTTTTTTACATCCGGCAGAAAGTAACAAAATAATCTGAAACACTTCAACACCAAATCATTGACTGGAGCTCCAAAGTCATTTAAAGCAGTCCCAGTGGAGAAACAGTTAAATATTATAAGGATTGTCACTTAATTTTCTTCTTTTGGTAAATAATAATTTACACTGACCATGATCATTTTCTACTGACCTGGCATAGCTGAGATCAGTGCTTTGGTGGTCCTGGGTGAGTTTTTTTGTGCCTGTCTCTGGTGTCCTTTAATAGTACTCTGAACTTTCTCTTATGAAAGATAGTCCTTCAAGCATGAGTCATGCCTGTTCCAAAGGGCACTACTGTTCCCTGTCTCTTCCCCAAAGCATTTGTTCCTGTCCACTGTTCACACGCCTACCTGAACTCCAGTCACACCCACAACCAGCATGTTTGCATTCTCACCTTTGGATGTTAAAGTGTCAATACTGACCCCTAGATCAGTTGAGTCAGTGCCACCGCTCCCTATTCAGTTTCAGAAACATTATAGATGTGTGCTGCTGGTTTTGTAATGTCAAACTAATTTAAATTGATTAGTTCACCACTTAAGCAAAGGATTTTTTTTTTGCAATAGCCAAATTGCAGTCTATTCAATCAGATGCTGATGTACAGCAGAAAAATTACAGCATTTGTACTGCAGTACATATATAAAGAACACTGATGGCATCAAACATAACTGTCGATTTGAAGGAGATTATGGAAGCCATAAATCTGTCATTTTTTTATAAACCCAGTAGAGATTAGATGTGCAGATCCAATGGATTGATCCATAACTAAAGATCAAAGTGTCCTTTTATGTTTTTCTCTCTCCTTCATCACTTTTGCTTTCTTTTTGAAGTTGATAACACGGAAGGATCAGCAGATTAATCTCTGCATGATCTCTAATCTGTAAAGGTCACAACATCAAGCATCGATTAAGTTGTAGACATAGGATGATCTTGATGAGATACACAGATTCTGACATTATAATCTTTGCAGCATTCTTGAAAGCAGCAGTGCAGTGTTCATTCAAACCTGGTCTGTATGATTTTGGGTGTTTGTAGTGCTTTAGATACAGCGATGACAGATTACAACCCTGACATGAGCGTCACAGCTACAGTTCTCTAATGAATCACAAGGAGAGGGAATCCAACCCAGCTGCCTTCCTTAAATGAATATAAATCAGCATGTTCATATCTCACTTCGAGGTTAAGAATCAATATTTGGTTGGTCGGTACTTAAATTACCTTTTAATTCCTGTTAAGCAGTACCAAGTTCCAGGTCTGTACATTTCAAAACAGGAATATATCTGTGATGTAATTTAAAGTATGTCTATAAAAGGTTAAATGCAAAAAGAAACAGAATTCCACTAATAAAAGGGTGAAAATTAATAAGAAGGAAATAAAAAGTTACCCTACTGAGTTACTGAGGGACAGCAGTATAACTTGCATGAGGGTGTCAACAAAAGCCAATGTTTGAAGTTAACATATTATGATCAGAATAGAATATTATAAAGTGACCCAAACCAACCAGCCATGACCAGCTTGAACATGAGCAAAATCTGAAATTTTCTTGATTGATTGGTTGGTAAATTAATACAAGACTGAATAATGGGACAGTCATTTTGCCACACTGCTTGACCACACACATTCCATGCACTGACTGAATGTTCTGTTGATGTGTATGTGTGTGTGCCACCAAAAACATATTAAAGACATTCCCGAGCAACGGTAATTGTGGCTGCACCTTAAAGGGATAGTTGAAAAAATGAAAATCATTTACTCACCCTCTTACTTGTTCCAAACCTGTATTAGTTTCTTTTTTCTGTTGAGCACAACAGAATATTTTGAAGAATGTTGGTCACCAAACAGTTGCTGGTAGCCACTGACTTCTGTAGTATTTTTCCATACTATAGTGAGGTTATTTAGTGAGCTATTGCTGTGATGTAGGAGGTGGAGGAGGAGGTCCACTCAGTGGATGATAGAGGGACACACTGATTAGGCTCAGCTGGGTGCTGTGGCTTGTGTAATGTGGACAGATGAGAGTGGATGAACTCTGGGCGTGTGGCCTGTTGTACCAATCTCCTGCAGAGACTACCCATATGTTTCACTTGGCACAACTTCTGCAAAACATGCCCAACGTGTTTAATGCAAACTTTTTCACAGAAAGAGAAAGAGCCATCTTAATCATTTGTCTTATAAATCAACTGCCTGACATTCAAGTATAGCAGTAAGAGTAAGAATAAAGTAAGAGTAAAGAAAAGGCCATCTGAACGTTTGTTAGACAGAGCTTCATTACAATATTAGTGAATTAAAATATTAGGTTACCATGAATGACAAATAATTGGATTGTAGATATTAATTGGCATGAAATTACACAGCAAAGTGATAATTACTGAACTGATTTCCCAGCTTTTTCTTTATTAAGGTAATGAAGGTTTGCTCCCTAAGGCTAATGAAAAGAGCTCTGCTGCAAACGAGTGTTAATATTTACAATGACAGCTTGCCTTTTGGTCAAACTAGTGTTTTTATTGTCTCCATCTAGTGGTCATGTAGAAGAAGACTGCTTAAATGATTGCTCACAGTTGGGTCACTATCAAGAAAGTGACAAGAATGGAGAGTGATGGCCTTTTTGTTTCTACATCATCCATGTATAACTCTATCATGTTATTTCATACAGTCATATAATTAAAAGAATAAAATACTATTTTTAAAGTGTGTGTGTTTGTGTGTTCTCTTTATTTCACCACCATTTTTCCGTTTGGGGTTGGTAAGGGATTTTTAATGCTTTCTTATGCTCACTAAGGCTGCATTAGCCTTATTTGATACAGTAAAAACAGTAATATTGTGAAACATTATTACAATTTCAAATATTTGCTGCCAGAGTGCAGAATTTCAACCAAAATCCGACGTTGGGATTTGACGTCAATCTGACGTTGGGATCTGACATCAATCTGACATTGGGATGTGACGACAATCTGACGTTGGGTTCTGACGTCAATCTGACGTTGGGATCTGACATCAATCTGACATTGGGATGTGACGACAATCTGACGTTGTGTTCTGACGTCAATCTGACATTGGGATATGACGTTGGGTTCTGACGTCAATCTGACGTTGGAATCTGACATCAATCTGACGTTGGAATCTGACATCAATCTGACGTTGGGATCTGACATCAATCCGACGTTGGGTTCTGACGTCAATCTGACGTTGGGATCTGACGTCAATCCGACGTTGGGTTCTGACGTCAATCTGACGTTGGGATGTGACGACAATCTGACGTTGGGTTATGACGTTGGAATCTGACGTCAATCTGACGTTGGGATCTGACGTCAATCTGACGTTGGGATCTGACATCAATCTGACATTGGGATGTGACGACAATCTGACGTTGGGTTCTGACGTCAATCTGACGTTGGGATCTGACGTCAATCAGACGTCGGGTTCTGACGTCAATCTGACGATATGGATCTGACGTGGGTTCTGATGTCAACCCGATTTTCATTTTCAACCAAATTGCAACGTCAATCTGACGTTGGGTTCTGATGTCAATCTGACGTTGGGTTCTGATGTCAATCTAACGTTGGGATCTGACATCAATCTGACGTTGAGTTCTGACGTCAATCTGACGTTGGGATCTGATGTCAATCAGATGTTGGGTTCTGACGTCAATCTGACAATGGAATGTGACGTTGGGTTCTGATGTCAACCCGATTTTCATTTTCAACCAAATTGCAACGTCAATCTGACGTTGGGTTCTGACGTCAATCTGACGTTGGGTTCTGATGTCAATCTGACATTGGAATCTGACGTTGGGTTCTGATGTCAATCTGACGTTGGGATCTGACATCAATCTGACATTGGGATGTGACGACAATCTGACGTTGTGTTCTGACATCAATCTGACGTTGTGTGCCAAGAATGGAGAGTGATGGCCTTTTTGTTTCTACATCATCCATGATAACTCTATCATGTTATTTCATACAGTCATATAATTAAAAGAATAAAATACTATTTTTAAAGTGTGTGTGTGTGTGTTCTCTTTATTTCACCACCATTTTTCCGTTTGGGCTTGGTAAGGGATTTTTAATGCTTTCTTATGCTCACTAAGGCTGCATAAGCTTATTTGATACAGTAAAAACAGTAATATCGTGAAATATTATTACAATTCAAATAACTGCAGCCAGAAGCAGAATTGCAACCTAAAATGCAACTCTGGCCAACGTTGGGATATGACGTCAATCTGACGTTGGGTTCTGGTCATTCTGACGTTGGGTTCTGACATCAATCTGACGTTGGGTTCTGACGTCAACCCGATTGTCATTTTCAACCAAATTACAACTTCTGTCTGACGTTGGGTTCTGACGTCAATCCGACGTTGGGTTCTGACATCCATCTGACGTTGGAATCTGACGTTGTGTTCTGACGTCAATCTGACATTGGGATCTGACGTTGGGTTCTGACGTCAATCTGACGTTGGGTTCTGACGTTGGGTTCTGATGTCAACTCGATTTTCATTTTCAACCAAATTACAACGTCAATCTGACGTTGGGATCTGACATCAATCTGACGTTGGAGATTGACATCAATCTGACGTTGGGTTCTGACGTTGGGTTCTGACGTCAATCTGACGTTGGGTTCTGACGTCAATCCGACGCTGGGATCTGACGTCAATCCGACGCTGGGATCTGACGTCAATCCGACGCTGGGATCTGACGTCAATCCGACGTTGGGATCTGACGTCAATCCGACGTTGGGATATGACGTCAATCTGACGTTGGGTTCTGATGTCAATCTGACGTTGGGTTCTGACGTCAATCTGACGTTGGTTTCTGACGTCAATCCGAAGAAGACTGCTTAAATGATTGCTCACAGTAGGATCCTATCAGAAAGTGCAAGAATGGAGGAGTGATGGCCTTTTGGTTTATACATCATACTATGATAACTCTATCTTGATTATTCACAGTTAATATAATTTAAATAATAAAAATACGTTTTTAAAGTGTGTGTGTGTGTCTCTTATTTCACCACCATTTTTCCTTGGGGTTGGTAAGATTTTTAAGTCTCTTATGCTCACCAAGTCTGCACTTATTTGATACAGTAAAAACAGGAATATTGTTAAATAATATTACAATTTAAAATAACTGCAGCCAGAATGCAGAATTTCAACCAAAATGCAACGTCTGTCCAACGTTGGAGATTGACGTCAATCTGACGTTGGGTTCTGACGTCAACCTGATTGTCATTTTCAACCAAATTACAACGTCTGTCCAACATTGGGGATTCACGTCAATTTACGATGGGTTCTGATGTCAATCTGACGTTGGGATCTGACGTCAATCAGACGTTGGGTTCTGACGTCAATCTAACGATGGGATCTGACATTGGGTTCTGATGTCAACTTGATTTTCATTTTCAACCAAATTACAACGTCAATCTGACGTTGGGTTTTGACGTCAATCTGACGTTGGGATCTGACGTCAATCTGACGTTGGGTTCTGACGTCAATCCGACGTTGGGATCTGACGTCTATCCGACGTTGGGTTCTGACGACAATCCGACGTTGGGTTCTGACGACAATCCGACGTTGGGTTCTGACGTCAATCCGACGTTGGGATGTGATGTCAATCCGACGTTGGGTTCTGACGTCAACCTGATTGTCATTTTCAACCAAATTACAACGTCTGTCTGACGTTGGTGATTGACATTAATCTGACGTTGGGTTCTGACGTCAATCTGACGTCGGGTTCTGACGTCAATAGAGTTGGGTTCTGAAGTCAATCTAACGATGGGATCTGACTGGTTCGATGTCAACTGATTTTCATTTCAACAACTACAAGTCAATCTGACGTGGGTTCTGACGTCAATCGACGTGGGTGCGACGTAAATCTGAGTTGGGATAGAGTTGGGTTCTGACGTCCAATCCGACGTCGGGATGTGAGACAATTTGACGTTGGGTTCTGATGACAATCCGACGTTGGGTTCTGACGACAATCCGACGTTGGGTTCTGACGTCAAATCGACGTTGGGATGTGACGTCAATCCGACGTTGGGTTCTGACGTCAATCCGACGTCTTGGGGATGTGACGTCAATCGACGTTGGGTCTGACGTCAATCCGAGTTGGGATCTGGGATGTCAAAAAAAAACGCGATTTTCATTTTCAGCCCAATTAAAACGGTCAATCTGACGTTGGGATCTGACGTCAATCTGACGTTGGGATCTGACGTCAATCTGACGTTGGGTTCTGACGTTGGGTTATGACGTTAATCCGACATTGGGTTTTGTCTGACGTCAATTGACTGTGGGATCTGACATCAATCGAGTTGGGTTCTGACGTCACTCTGACGTTGGGATAGAGTCAATTGACGTGGGTCTGAAGTGGGTTCTGACGTTAATCCGACATTGGGTTCTGACGTCAATCCGACGTTGGGATGTGACAACAATCTGACGTTGTGTTCTGACGTCAATCTGACATTGGGATATGATGTTGGGTTCTGACGTCAATCCGACGTTGGGATCTGACGTCAATCCGACGTTGGGATCTGACGTCAATCTGACGTTGGGTTCTGACGTCAATCTGACGTTGGGATCTGACGTCAATCCGACGTTGGGTTCTGACGTCAATCTGACGTTGGGATGTGACGACAATCTGACGTTGGGTTCTGATGTCAATCTGACGTTGGGTTCTGACGTCAATCTGACATTGGGATATGACGTTGGGTTCTGACGTCAATCTGACGTTGGGTTCTGACGACAATCTGATGTTGGGTTTTGATGTCAATCTGAGGTTGGGTTCTGACGTCAATCTGACGTCGGGTTCTGACGTCAATCTGACGATAGGATCTGACGTTGGGTTCTGATGTCAACACGATTTTCATTTTCAACCAAATTACAACGTCAATCTGATGTTGGGTTCTGATGTCAATCTGACGTTGGGTTTTGATGTCACCTCGATTTTCATTTTCAACCAAATTACGTCAATCTGACGTTGGGTTCTGACGTTAATTCGAAGTCTTGATCTGACATTAATCCGACTTTGGGTTCTGACGTAAATCCGACATCGGGTTCTGACGTCAATGACTTCTGGATCTGGACGTCAATCCGACGGTGGGATATCATTATATATATATATATATATATTATATATATATATATACACACACACCACACACAATATACACTACCAATAATTTAGGATTTCTTTTTTTTTAAGAAATTAATACTTTTATTCTGTGGGGATGTGTTAAATTGAGAAAAAGTGATAGCAAAGATTTATATTGTTAGAAAAGATTAATATTTTGAATAAACGCTGTTCTTTTTAAAGGGGTCATATGATGCGATTTAATTTTTTTTTCCTGTCTCTTGGAGTGTTACAAGCTCTTGGTGCATAAAATAATGTTTTCTTTAGTCCTTGCAGCTTGTACAGCTGACAAAGTATAAGTCTCAAATTCAGAGCTCTTCTTTATAAAAGTTGAGACTGGTCCACGCCCTCCTAAAACGCCTCGCTTAAACACTCCTCCACATATCTATGTCACTGTGTGGGAAGATTTGCATAATACTGCCCCAATGTTGTTTATGCAAAGAAAGAAGGCGTAACTTTTTTATTCTCGCTGTGGTATTGTTGTTGCCGCTGCCATGTCGTGAAGACGCTGTGTGCTTCGTTGTGAAAACTACTTTGTTTGGCCTTCCAAAAAAAAACACGACTAGAAATCAGTGGTTAAGACGTATTTACAACACTGTTCCAGAACATTCCAACCCAAATATTCAGATGTGTGCAGCACTTTTTATGGAGGACTGTTTCCTGGTAGAGTTGACTACAATGCCGGATGTTCTGACTCACAGATTGTAAGTACGATTTTTATATTTAAAGAGTTTTTATATATAAAGCAAGTTTTTTGGGCAGTGTAGAGTATGGCTTGTTGTTTGTCATTTCCGATTCACAATGCAGACATGGTTTATGTTTTTTACCGGCGCGCGCGCGCGCTGCCAGCGCAACGCGTAAAAAGGACAGTATAAGTAATTATAATCCATAATTATGTCCCCATTGGATGCAACGAATGCCTCGTTTCTAATGGGTTTTCATGTTTTTGAATCATCGCTCCGGCCTGACAGGGCATCATCACAATATGGTGAGGGGCGTAACATTTCCGTCACACGCTTGAGGTATTCGGCCAATCACAACGCACTGGATAGCAATCACAGCACACCTCGCTTTTCAGACCAATGAGCTTTATAAAAATCTACGCGTTTCAGAAAGGCGGGGCATAGAGGAGAAACAATAATGTACAGTATGTGGAAAACAAAGTGTTTTTTTAAACTTAAACCGCACCTTAAACACATTTCATTACACCAAATACACAAAATAATGTTCTTTTTAGCAACATCATATGACCCCTTTAACTTTTTATTCAAAGAATCCATAGTATCACGTTCCAAAAAAAAAAATTAAGCAGCACAACATTGATAATAAATCAGCAAATTAGAATGATTTCTGAATTATCACGTGACACTGGATTAATGACTGTTGAACATTTTATTTCACAATATAAAAAAAAAATTCTGTATTTTAATCATGCCTTGATGAGCATAAGTGACTTCTTAAAAAAAAGAAAAACATTAAAAATCTTACTGATCCCAAATTTTTTATGGAAGTTGAGGGAAGTTTTCTGTCTGAATATCTCAGTATAAAAAACAGGCAATCTCTGTTTTAGTTTTTCTTTATTGCCAGAAACAAGCGGTTCTGGTAAACCATACACTTTACACACAAAAATAGTCTATTTATTTAAAAATGCAATCAACACCCATTAGTGCAGCTTTGAATTAAGCACAGAGATTGTGCTTTTTGTCAAGCTGTGAAGAGCCCAGTGATCTTCGGTGCTGCATGAAGCCTTCTAATTGGCCGCGGCTGAGCCACCTCACACATTCATCTTGTTAAATCTGAAAAGTCTGTCGCTGCCCTCAGGCCATTTGTCTCTGGAAGTTTACAGGCCACAAACTCACAGACATGGTTCAAAACATTACTTCCGCTGACACATTAGTACTAAAATTGCTCTGTGTTCAGAAATTGAGCAAACTGATTTTATGACATGGATACAAAGATGCAAACACAAACACAGCATCTACACAACACTGCTAGAGTTATCAATGAGGATTGCTTTTTTTATTTAAACTTAGGAAGCTCAAGAACTGTGCTTGATATGTTTCTGGCTATTGCTTTCATGATATGGAGATTCAGTTTTGTGCTCATGGCTAGCTAAATGATCAACATGATCAAAGGATCTGCATTTAAAAGCCCTACACCAGAAAACTAAAGTAGTAAGGCCAGCTATGATATGAAAATAGACGTTACAACCCAATACATACTCTTACTAACAATATTATATATATATATACGTATATATGTATAATAGAGATATAACATTTTCAACCATTATAGAACTTTAAGATGAAATATCATTTCAGCAGTGTTAATGTACTCTGATAAAAGAAACCACAAAACAAATATGACACTACTCATATTAAGAGCAGTGCAATACATTGGTATGCAACATAAAAATTTAATGTTTGTTATTAATTCATTTCCATGGATAGACAGCAAGCTCATAGATAGATACAGCAGCTTTGCTAGTGCTCTTACAGTGGAGGTCCATGGAGAGTATAATTGCATGTTTGTATGCAGATATTTACTAAGTTATTTTGCGCTGAACACACTGAATATTTGTCTCTTGTTTCGGAGGGCAGCATGTTTATTAATGATGCCTGATGGATAGTCTGTCTCCCAAATGTTCCTCTTCCTGGGACAGCTGACAACAAATGACATCTATTATGGACAAATTGACTTCTTCCTACTTTGGATGATGAAATTGCACCACATGTCTCCGAAGTGAGTAGGGTAAATTTATATGGCTTTGGTACATGCCAAGCTAGACGGAGTAACTGTGTGTGTGTTTCACTATCCTTATGGGGACAAAATGTCAGAAAATATCCCCACAAGGATATCTGTAAGTGTGTCTGAAAGATGACTATGCAAGTCTAGGCAGTCTCAGAAAGAACAGCCATCACCGTGTCGGCCTGCTTAGCCAGCTTTGTGCTGGTGTGAGCGGACAGTTTGGACAGGGTGTCCCACAGGTTTAGAAACGTTATCTGCTCCCTTAACATGCCTGTAGAAGAAAAAGAAGAGGGTGAAGAGTAACACATAGTTTAGTTCAAAACCAGCGCTTGCTATTAGGGATGCATGATATTATGGTGATTAGATTAGTTTTGAATAATGCGTTATTTGTGCAAGAAAGTCAACAGTCACTGGCGCGCACAACAGCAGCAGCGGCAGCCTCCCCCGGGTCCTAATGCTCCTCCTGTAAGTCTTATTTTACTGTACGGGCGGCGCAGGTTGGCTACTGTAATACGAAACATGAAAGTAGTAAATGCGTTTGATTGAAATATTAAAGGTGCAGTAAGAGATCTTGGAAAATGCTAACTTTAGCCTGATAGCACTAAAAGCGAACGTCCCACCCTCCCTGCAATCGCCGTCCAAGGCCACGCCCCCTGAACGCATTTACGCTCACAGACCAGAACACCAGAGACAACATTACAATAGGCTACATCAGCGGTTCCCAATTCCAATCCTCCGCCCTCCTGCTCTGCACATTTCATATGCATCTCTTATCACGTGCAACATTTGTTCTATTCGATCGTAAGTGCCCTGCAAAGTGGACATCACCGGATATTCCGCCTTGATTCCAGTTCGAAGGGAGTGTATATGTTCCATTCAAAGGGCGTTTAAAGTGTGCGAGGCGTGAATTTAAATAGTATTTATTTACAGAGATATATTATGACTTCTCTAGTAAGTTTCGTCTGTGTATGAATGCTGCGCAGAGCAAAATCGTGAAGTGAATGCAGAAGTGAAGTAAACTTCAAAGGATTTCCCCTGCTTTTCTTGCGCGAGGACTGGAATTGGGAACTGCTGGGCTATATCATGTGTCATTCACCAGTGAGAAAGCTTTATAGTACATTTAGTAGTACTACAATACCAGGAAGGAAGATTTGGTTGTTGATGATTGTATGCCATTCTCGCTCTGTCTGCACAGCATGAGTGAACGCACTGATAATGTACCCTGTCTGCGTGAACAGGGTGCGCAGAGATATGCAAATACATACGTTGACAGGCATGTAGGAAAGCATATTAAAACGCTCAGACCGAGCATTTTGATTGGACGAACATTTCTTGGTCATACGCCTTCCACAAAATATATAAATACATTTAGCACTTAACTTAATTGATGCTATCGGGATGTGAAGAGACTTTCAACCAGCATAACAAAAAAAATGTCTGAAGACAATCACCTATTGCACCTTTAAGCAGTAATCAATGTCACAAAATCATGAGTATGCTTTGATTTAAACGTCAGAAGCTATAGCTTACATGAATGAAAATCACAAAAATGACACTTGTAAATTTAATACTTTTATATATACAGATCTATTCATTAATGTGTAATACGTTTTTTTTTCACAAAACTGAAATGAAAAATGAAACTTAAATATAAGGAACTCTATTGCTTTAGACCATCTACAAATGTTAAATCTTCAAATAAAATGTTAAGGTTACCATTACATTTGTCTGGAAAAAAATGAAAATAAAATAAAATGCAGTAATTGATTTATAGTTAATGTATATTTATTTTCAGCTTTCACTGTACTCTCATTATAAAATAAATTAATTAATTGTTTATTTAATTCTAACAAGTAAGTTTTTGTTAACTAACCAAAATTAAAAATAATTTGTTGATAATCTCTGCGCTGGAGAGACTTGGTGTTTTTATAACTGGTGTTTTTATAAAAGGAAATATATCAGCATCGGCTGTTGGCCAAAATGAATTGAAAAATCAAATATCGTGCATCCCTACTTGCTATAGTCACAGAATCTTGTAATTTCAATCTTCACAGAGAGTTTGATTAGTTAATAATTAGTAGTAATCTAATACAGAACTCTCAGGAAACTGAGTTCAGTCTTTGGGTGTTCCACGGTGTGTTATTATTTTGCAGTACTGACTAGAGTTGGCAAGGCTGCAGATGAGGCCTAAAGCGCTGAATTTGACCTCCACGGCCACAAGAGGGTCATCTAGCATCTTCTGCAAGGTGGGAAGGAGATCTGAATCCCGAAATGGTTCTTGGACTGCCTCTGCACAGAAGAGAAAGTGGCACATGTTTACTGGAATGTCTATTTGCACTATGGCTATTTAAACTTACTAACTTTGCCCACTGTTGTCTGCTAGAGCCAAATAAAATTACATTAAGAAACACATCTGATATCAGGAGCAGGGGTGTTGAGAGTACAGAAGGTGGATTTAGCTTTTGACACAACCAGCTTGAGTTCGAATCAGCCTTTTTCCAATGCCATTCTTCTCCCTTTTCCTATCACATATCAGCTTGTGATTTCAGGGTTTATCACAATTTATACATCTGTGTCTGCAGATTTACATAGAAATGCATATCTTTGAGGGTCGAAGATTGTTCTACATTCTGTTAATATAGTCTTACCAATGTCTATTGTAGAGGCGATGGCCAAAGCGACTAAAGCCTCATTCTGCATGATGACGTGCTCACTGGTTGCCATTGATATGAGATGTTGGACTCCATCTGCTTTAATGACAGTGTGGATGACTTCCTTTAAAGACAACAGAGGGGGATATTTTATATAAACAGGAGCAATGACTATAGTTACACATACTCTGCGTGTCTAAAACTCACAGGGTTTCCGCTGTGTCTTATAAGAGCTGCTAATAGACGGTTGGCCTCGCCTCTGACACCGGCATGATCTTTAGCCTCGCACCACTCCATGACCCGTGCTAACAGAACCTCATCCTTCCCTAAAACTGAAGCCGCTTCCTCTATGGGGGGGGGGTACAATAGAAATGAAGAGAGAAAATATGCTAAAAAAAATAAGTGTTGATACTTTAATATACAAATAAAAAAGAGATACTGTTGCAGGTTTGTTTACCTCTTTAATTAGTTACTCAGATCACCTTTGGTAAGGGAAATAATAACTGGAGTACAGACAGTAATTTACTGTGTCAAAGCCATTGCAGGCCTTTTGTCTGAATGCAAGGTTATCTAAAATAACATTTCACTGATGGGCTGGAAATTACAGCCTCTACGTACCCTTTGAAAGGAGAAATGTTAATTCATCAGCCATCATAGTCATTTGGCAGATAATTGTATAGTTTAGCAAAGCTTTGTCTAAAAATTACAACATGTTGTTTGTCATGCAAACAAACAACATGTTTATGCAAACTAGTCTCTTTAATCTGTGACCCAACAATTCACATAAATGCAGTTTTCTTGCATCATTACCTTGGCCGTCCACCATCATGCGCAAAGTGCCCAGCAGTTTGAACTGGACGGGGGGCATGTCAGAGCGCAGAAGGGTCCTGATCCTCTCTGTGACTCCATCCTCCAACATACGCACCTTATTGGAAGCTACATCAGGAAAACAGAGAGAGCAAGATGACAGATCTAACCACAGACAAGCATAACAGAAAATATAAACCTGCTAAAAAGTCCAATCTGTACTGACTCCTGCTGGTTTAATGCCACTCTAACTGGTGAACCAGCATAGCCAGTATGTTCTTTCTAGTGAAGTTGGCTGACCGAAGAAGTCTTGCTGGTTAAGTTGGTTAAGAAGCCTGCTGGAAACACCTACACACTTGTATCTGTCCCTGCACTAAACTACACTATATGCAGGTGATAACCCATGTTGTTCTTTACAAACTCAAAAAAAAAAATTCAAATACTACTGAATCTTTATAAGAAAAAATGTATCAGTTTTCACCAAAAATATTAAGCAGAAAAGCAGATTAAGCAGTTTTCAACAATAAGAAATGTTTCTTGAGCACCAAAGCGGCATATTAGAATGATTTCTGAAAGATTGTGTGGCACTAGACTTTTCAGACTAGAGTAATTAATGTCTGCTGTAAATTCATTACATTTATAATATTTCACAATGTTACTGTTTTAACTGTATTCCTGGTCAAATAAACACAGCCTTTGTGAGCATAAGACACTCACACATTAAAAAAATCTTACTGACTTTTATACAGCATATACTGAAAAGGAAAGCAGAACCTGGGATGGCAAGATTTCTAAGTGCACTGAGGCCAGCATGCTGCACAGATACATCTCCCTCTGCTACATGCTGCTCCAACAGGTCCAGAATATGAGGAACAACTCCTAATTCCAACATCTTTACACAGTTGCTGTCTAAGAACAACAGAGAGAGAAAACTATGCTCAGTAATTTTAACTGCAATAACGTTTGAGTGATAATTAGGACAAAAACTTTATCATACTCCACAACAACTCCATATTTATCTCCTCACCGTTTCTGGCAAAGTTAGCAATGGCCAGGGCTCCTGACAACTGCAGCTCATTATTTGATGACTGCAGCCAGGAGAGTACATCCTGATACACCATCCCCGTCCCTTCCCCAAAACACTTCTGCATTGATTCATCTGTAACAAAAGGCAGATGATGCTAGAAAAGGACTAAATTCTTAAAATAAAATGAAACAGAATTGCACTACTCTTGCACTGCATTGTTGACATTTTCATTTGACTCCCTTATTGTCTATGGTTGATAATCTAATGGATTCATAATAAAATAGTCTAAATAGATAAAAAACAATTCCATTGTAATATGATTTTATTGGTGAAGTAATGGAGAGAGACCTACCTCCCAGTAGGAGGGTCACTATGAGGTTTGAGCCCACTTTTATGCTGCAGAGGTCATGTGTGTCAGAGCCACCCTGAAGAGTTCGAATCATTTCAGAGAGAGCCTCGGGCACGCCTGCTTCCACAAACTGCAGTTTCAGAGCATCTAGAAGACATGAACATGCTGTCACACAGGGATTTGCAAGGGCACACACAAGTACATTTTTAGTTCTCTTCTAGAAAACATCACATAGAATAGTGACTGAGGCAAAATTTCAACCAAAGTGCGCTATACGAATAATGTTATATGATGCAGGCTCACATATAGATCTGGTTTGAAAATTATGCTGCTCACCACTCTCTCCCAGTGACCCAAGAACCTCTAGTATGAGATGCCGGCGTTCTGCATCTGGTGCCCGCTTCAGCTGATAGGTCAAGACCTCCGCCACACCCACTTCCACCAGAGCCTCTCGTGCAGCATCTAGTAAATCGCAATCAGTCACTAGATATTAGAGATATTATGAGAAAAAATACCAGAGTGTTTCTGTAAATAAGAATAATTGAGAATGGGGTGGTTATGAAAACAAGACTGCCTCAGTTTTGCAGATGCACAATATAGTGGTAGCATATTGGTTATTGTATGTCGGTTTAGACAAATTGGCCAGTTTTGTGTATTATGTAATTGTGCATGTTCTTTCCCCCTATTTTCACATTTAAATTACATTTGTCATCATCTAAAGCTCACTTAATGGTAATCTTAAATTTAAAACAATTAAAAAAATTTAATAAAACTGTTAAATGTAATCATTGGAAAATCTTCAAATGAATATCCATTTTTCATATAGTACATTATTATGTTGTTGTGATGCCTAAATACACTATTTACTATTTAAAATTATTCATTTTAGATTAATAGATTAATTTCTTGATTCTTTTTTTAATACCAGCCATTTATCGTTATGTAAATTTAAAAAAATGAATTAATAGTCATGTATTGTTATGAAAATCAATCAATCAATCAATCAATAAATGCATACATACGTAGGTATCCACCAGAATTTTAAAACTGGTATATTGCTACTCAGTGTGACAATGTCCAGTCTGTTAGTGTTTTTATTATATATGATTTTAAAGCTTCCCTGCTCTCTATTTTTATCTTACCCACATCAGCAAGGTTGCAAAGTGCCAGCAGGCAGACGTTTACCAGGGGGTCATTCTCAGGATACTGCTGCATTATGGCAGCCTGGGGATTACACCGTTGTCCACCAGCTGCGTCTGCTGAACGATGAGAGAGAGGAGAGAGAGAGAAGAGAGAGAGAGAGAGAGAGAGAGACACAGGGAGGACGGGTGAGTGGGCAAGCACAGACAGCCAAGAGAGGAATGGGCATTGCAGCTATAGAAGAGCTATAGAAGAATATAATGGAGAAAAGAGCACAGGGAATGAGTGGTGATTTATTTTATTCTGAATGTCTGTAATAAGCCAAGCCTCAAAGGGAAGTCGTGGCCTAATGGTTAGAGAGACAGACACGTAACCCAAAGGTTGCGAGTTCGAGTCTCATACCAGCAGGCATTGTAGATGGGGGGAGTGAATGTACAGCGCTCTCTCCCACCTTCAATACCACGACTGAAGTGCCCATGAGCAAGGCACCGAACCCCCATGTACAGCGCTCTCTCCCACCTTCAATACCACGACTGAGGTGCCCTGGAGCAAGGAACCGAACCCACAATGCTCCCCGGGCGCGCAGCATAATGGCTGGCCCCGCTCGGGGGTGTGTTCACGGTCTGTGTTGTGATGTGTCATGCGTGTGTGTGCACTTAGGATGGGATAAATGCAGAGCACTAATTCCTAGTATGGGTCACCATACTTGGCCACATGTCACGTCACTTTTTTTTTTTCACTTTTTAACAAAACAAGAGCAGAATATTTGTATTATAACTTCATATTTACAGCATCTTGTTAGATATAGGACATTTTACTTATAGGACTGATCATAGACAGCATAAACAACCTGAGGAACAGCTACCAAGCCGTCATTGGAATATGAAATTCAACATAGACCTGGACAGAAGTGCTGGTGCTTTCTAGAAGAACTGAGAAAACTAGGACAGGAGATGGCAATAGAAGAGAAAGACAATCCAAGGACTTATAAAGACAAGCATCCCTCCAAACAAGATGTCTTTATACCAGATGCAGACCAACAAACCATAATACCAGGAGAACTGCAGGTTCAAGAAGTTGAAGGATGAACAGAATCAAGATTCTGACATTTACTATTCATATTAACTCTGTGGTAAGAAAGAAAACGGTGTTAGAACAGAAGCAACAAGGCTAAGTGGAATTGTGCGACCAACTGGAGACACATCAAGACTGTTGGTGAGAAACACGATCAGCTTGACTGCCACTATCCTGCTCCAATGCACTCACCATTTTCAAAGCAGATACGTCCAATTGCTCGGCCCGTGTGCAGGAGCTGGTCCTGGTCTGGGCTGTTCAGTAAAGGCACTAATGCGGTCACCAGACCTGCTTCAATACAGCGCTCCCTCACAGCAGCTAACACACAAACAAAAATAATGTGTTTTTTTTTTTTGCAGATGCCACAGAAGAACCATTTTGGGTTCCCCAAAGAACCTTTCAGTGAACAGTTCTTAAAATAACCGTTTAGACATTATTTGTCCCTCTATCAAGCTATTTATAATATAGGGTTTTGCTGAAAGTTTTATCATCATTGTGGGGACGTTTGGTTCATACATGGATACAAACATGAACATTTGTAAACATTTTTAGTGAAAGTCATGAAATCTTCCACCACAGTATCATTTCCAGCACATCTCAATACGTTGTCTGAAATGTAAATTGCACTTTGTGTTAGAAATGACACTAAGGGAAATTATATTATATATAACTTTTTTCTGTAATAAAATTACAGCTTCTTTGGTCTTGCTATAATAATTTCATAGCTAGCATGTATCCTAAATACAATTAAATAATATTTTCACACTTACAGTAACATAATTTGACAAAGTATGGCTTTTGATTGGAAAAAAAATGAACCATATGAAAATATTCTGGGGTCAAAGCAAAATTTACCTTGATTTCTCTGTTTCTTCACATTATACAGCTCACTATTTAATTTACATTTTATTCAAAGTGACTTACAAATGAGGAACATAAGCAAGTCACTACAGAGCCATTAATATTCATAGTACATTTAATTTCCAAAAAAAACAAAAACTACTATGGTCAAATTGGTGGTGGTGTAAATGGCAAAATTCTGTCCCTCGTTGATATAAATCATTTCTCACAATACATTTTGAAATGGTTCATGTTTATTTCACACTTTGTGTAGATCATCACACTTTTAATCTATAAATAAAAGGCATTTGAAAATAATTTCTAAGCATAAGATTTTCATAAAACAAAAACAACAACAACCCATGAGACATAAAAGTGTCCAAAGCTGAAGAAATACCCATATAAGCAACAAACTGTATTATAAATCTCATTTACCTTCTCTGGCCATCTCTGCCACCAGTAAGGTGACCTGATTGTCCAGTTTTGGATGTTGTGGGACTTCTGTTTTCTTCTCAGGACCTGGATGTGTTTAGTTGTGAGCAAAAACTAAGCAATGGATTATGACTATTTTCTCTGCTGTTCCTTTCTCTGGGGATAGAAATAAATGTGATTGTTTTCTTCGCATGTTGGTAATTTCATATACTTATATAATATAAATAAATGTATGTGTTTATTTGGCTAAAATACTTTATAGGTATGTGTGCTCTGTTTTTGTATACTGGATATCATCCCTGAATAAAAACAAACTGAACGCTTTAACAAAGCTTCCCTATTTTTCAAATCAGTGTCAAAACAAGTTCTGACTGCACTTTCTTCCTGATAGCTCATCCTGTTACTTGACATTTTATTTTATCTCCTCCCTCAGGTTTTGTTTCGTGCACTTCAGGGATGCTTTGACACCGAGGCCTCAGAGCAATCCATTCAAATTCAAAGTGGTATATGAGGATCTGCTTCGGAGTCAGAGATACTAGCAGGAGGAAATCTGTCATTAAAGCATGTTTTCCTCATGAAAAATTTCCACAAGGGCCACAGTGGCAGGTCAAGCTGTCAGAGATAGCCTAGCTGCCATGGTGACATCTACTTTGTGTTCTTTTGTGGGGGCTGCTTTTCCATTTTTAGATGCATCTGTGATCCGAAAACACAAGGAGTGTGCCAAGAAGGACAGCTGGTGCAAACTAATTTGCGAGAATGAGCAGAAGATGGGGAGTGAAATGGAGAAAAGAAGAGAAAGATTAATGAGATTAACTCGTTCTCTCCTTTGCCTTCCCTCTCTCAAATGTAAATGCGGATTACTTGTGTCCTATATTGAGCCCCAAATCTGCTAGCAGGAAGATAAACTGACCCTCTGCTGCCCCCTACATTGGATTGTCTTCCTACACACACACACCACACACACACACACACACACACGTATAGTACTTCAAGGAGGCAGAGGCAAATAGCAGCTCACAGCAGGATGAGTGTGTAATGAGTGCGATGCTAAATGGTGCACTCACTCAGTAAGGCTTCTAGCAACAACAGACGTCACTTTCACATGTGATCACGCTTTTTACAGGCTCTCATAAGGGTCATGGCACCAGGATTGGATGTTGCAATAGACAAACGTGTAGATATGAATGAAAAAACAGGTTTATGGAATGATGGGTTGACAGATATATAATTAGATCGAAGGGTAGTTAATTGGTACATTGGCGTAAACTCACTCTTCTCTAATAGGAGGTTGAGCAGAACATCCAGATGAGGCTTCAGCTCCTCCTCCACCAGCTCTGTGCTTACACTGATGGCTTTCAGGGCCTCACCGAGACATTCTGAAACACAATCATGAGTGTCGTCACCAACACCACTGCACAACATTTCAAACTAACAAGGCATTTTCATGATGATTCATAACCATCTCAGTTATACTACAGATACAGTTGAGTTTATCCATGTATTCAGTGAATTTGCCATGCACATTATCAGATAAAATATAAAGTTAAACTGAGTGTCTGTATTTGTTTGTCTTTATCTATTCTATCTATCTTATAATATATATATATATATATATATATATATATATATATATATATATATATATATATATTCGGTCTGTCTGGCTATTATCTAGATAGGACAGCAGACAGAAAGTAGATAGATAGATCAAATGTATATGATATATATATACATTCTATCTATCTATATAAAGCTGTATTAGATAGATCGATATATATATATAATTAGATATATATCTGTATCTACTAATAACAGATGTAATAGCTAGTACAGATCTATCTATCTATCTATATTTCTGTCTATCTATCTATCTATCTTTCGTCTGTCTGTCTTATAGCTTATGATAGACAGACAGACAGATATATATATATTATATATATCATTGTCTGTCTGTCTATATAATTAGATAGACAGACAGACCGAAAGATAGATAGATAGATACACTGTATATAGGATTATATAGATATATCTGGACTATCTATATACATCTGTATCTATCTATCTATTCCATCTATATCTATTTATATTTATCTATATATACATCTGCATCTATCTATCTATCTACTATTGGGTTGAAATTGAATATTTATTTGTGCATGCTAATTTACCCTATTCTTTTGATTTAGATTACATTTACTTTTAAAGCAATTGCAATTAAAGCATTTAAAGCAACTGATTCCAAGTCGACATGAAATGGAAGCTGCAATCGTTTGTCATCCCTATTCTGACAGATATTAGAGTGAAATGGTTTCTTAAACAAGAAAAATGTAGGATGGGACTTGATTTTGTCCATTGGGAATTGATTACAAGTCATTATAGACGTCTTTTTTTCCCATAGAAATAATAATGTGTATGGATAAACTATTTATAATAAATACTGCAATATTCCACAAAAAGGAGTGTCAATTTTGATTCTACGGTGCTATTAAATTTGAAATGAAGATCAAGCAATGTCTGTGTGTTGTTCATCCTGTGGATAAACACACTGATGTGATTTAATCTGCTGTGACATATCCCTATGTATATGTCTCTATAGTATGCACTATCTGCAGCACACTATGACGGTCATTCCCTAGGCACAGGAAGCAAACAGGGCCAGAATAAGACAGAGACGATTCTGTATCTCTTCTGTAAGTAATCACCCCGATAATCCCTGGTAAGCAGAGCAAAAATAGACATGGAGGAGGGCTCTCATACCTTTCCCTTCCCCACACTCCCCGTGATCCATTCAAGCTCTCTCCACTATAGGTGTAAAGGGCAGGCTGGAAAGCAGCAGTGCGTATGAGAACTGGGCGGGGTTGAGGATACCCTGGGTCTCTCATTGTGGGTGTCTGGCTCCCAGCGTGCCCTTATATTATATAAACACCTACACGTTGAGGATACACCTCTTAAACAATGGGGTTCGGCTCACCAGGAGGGTTAATCACCATTCGATTGCTACGAACCTAAGAAATTGTGACCTTTAGACGCAGACGGTGTATCTGTTCAAAGTTATACCTTGTATTACAGTTAACAACTTCCAGCAGAAGCTCAGAGGATTTACAAAGAAGAGATTTGAATCACTTACCTATGTCTGCCATGACCACAGGTCCACTGAATCTCTCTCCGAGTCTCTGTGCGTGTCTCGGCGGCGTGTGGTTAGAGAGGCAGCCCTCCACGAGGCAGGATGGACAGCTCCAGCCCTGAGATCGCCTAAAGACAGTGAAGCAGCCGTGCCTCTCCTCTCCTCTCCTCGACTCCTCACCCTTCCCGTTTGTGCTGATCACACATGCGTATTCCTCTGGTCCCTCGCTGTCATTCACTCCCTCACTTTCGCTCTGCACCTCTCAGTGATGCTGCATCCACTTGGGCTAAGTCACATGCCTGCCTCCCTCCCCCTCTCTTTCTCTCTCTTCAATTTCAATTTTTAATTTAAGAGTGCTTTATTGGCATGACAAAAATTATACATTTGTATTGCCAAAGCAATTGCAGCTGGACTGCTTTACAATGTACACATAGTAGTAACCGAAAGAAAAAGGACAATAATAATAATAATATATAAAACGTATTAAGAATGTAGTGCAAAATGAATTACCAATGTATATAATGTATATAAACGAGAAATAAAAATAAAATAAGGGATTGACATATTACAGACGCAAATATCATCTAAGTCAGTAATAGCGTTATTTGGCTAATATAATGTAGATGGGCTGGAAAAAATCAGATCAGGGCAGGGTGAGTGTTTTCTCTTCTATGGTGACAGGCAGACACATATTGAGCAGCAAACACAGAGCAGTTCTTGTGTTCTCCTAACAGATATGGCAGTTTCTCCTGCTTTGAAAAAGTTTTAATGTCTGATGGATCTGCTGTATTTTATCATAGAACACTGTCTGTATATCTGTGTTTTTGGGGCATTCTGTTAGGAAGTGCAGTTCTGTTTTCATCTGATTCAGATCACAGTGTGAACGCAGTCTCTGCTCTGGTGGCAGCCATGTTTTTCTGTTTCTGCCCGTCTCTATCATCAGCTTGTATCCGCTGAGTCTTTATCTGGTCAACGTGCTTCTCAGTTTTTTATCTGACACTGTGTACAGATACTCTGCTGTACTGTACTCTCTCTTTAGGGCCAGGTAGCATTGCACTTTACTCTGCTGTTGTGTTTGGTTTTGCCAGTGAGTGATGTAGTTCTGTTTGATTTGTGCAGTAATCTGACTGATTCTGATGCTGTGATTCAGAGCAGCAGTAGATGTTAGTGAAGCATCAGGACTGAAGCTCTGGATCAGCTGAGGGAAGGGCTTGCATTCTTTGCTCATCTCTTGGTATTGCAGGGCTTTATAATGATATGATTGGGGGTCACTGAGCTTCAGATGTTTCCAGAATTTAATCGCCCTTTTTTCTATCTTTATGATTAGAGGATATTTGCCTAATTCTGCCCTGCATGCGTTATTTGTTGTGTGCCGGTGCACGTGCAGTATATTTTTACAGAGTTCTGCATGCAGGGTCTCAATCGGGTGTTTTTCCCATTTGGTGAAATCTTGATTTGGATTTGTCAGTGGACCCCACACCTCACCGCCATAGAGGGCAATGGGCTCAATTACTGATTCTAATATTTTCAGCCAAATTCTAATGGGGATCTCTATAGGACATTGCCATTTTATGGCGTAGAAGGCCCTGCGTGCTTTATCTCTCAGTTCATTCACAGCATGATTAAATTTTCCCGTGGATGTGATTTTCAAACCCAGGTAGTTGTAGTGTGATGTGTGTGTTATCTGCTTAGCGCCTAATGTAAATGTGTGTTATGTTCCCTGGGATCTGGATCTTTTCTGAAAGATCATAATTTTGGTTTTCTTCAGGTTGACTGTCACATGCCTGCCTCCCTCCCTCTCTCTCTCCCTCTCTCCCTCTCTCTCTCTCTGCGATGCAATCCTCCCCTCCTCGGCTCTCTGGCAGTATTCTTGGTGCCTCTCCCTCCTTCCCTCCTTCCTCCTCATAATACACTCTAAATCCTAAAGCTGCTCAAAGCTCATCAGTTGACAATTATCCCTGGGAAGACGCTGAGGCTGACACTCTTCCCTTAGTTCTTAGACGTGTTCTGCATTGCAGTTGCACTCCTCCATCTTTGGGTGTTATTATTACAGCATGTGTATGTATGTATGTATTACAGCACAAACGTGAAACATGAACACTGGGTCTGTTGCCCAGGGGGTCTGGCTAAGATATTAGCATGGCTGTCTCAGTGGGAAAGACTCGTTTAAAGGGATAGTTCACCTAAAAAATTAATTTATTTATCATTTAATTATTTTATGTCATTCCAAACCGACTTAATTTCCTGTGTGGAATACAATAGAAGTCATTTCGCAAAAGCTGCTGTATTTCTTTACAATGAACATGGATGGGGACCACTGACCAAGGACAGCTGTGCACAGGGCTGTTTCTTGCCATTTTGACGCCCTAGGTGAAATCCCTATTCTCATCCGTTCCGTTCTGTTCCGTGACAGAATCAACCAACCATCACAAATCCAGCAGCTAGGCTGGGCTTATTGGAGTGTGGACCATGGACATTTGTATTATTCCTCCTGCTTCGAAGAAGGAGCGGAAGGCTCGGCTCCAGATGTTGGCGAATGGAGGGGCTTAAGATTCTTGACTTTTGGGGTCCCATTGAGTAACTTTTGTTACCGCAGCTTGGTAATGTCTTGTCGGTCTGAGTCCCATGCAGTGCCCCCGGAGATGCCCGAGCCCGTTCCAGTGGATAGTGAATCATCAGTGTCTCGCAAGCGAAGGTCAAGGAGGAGGGCAGCAAGGTCCACTCCAGTTCTCCCGGAACCCGCTCCAGTCCGGAAGGTGGGTGCTGACGGTTTGCGCCCCTCAATGGTGGCGGCATCTGCTTCAGCTCCATCAGGGTGGTGTGTCCATTACGGAACTCACATTCTGCCTTGTATGGCCAAGGAGACTGTTGTGGATTGTATGCCTGTTCCGTTACAGCTCCGTACTTTGCGGTCTGCACAAGCCTCCTGGTTTCGAACTGGTCGCCCGCTTGGGGTTGTTGCTTGGCCAGAGCATGCTGGTCTGGTCCTCTGGCCCCGCCCTGGCTTATGCTTGCTCTATAAGGTGGCCCTTTTAGAGCCACCAGAGGGCCCACTTGTAGTTGTTTTGTTTCTGTCCAGTTAAATAACATGACACACTGCCCTCTATGCTCCCATTAGGCTCTGTTGGATGCGTATTAATTGATTCAGCATTTCGACACTTCCGTAAGGATGCGGTAAATTCGACAAAGCGGTTTAATAAAGGATGTATTTATCTTGTGACTTTTACTACACCAACATTTTTTTAATTGGCTGTTAAAGTTTAATATGGGAATATTACACGACACACTGATCCTTTAACAATGCATTGGCCTTTTGGACCAATTTCACAACATGATTTCTCGACTGCCACAAATACTGCCTAAAAAATACTGATTTTGTGCATTGTTTACGTACCAATATTTTTAATTGGCCATTGAATTTAGCTTAATTGCATAGAAAAAAAGGGGAAAAAAGCCTTACCTTGACAAAGCACTGACACATAGGCGGAGCGTGTGTAAGGCCAGGGGGTCTTGGGGCAAAAATGCCACTAAATTGGGCAAAAATGCCCCTGCACAAATAAATTAAATATATTACGTCTGTTGCTAACAAAGTGTATATGAATAGACAGTGTCGATTGCGGCTTTAAATTAAGATCTGCTCATGTTGCACCGTATTTCATTTTAGGCGTTTTTACAGTGTTGCGCATTTTAACCAATCACACACAATTCTGTTGAGCTTAGGAATGCAATGGCCAATCAGAGGCGTTCAGATGAGTCATCGTTGAAACTGACCAGTTTTGTTGAGTGCGCGCGCGTTTGCTGACTGAATTCCGGACTCTTGCGAATTCTCTCATCATAAACAACAAAGCGCAGATGTCCGTACAATGTAAGTAATGCCAGTTCCACGGCATGTTTTCAAACCTCGTCGATTCGCGTTGTTTCACACTGCTGGTGGACTAGTGGCGTGGTAGCATAGGTGCTGTGATGGATCGGCGACAGGGGGTTTCACACTGCATGACTTCACAATAAGAAGAATCGCCGACAGCTCTGTCTGGTCCGCAAACTACGTTTCACAACAAAACACACACGAGAAGTGATAAGGAACTAACGCGAGAACCCGGGTGCGTCAGACCGGAATTATTAAAAAAATATATTTAGGCCGTAAATTGTCTGTGAGCTGATTTCCAGCTACAAGGAGAAAAAGAAAAACAGATTAAGCAGGAGGGAGATGCAAGGAACAGGGATTGGGTGTTCTGCAAAAAAGAGTTGGAGGTAAATAATTTTGCAGCAACTGTTATGCTGATGTTGTGGCTGGTCAAGCAAATGTTTGTGCTTGTTTCTGTATGATATCATTGTTCATATATCTATTTATTAAAATACTGATATTCTGGTCTATAACTCCTCCCCGAACTCCCTCTGCCCTGTATCTTGGTCTCTCATTGGCTGTAGGTCATCGCCGATGTAGTTTTCAGTCAGAAATCATTGCACACAGCATGATTGTGAATCGCCACAAATTTTTCACGGCCGTCGGCGACTGGTCGGCGATTCCCTCAGATCGCGTCTTTGATAATTCACACTGCGTGATTGTCACACGCGTGAACGAGCACAGATTTACCTCCGATTTCGGGCATTTGTCGGCGAATTCGCAAAACCTGTCGGCGAGTGAAAAATCGGGCTAAAATCGTGCAGTGTGTGAACTCTGCATAAGAGATTCATTTCACAGTGTATACAGCTTCAGTGATTATAACAATATTTGTTTTTGAGAGGCTTAAAATCCGCGACTAGATCATGTTGTTGATTAATGTTACTTTTAATATAAGTGCATCATTTATTCGCTGTTTGAATAACCGTGGAAAGGAAATGTTATATAATTATCAATTTCTAACATTTTTATTAAATTGTAATCACGTTAAATACAAATTCAGTCCCATTAAATATTTTTTTGTTTAGCCTACTTCACACAGTTTGTCCTTGCCTAAAAAGACGGGTTTATGATGTTTAATACATTTGGCTGCTTTTAGCCTTACCCCGGAGTTGGTTCACCCTCTGCCTATGCACTGACAGAACCCATTGATCTAATGGCATTGTTGAGCGCTCCAAATGCAAACTTTGCATGCAACAATCAGAGGCAGCAATTGACAGTGCTCTGATGCAATGGCGTACAGGCATCGTCAGATTGACAGTACTGTAGCCTGATAATGTTGGGGGATCCAGTGGATGCGGCAATCATATTAGGTTGGCCGTGCCACTCTCTATCACAACCCTGCTAAAGTGTAGAGCCAGTACATGTGCTCATTGGCGCCCCCTCTAGGTGATGGCGCCCTAGGTGGTTTTTTTTTTTTTTTTGTTTAAAACCGGTTGTGCAGCCTGGACATTCTGCCTGGTAACTGCTTTTGTGTTCCACGTAAAAAAGAAAGTCATTAGGGTTTGGAACAACATAAAAGTAAAGAGCCATTCACACCAAGAGCATTATTGATAAATATATTTGTGTCCACACTAACAGACATTAGTGCATTACAATTTATTACAAGTGCACTAGAGTTCTGCCATCTGTCACTTTAAATGCTTTAGTGCTTTAAAGTCTTGGATTCTAATTGGCTGTCAATGTTTTTAGATGGCTTATCTGTAGTGCACACTTATAATAAACAGAACATTATCGTGCACTTGTGTGGACGCTAATACATTTATCGTTATAGTTGTCTTTCTTGTTGTAAACAGGCCTAAATGATTCCTGATTACAACAATATTGCTCCTCTTTGTTGTTATCATTATAGTTGTGGTGTGGACTTATGTAAAAGATGACAGGATTTTCATTTTCGGTTGAACTGTCCCTTTAAATCTTGTCATGGTCCTCTGAAATGTATCTGTAAGTGTTTAGTGACAGTAATAAAATATTACTGCAAAGAGAAGACACATCTGCATCAAATTAAAACAGATGACCTTTAGGGCAAATGACGCAAATGTTGTTACGACTACAAGGAGTGTTTACATTTTAATTATGAAGCTTCAGCCAAGCAGAATTAAAACAGATGTTAAATATTATCAAAGCATCATCAAAAATAGCAATTTAGCAGTCATTGAAAAGACACAAATTAGAAAATCTAAATAAAATCTCCCAAAAATAACACATCCAAGTCTAACAGACTGCATCGCTGGTATGTTTACTTAGATGGCATAGTAGTTTGATCTACAACTGAACAATTACCATATCCATTGTGTATACAAAGAATATCATGGTACTAGCATCGTACATGACCAAAAGAGCCTATGGTTATCTTTTATTCAGAATTGTGTGGCTGTGCTGCAGTCTATGCTTCAATTTGGACCAACAAAAGAGCTCCCAGAGTCATTTGTTCATCATTTCCATATAATGGTTTGCAGCAGTAGGTGGCAGTATGAGGCTGTCAATTTAGTCAAACCAGTTGAGAAGAAAATGTAGCTTTGTGTTTGATGGCTCTAAAAAGAATTGTTGACATATTTTTATAGAGTAATAAAACTAAATTGCAGATTGTCATGAAGGTGATGTAAATAGTTGCATGACAAGAGCCATTTAATTCCAGTATATTTGCTTATATTAGGCTTGTATTACAGTAAAATGTCAATGATCAGAGTCAGTTATTCAGACTCACTGTGAATATATAACCAGATATATTTGAATATGCTTTAGTTTAAATGATAAAACATTTATTTTTCACATTATAAATAGCATATTTTAAACATTATTTGTCACCAAAATAATTTGTCACTAAAGCATGCACAGAAGAGACACCATTTATTGCACTCGGATATCATTAGTGTCAAAGGCCTCTACAGGCACATGTGAGTGATTTGAAATTGCTCTTATAACAGCTTCTAAGCCGAATCCAAACAGACAAAACACGACAGCAGTAACAATCAGGGAGCTCACATCTGCTTAAACAATGGGTCTACTGACACATGAGGCCTTTCCTGCTAATAAATCTGAGTCAGGAGATCAAGGGGTAGGGCAAAAAGTCAAATGTCACACTAAAAACGAGTAGAGGAATTCAGTTCTTGTGTTGTCCAACTACAATTGACCAGTTCAAGAAGACCATCTCCATGAGACAGTATTGTCAATATATATACTACCATTCAAAGTTTGGGGTCATTAGAATTTTAAAGAAATTAATACTTTTATTCAGCAAGGATGCATGAAATTGATTAAAAGTGACAGTGAAGACATTTATAATTTTACCAAATAAATAAAAAATTCAAATAAATGCTGTTCTTCCTATCAAATAATGTAACCAAAAATGTATCACCATTTCCACAAAAAATATTAGAAAAACAATGTTTTCAAACATTGATTACTACTAATAATTAATACTAAATGTTGTGTGAGCACCAAATGAGCATATTAGAATGATTTCGGAAGGATCATGTGACTCTGAAGACTGGAGTAATGGATTTCATCCGATAACAACATTTACACAAACTGATTCATTACGACAACATTTACCCACCAGACTATCATCATGGTGTATCATCTATATCATGTGAGGAGCACAATTAAAGCCACCATGGAACAACTGCAAGCCCAATCACAAAGGTTTGCTATTTCTATGATATTTGATGGCAATATTAGTCACATTATGGGCCTTATGCCTTTTAAAGGGGTCTTATGATGCGATTTCAATTTTTCCTTTTCTTTAGTGTGTTATGTAACTATTTGTGCATGTATAAGATCTGCACAGTTACAAAGCTCAAAGTCTACAAATCAAAGAGATATCTTATCAAGTTAAAGAGGCAGCCCAAACCCCCTTAAAATGGCTCGTTCTAACATGCCCCTACATGTCTACATCACTATGTGGAAATGTTAGCATAATATTTTTTTGGGGCCGCCAAATGTGCAGCAAAAAACAGAAGGGCGTGGTTGGTTTCAGGACAGCTATAGTGTTGAAGGTAGCCATGGCGGGGGAGCCGCTGTGTGTTCAGTGCGAAAGCAAAAGACTTTATTGTGGTCTCCGGAAAGTAGATGGCCAATTGGGGAATCATTGGTAGATTTATTTACCAAAGAACAGTAAACCGATGTTCAGATTTGTGCAATGCATTTTATGGAGGACAGTTTTTTGAACCTAGAAGAGTACAAAGTTGGCTGTGCACAAAGGCTATTTCGAAAAAAAAATTGCTATGACAATCTGGTGCTTCTGACTCAGCTACTGTTTTGTTATTATTTTAAGTATTTGCTATTGACTGTTCAAATTGCGGAGTTTTGTGCAGCGCAGAGTAACACGTTTTGTGTGTGTGAGGGGAACAGGGTCACCTCACAGGAGAGTGAACTGCCTGTCAGAAAACATAGCACGTCAGCTGTCTTAACCGCAGCTTGTGTACTGCATAATCACTGTGTCTGTCACACGACTCTGTTGCCCTTTCGGGCTTGAACAGATGGTAAAACTAACAACATTATTATCTGTCTTGATATTTACTTTGAAAGCTGAAGCGATTATGGTAAGGGCCGTTATTTCCGACACGTGCTTGTGGTGTTCGGCCACAATGCACTGGGTCAGCTGGCCAATCAGGCAGACTGCGCTTGTCGGAAGGAGGGACATTGTAGAAAAGAGCGTTTGAGAGAGGCGGGGCTTAGAGGACCTACAATAATGTACAGTTATTTGAAAAATAATGTGTTTTTTGAAAATAAAGCATGTCAACATATTCTGTTACAAATACACAAAATAATTATCTTTAAAAAAAATCATCATATGACCCCTTTAAGAGCTTTCTTTTTCTGACAGACAGTCAACGTAACAGTTCATAATTGTGAGAATGTCCCAACCAATCATTTACATAATTCATTAAACAAATAACAGTACTAATCACTAATGCACTGCCTTGCCAGATAACGTGAAGGAACAAAGTCAAACGATGAGGGAGGAGGTGTGAATTAATTGTCTAACAGTATGCACTGTGGCCCAGACAGCCTCATTATAATGGATATGTCTTGCATTAATCGTTACAATTCCTGACCAGTCCTCGAGAGAACAGACTGCTCTGTTCTCCTTGCTGGTTCCACACACCACACAACACACCCCACACACACTCACCAACGCTTTTGTCCTATCCATTTCTGTTATTCCCCATGGAGAAAACCTAACCTTTCACCCTATATTGTATCACAATTCTGTTTACTGTACCTGTGGTTGAATTCATGCAGGGCCCCTAATTAAATTAATGAAGATCCAGGGGACAATAGAGGACAGATTTGCGGAGAGACTGAGCTGAATTAAGACCTCAAAGATGCAAAACAATCTCTTTATGGAGTGATGATCGGTTGAACACCAAGAAACTTGCCACAATCTGTGGGTAATTACAGTAAAAATCATGTTCAGTTGTTGTACAGTGTCAGGGTGATGTCTGTCCCTGAGCTTCCGGAATGTCCTTGTTTGGCAGATGGGGGTCTGGACAGAGAACCACTGTGTCTGTGGCATGACATAATGTGCCATCTGAGAAAAAGGCCCACACCATGACATCTCATCAAAAATTCATCATCATCATACACCTAGGGGGCTTCTACTCTCTCCCCAGGGTACGTCTCCTATCATCCTCCCCTCATTCTCCACGCCCTTCCCCGAGCAGGCCTCTATCCTCTGCGTTCCCTTTTGCTCCCAAAGCTGGGGGGAGACGTGTATCAACATCTGGACCCCTAACCCTTCGGATTAACCGCAGGGGAACCTGTCCCATTCCCCTAAGAGCCATCACATCGAAGCCCGCCACGCTACCGGCATGATCAGACTTAATTAGTAAACTATTACACAATTTTTGGTGGGTCACTTTTGTTTTTTTTATAAAAATTCTATAAAGCTGAAAACGATTATTTAATTTTGTTTCATTGCTCTATGGACAAATAAAGCTTAAGCCTCAAAGTCTTTGTTAATTCCTTTTCCCCTGACTGTAAGTTATACAGAGTTTAATGATATTATATATCACGTTACATAGCCGCTGACAACCATTAAACTCATTCTAAAATTAGAGTGAGAGATTATTCAATAGAAATTTCAATAGCTTGATTCCCACAGTAACCTTAGATATTCTTTTTCATATTATCACTGAATATAATCCAAGACCAAATGTGTTGCATCGTCACCTACTATGACTCTATGATAGGCTTGGATTAACCAATTATCACTTGAGTCATTCAATCTCGCTAATGCTTTAACTAGTAGTAGTCAAGATATTTGGCTGGATCATGTGATGAAAGAGAGTCTCAAAGGAGATCTATCTGCATTCTTACAGGTTACAGGGTCGCCTTACAGAGCAGTAAGGTGGGGGAGCAAATACTCAGTGCAACAATGAGGGAGGAGAATGTCATGACCTCGAGTTGGTCTGGTATGTTTGTGCAGTTTATGCAATTCATTGAGCAAGCACAGCTGACTAAAAAGGGAAAAAGATAAAGGGAAATATGATTAAATTGAATGCTTAGTTGAGAAAGTAGAAACTTTCACTGATTAATGTGGTCACAGATTATCCTTTTAGTTTTATGGGCTCCAACTGTACATTGCAGTATTCATAGTTTAGACTTTCCAAACGTATTTCATGGTGCAAAATTATACTAGAATCTTAAGGTCTATATTTATAGACCAACTTTTTCTAGAAGCAATTAGATTAGAAAAGGGATTTTCCTAAGAGAGCAAATGGCACTAAAGTCCTGACACAAACCAAACTATCAATGTGTTCACAGTCCAATAGCCATATAGTTCTAAGAGGGGAAAAAAGTAGTTTTGTCAGGCTTCTTGAATGAAGCTTGAAATAAATTGTTTTGAGGAATGATTTTTAATTGAGAGCTTGAGAGAAAACAGTCTCACCAAAAAGAAAAAAACTTAATTTAGTTCAGTCAAGCAAACAGGAGCAGGAAAGGTCAAAGTTCAAGGAGGGGCAGTCTTTGTTTCTTAGGTATTGTCCATGCCAACACATTCTGCTGGCACGTGAAAAAACTATACAGACAAACAACACTGCGACTGAATTCGGGGCTACACTTACATGCACTGCACTGCCATTTGATTTATTTTATAAAAATATTTAATGATATCTAATTTTCACAGTCCACATGTTGTGTTTTAACTTGCCTTTAACTCATGATTTGTAACTTGCCTCAGAATTGAACTCTGCTAATAGGAAATCCTGAAATGGAATAACTTTACAAATTATAAACAGTCCTGAACAATCCAGGAACACTTCCCAATCTAAGCATGTGCAACAAATCAGCCAGTTTATGATCCTGATAGTTGTTCCATCTGGCTGAAAACTCAAGGTAGCCCTGTTACAAACAAGCAGAGACACAGTCAGAATACCAGAGCAGATATGAGGACAAGCTGCCATTTAATGGAATGCATGGACCAGTTGGAGTTCATCGGCTGTAACAGTACCCTGAAGGTAGGGAAAGACAGGTGAAAAATTATCAAAATTAATTAGAAAAAAAAAATGCAAACTAGTCAAACATACCTTATTATGTTGCATCATTCGCTGTGAGCAAATATTGCCTTATCTTTATATTCACTTAAAGTTCCATTATTAACATTTGGACAGAAACCCTGCAAGCAAATTCTTATCTCTCCACTACGGTATGACTTATGGTTAGCCAATCCATCAAAATCTATCTCTCTGCAAAGTAGAAGAGAAAACAACATGGTCATTACAACTTTGTCTCTGCACGTTTATAACTGGAGCTGCATACATAAGGTGAGTTTCCATTTGATGAGCCCCATTCATTTAGAGTGAAAAACATTACATAATTTCAAGTTTTTTATGTAAGTAGCAATTAACAGCATTTGTGGTGTTACATTCGATCAAATCCATGCAACAATGTTTCGTAATCAGCTTAATATCTAATCTGAATGACCTATTTTCTGGGAGAAAACAGGAGAGGAAAGCTTTGGTTTTTCTTAATGTACAGAAAAAAAATAATAATTTGGCGTAATTGTCTTTTACTGGCAATTTAAGGACATAAAAAATTGTTATATATGATAAACAATAGTTTTCATCTTAGTTGTTTAACACTGAACATCAAGTCTGGTCTGGCTAGTTTGGCGCTCTCACAGGACCCTGCTGTGTCTTAAGTGTGTAAACATGTCCCGAGTAAAGCTTTTACTGGAAAACCTGCATCACTGTCCTGATGTTTACAATTAAGCACATGTCTAGTTCTTGTTCAAAGTAAATGAATTAATCCTTAAGTTTGTACTAGGTCTCAGCAAATTTCAGAATTTGAAGACTTGCTTTCGATTAATTTCACGAGTTGAAATTCAAATTCCAGGTGAACCAGCCTTAGAAACAACTCTGATTTGCACTAGATTTTACCACATTCCCAGTGTAATTGCCCCTGGATTAGTGTATGAATAAAATGAGTTTTTCATAAAATGGCTCATAATAACTAAAGTACAATAATCACTGAACAAACTGTGGTTGTATAGGCTATATGAGGAACCCTGCAAAGGAAACACAACTCACAGCCATAAAGGTAGAAATGGGGGAATTGCCACTAGAGTTAAGAAGGAAGCAGTTGATGGCTAATTATTGGGCAGGGTTACAAGGGCATAATAATTCACATCCCACTAAGGCAGTATTGCAGGAGAGTTGGGAGAATGGGAAGAATCTAAAGGACAATTTTGGTCGGATTGGAAATGTTGTAGCTAAAGAATTAGAAGTGTTTCATTTGAGGATAAGTTCTATGGTAGTCTATCCAGAGATTGCTCCGTGGAAGCTATTCTGGCCTGAGGTAGACTGGTTTGGATATTAAGGAAGATATTAATTTGGAAAGAGTGTTTAAGAATTGGGTACTGGAAAAATATAATGAATATATAAAGATTTATACAGATGGTGCTAAGAACCCAGAAACAGAAGTAACAGGATTGGGGGTGGTGTTACCAGATAGAGGTATAGGAGTAAATAGAAGAACATCTGATAAGTTAGGGGTTTACACAGTGGAAATGCTGGCCATGTTAATAGCATTAAGATGGGTGGAAAAGACAGGACAGGACAAAGTTTTGATATGCTCAGATTCGGCATCAGCTCTAGCTAGTCTAAGGTCATTCTATTCTAAAAGTCGTCAAGATATACTGTTTGAAGTACTCCAGTCAGTGACAAGAATAGTAAATCAAGGAAGACAGGTGAAATGTATATGGGTCCCAGGTCATGTAGGGATAAAGGGGAATGAAATGGCAGATAAATTAGCAAAAAGGGCATTAACAAAAGGGAAAAATAGAAATGCAAGTAAGTGTTAGCAAAACAGAGGTTAAAAGTGTAATATGGGAGAGAATAAATCAAAAGTGGCAAGAGAGGTGGAATGGAGAAGGGAAAGGTAGGCACTTATATCAAATCCAAAGGGAAGTTAAACATAAAATTGTTGATAGTGGAAATCGGAGAGAAGAAATTGTGTTAACTAGGCTAAGACTGGGACATTGGTTATTAAATAAAACACTTAAATTGATAGGGAGGCATGATACTGGACTGTGAGAGGGTTGTCAGGAAGAGGAGTCAGTAGAGCAGGTGGTCTTGAGATGCAACAGGTTTGGAGCACAGAGAGAGGTGATGAGGAATGAGCTAAGGGAGATAGGGGTTCAGGATATTACATTAAAAGGATTATTGAGCACAGAGCATAGGGCACAGACCAGAATTCTTATAAACGTTTTAAGAGTAACTGGGGTTTTTTATAGGATATGAAGAGTTAAAGGAATAGTGAGGAAGGTAAAGTATTATTATTATTGTTGTTATTAATGTTATTATAAAGCAGGGCAGGGATAAGGTGTGCGTGTGTAGGTATGTATGTGTCGGGATAAAGGTGGGAGAATGGGTGATTTAGTCTGTAAACCTATTTTCTGATCCACACTCCGGAGCAGAAGGTTGCGGTAATGCACCAATACGCTGGATGCCAACCGCCGTAAAAATATAAGAAGAAGAAGAAATACAACGCAAGATACTTTTACGACACTGTCGGCAGCGGTAACCATAACAACAGGTAGAGACTGCTTTCCGACAGAAAATGGCGACTTACACATGAGGACGTCAAGTATGAAGTACTCGGCAATGACATTTTAGTTATTACATATGTTCTAATATTAGGCTACGTTTCTTTCTTATTTTGGATTTAATGTTTGTACCGTCTCGGGAGGAGACATTATAGAAAGGCGATGAGTGGATCTGTGATTCAAGAGAAGGTTGCTAAACTGTTGAGCAGGCAAAATGGAAAACCCGTACTGAGACCCATCAAACCTCTGGCGCTTAAGAATGATGTCGCCAGCCGCAAACTGAAGAAAGGAGGTTAGGACTTTTTTTTTTCTCCATTGAACATGTATGTGCACAAGAGCTGGCGCTCTCTCTGGCAGCGGCAGGTCGCAGCGCCACTTCCGGTGGCAGCCCTAGATGCCACGGCGGTAGTGATGGGAAGTTCGGATCATTTTACCGACTCAGACATTTGAGTCTCGTTCAGCAAAATGAATGAATCTTTTTTCGAGTAATTTCGTTCATTTTAGCAAAATAGAATTAAAATGTTACGTGTTACTTCCCTAACATATCTACTACTTACGCAAACGTTGATCACACAACAAACAATACAAAACTGCTATAAGAAACATATTGCTCTATTACAAAAACTGCTGATTACTGCCTACACAGGTAGCTGTCTTCTAAGGCAGAATCCTAACTAAGATGGAACCTCTTAAGTGACTGATTTGGAACCAAGTGTGTAGTACTAGCGATGTGTCGTTCGAACGAGCCTACAAAGTCTTCTACAAAGAATCTTCAGGATTCTTTGTAGCGAACGAGAAGAGCCAAATCTTCAGCCGGAGCCTTCTATTTTAGCCCAATTTAGTAATTGTGAATAGTTTGTGTGTTGGTAAGCAATTTTTTAATTTAGTGTTTTCATAAAAGCCTTATTTTTATGCATTTTTTTTTATAAAAAAAAAAAGAAAATACACATGCGATACACATGGGAGGACAGACTAGGATCATACCATTATGTCAAGTCACCTTTATTTATATAGTGCTTTTAACAATACAGATTGTGTCAAAGCAACTGAACAGCATTAATAGGAAAATAGTGTGTCAATAATGCAAAATGACAATAGTAAACGCTCATTTTTCAGTTAAAGACCTGAAAATTTTTTTCAGGTCTTTATCATCCAGCTCAGTTCAGTTTAAATAGTATCTTTGCAATCAAGTCAACGATATCGCTGGAAATGAAGTGTCCCCAACTAAGCAAGCCAGAGGCGACAGCGGCAAGGAACCAAAATTCCATTGGTGACAGAATGGAGAAAAACTTGGGAGAAACCAGGCTCAGTCGGGGGGCCAGTTCTCCTCTGACCAGACGAAACCAGCAGTTCAGTTCCAAGCTGCAGCAAAGTCACATTGTACAGAGGACTCAACTGGCTCCTGTGGTATTGTCCCGGTGGCCGTCTAGGAGAAAAGGTCTTCACTGGGGATCCGTCTCTGGAGCTCATCTTGTTGTCCTGATCTCTGCTGATATTCAGGGCTGTATAGGTCCTCTCTAGGTGCTGATCCACCATCTGGTCTGAATACGTACTGGATCCGGGTGACTGCAGTGACCATCTGATCTGGATTATGTGATTGTATTATGTGAAAGATGGAATGGGGACACATTCCGAAGATAGCGAGTGTAGTGGTATGCTGCATTCAAGTCCTACTGGGACGTTCGTACTTATGAGTTGAAAAGTTGTAATTACGACGTCAGGTGCGTTCAATTCAGTTTAGTCGGCACAAGATGGCGGTGCACCTTTTAATAAATTACAAGAAAATACAACAGGGTCTGTTAACTCTGCTTATAGAAAATGAAGAGCAAAGAATTCGCATCAGGTGTGTTTTGCGTTTTTAATATTTTAAAAACATGTAACATGGCAAATCAAAAGATTTTTCACCTATAGGTGCAAAAATTATAGCATTTTTCTACTTGGATTTCATTAACTAGCTGCGTGACAAGAACATGACCAATTTAAGTTTATAGGACAACTAAACTATTAATTTAAACAAATTTACCATTAATACAGATGCTGCATCCATTGCATCCGACATGTTTTCTCACTGACACACCCCCAACTCGGAAACTCGGGGCTTAAAGAAAATGTCGAGTTTCCCCGCTCGTAATAACGACTTTGTAGTGGAGTTAATGTGCGTTCAACTCGTAAATACGATCTATCCGACATGACTTGAACACACCATCAGTGGCGTGCGGTGGAGTTTTTTTTAAATGATGATGTAAAGTTCCCACAATTGTATTAATATTATTATTGTTATACATTTTTATGTATCAGCTGCATGTATCCTCTAAATAAAAAAACTTTCTTTTTATTTATTCCTTCCCTTTCTAGCTTGTACTTATTTGAACAATGTTTGCCTCTTTAAGAAGATTCGCTTTATGTATTCCCCAATTGTAAGTCGTTTGGATAAAAGCGTCTGCTAAATGACAATTGTAAATCTAAATGTAGCTGCCAGAGAGTTCTTGCCAGGAGTCACAGGTAGCTGCCACGGTCTTTCTCGCCGTTTTTGCTGTCTGTTCGAGTTCGGTAAAGTTAGCAAGATATTCACAGATTCGACTTTTCCGGATCAGTAAATCACGAGCCAAACGTTTTCAGTTGTTCGGTGTCTGCTAGTTTCTTGGCTTCTTCTTCTGGCCTGCTTTAGATCGAAACTGTTAACGTTACGGAATTTACATTAAGTTTTGTTTATTCGCTTACACTGCCTATTTATCCTTTTTCGAAGTGTTGAATGTATGGGATAATTTTATGCATATTTGTGAAATATTACGTATAATATTTTTAAATGGAGTGTAAAGGTTCTCTGTTTAGCCTTTAAAAACCTGAAAATATTAATAAGGAAAACAGTTTATTGAACCTTTATGCAAAATATAAAAGAAAATCAAAAAAATGTTTGTCGTATTTGATACATCAGACTTGGATGGCCCAAGAAGTAGTATGTTATAGTGAGATTATATAGCACACATTCGTGAAGGGAAAAGCACTTGTTTTATACAAAGGCCCAAACTGAGCAAGTACATATCTGCTGTAGATATTATTGTTTATATGGCCTAAATAAACTTATAATGAAAATCAATTAGACGGATTATGATCAAAGCTCGGTAGTTTTAATTGTGGGGGGAAATACAGTATATAATATATAATGCAATGCAATACAATACAATGATGCTGGAGCGATGTACATATACACCTTCAGTCCAGTAAATGTTCATCTTGAAATATTAATAACAATATAAAAGTTATGATTACATATAGTTTATATAAGTTGTTAAAGATTTTACAGCAAAATAATGTGTACCACCACCTGAAATTGGATATTTTTAGAATTAGTAAAAGGCCTTGCTAAAATCAGGCATGTAGTAGATTGTGTAGAACAGGTTTTCCAGCAAAGTTTTGATCGTTAATTTAAAAGCCTTAGAAATTCATATATCAAATATGATATGCAAGGCTTTATATGGTTGGTTAAACATTGTGCTTGCTAGAAAACAATCTCAGATTTATAACTACAGTTTTAACATCAAATAAAGTCAGCTGTAGTTAAATTAAAACAATATTTTTTTAAGCATAAAGATACATTTTAGCACTTATACATTCATTAAAAGTACCTTAGTGTCACTCAGTCTCCATTTTGAAAAGTAACTGATTGGCTAAAGTAAAATGATGAGCATGCACAAAAATTATTTTTGCTTCTCTAAATGGGACAGGAAATACAAATGATGCTGGTTTGCTTTTTAAGGCAACTTCGAAGGGCTGTTGTAATGCATTATTTTTGCTGAACTCTTACATGGTGATACACACTCTTTGTTACAGAGGCCACCTGTGTAACGGAAATGTCATTGCTGATGGCTTGCTGGAAAAAGAATGACTTCAACAACACAGTCTGTTCTAAAGAAGTCTCAGTCTTCTACACATGTGTTGAAAAGGTAACTCTCAGTCCTCAGGAAATCCTCTGTAAAACAGCCTACTGATAGCTGACAGTAAAGGGATAGTTCACCCAAAAATGAAAATTCTGTCATTAATTACTCACCCTCATGTCGTTCCAAACCCATAAGGCCTTCGTTCGTTCATCTTCAGAACACAAATTAAGATATTTTTTTTAAGAAATCCAAGAGCTTTCTGACCCTGCATGGACAGCAAAGCAGCTGACACGTTCAAGGCCCAGAAAGGTAGTAAGGACGTAATAGGTCTGTTGCTGTCTATGCAGGGTCAGAAAGCTCTCGAATTTCATCACAAATATATTTGTTCTATATTTGTGTTCTAAAGATGAAAGAAGGTCTTATGGGTTTGGAACGACATGAAGGTGAGTAATTTAAATGACAGAATTTTCATTTTTGGGTGAACTATCCCTTTAATTAACATGGTTTTGATGAATGCATGGGAATGGGTAATTAGGATGTACAACCAGATAGATTTTCTATGCCAGGTTATGGCGAACACACTTCCCACTTTGCAATGCAGTTTCCTGTTTATGGCATCCTCACGCATCTAGTGTGATCAAGTTTCTGTTAAGTGTCTCCTCTACAGCTTGAAAGCTGGTTGGAATGACTTCTCTTAAAGCCTTTGAATCTTAAATGCAATAGTTATTTTTATTTAACATTGTTTCCTAATTTCACTTCTTACAGGCGCAGAACAAGGCCAAAGGAAAGCAGGAAACCCAGGGTCGACTTTTGCCTAAAGAAGCCAACACCTTATTAAAACGATTTCCCAACCTGAGCAGTGAGATCTAGGACCACTAACGCAGATTAGTCAAAGAATGGACACTTTTATTGTCTGTGCTGTATAGATGAGGACTTTAGTCTGAGTGTATCTGACTGAGTCGAGCAGTTGATGAGAACAGGGTGTGGAAAGGTTCTTTTCAAAAAAAAAAGAAAAGAACCCCCCCCCCCCCCCCCCCACCCCCCCCCACCCCCCCCCCCCCCCCCCCCCCCCCCCCCCCCCCCCCCCCCCGCCCCCCCCCCCCAGAAATGAAGTCTGCCAAAAGCAACATCAGCGGATGCTCAACAAAAGCAAATGAACTGCGTTCGCAAGGTTTTGAAGGCACTTTTGGTTGTTACTACATTACTGCACTCCTGTAGGTCATCTCCTCAAAACAGTACAAAGGAACAAACACTGATCCCTTCACACACTTAAAGGGATAGTTCACCCAAAAGTGAAAATCTGTCACCCTTTCCTCATCTTCATGTCTTCTTTTGTGTTCAGCAGATGAAAGAAAGTCATACAGATTTGTAATGACGTGAGGGTGAGTAAATGATGATAGACTTTTCATTTTTGGGTAATAATTTAGTAATTTATGTTATTGATGTTTGACTATACCAATGTTACTTCTTGGATAATCTGAATGTTGTCGTATTACTTTTCTAAATCTCCCCTGCATAACTGAGCTGTGACTTGTAAAACCCAGCAGTTTATTTTTTACATTTTTTATTTTTATTTTTTCCTGTTGCATGCTGTGTCCACAATATAATAAGTCTCAGCCATTTTCAATTATCAGAAAATGGAGATCAAGGGAGAAGTACTCAGTGCCGGATCACGTTACATGCCAGGATAAATTGTATTGAATTTGACCATGAGGGCTCTGGAATAAAGATAGAAATAACTCATTATTAAACATATTAACTTACAAATAATGCACTTTCTGTTCCGATGTTATTTATGTTTTGTTTGATTTGAAACATTGATAAACTTTGTGACCATGAATTGGTTTAGTTCTCTTAATGCAATTTAACCATAGCCATCCTGTGATAACACTGTCCACCATTAACTTAGGCTGATTATCTACAATTGTCTGCAGCGTAATGTGTTTAGACCCCAAAGGAAATGCTGTCTGCTGTAAGTCTAAACTTTGCTCAATCACGACATTGCAAATTTGCACAGTTGTCAACCGCACAAACTTCAAAAATAAATGAAGTAACAATGAACAGCTAAAAATACTTTAGGAAAAGACAGCTACAGCTATGCAAAAAGGTGCTACCATGTCAATGCCTCTCAGATTTAATTTGAAATACGTTATGGTGGCAGTGATGACCTTTGACCTCAACCTGCTATGTTTACTAGGCATTTGATGTTATATACAGTAAGCCATTCCAGTCTTCAGTTCCTTGAGCATGTATATAAACCCAGAACAGAGTGTGGATGAATGCCAAACAATGCAGCCACTCCTCTGGGCATCAGATAAGAGATAAAACTATTATCACTTGTTTTTATAGCTCCTTGATGCCTGATAAAACATGGTTGTTTTAATCAAATCTACAAATTCTTACATTTCATGTATGACGTAATCTGTGAATGATGTAGAGGCCAAATCCATCTCTTAGCAAGATTAGAAAACGTGTAGACCAACTCAATTCTGGACACAAATAAACTGATCCTATAGATGAGTGAATTTAAGTATAGGAGAATTATGTTTATCATATGAATAACGTGTGTAGTTGTGCTCAGGTTAAAAGGAGACTTTGATCTTTTATTAAATTATGAGTATGTGATTCAGGTATTGTTAACTTCTATTGAAGCTATGAATGGTGAACAATGTGGAATGAGGTGTATTCAAGTGTCTGTGTACACAGGTGAACAATGGAAGACAAGGTGAGCTTAACCACACCTGTATACTGAGCCTCTTTTTCATATGATATTCATAAAACCCAAGACATTTAAAAGATTGTCCAAGTGGTTAATAATATCCACCTTATCAACACATGCCCTTTGTCCTATGTTAGGGAGTTTTCAGGAGTTATGGAAAATAATTCCTTGTCTGTCCGTTTCATATTTGCTATGTGACCGCAAAAGGTCTGTCTTTTCTATTTTTAAGCTTTAGGCACATTTTTGGGGGGTGCTGTACAAGGGTCTGTTGAGTTATTAAAAAATCTATTCAAAAAAGCATTTCATGCAGATAATAACTTGATTTTATTATATGATGGATATGTTTTAAATTTCTTAATTGAAATAAGTCCTGTATGATACACGCTCATGACAATTCATAGCTATTTGCGTTTTGACAAATTGGTGGCTAAATTATATGCATTCATACAATATCACTTGTACATTTTTGTACGGTCTGCTTATGCTCTACTGACGGTTGGGTTTGGGGGTGGAACTTAATGCTTACCTTTTTCCTAAAAATGTAATGTTTCTGTACAAATCGCATTGTATGAATTCACCTCGTAAATTAGTTATACGTTTTTTTTTACTGTTTTTTTTCTCATTAAAATCTTATTAAAAGGCTGCAATTCTTGGAAGGGAAAAAGCCTACAAGTAGTTTGACAGTCTTTGAAAGTTGTGATGAAACTGAAGTAGTGACAGCTCTTTTCTGTCCTATCTTAACTTACATCCAAGTGTAAGAGAGTTTCAGAAAAAAAAAAACTTAGGGCGAGGGCATGGTTCTATTCATCAGTTAATTGAATTTTGGGCTTTCCACTCAAAAGTAGAGGCAGATGAACATGAGCTGAGCTGGCAGGGTTTATTTATTTACTTATTTTTTCACATGACATGTGACCAAGTATGGTGACCCATACTCTGAATTATTGCTCTGCATTTATCCCATCCAAAGTGCACACACACAGCAGTTAACACACACACACCCGGAGCAGTGGGCATCCATTTTTGCTGCGGTGCACGGGGAGCAGTTGGGGGTTCGGTGTCTTGCTTCAAAGGGTCCTCAAGGTCTTGTAGTATGAAGTGGGCAAGAGTCCGACTCTAACCATTAGGCCATGACTTCCCCCACGTTTAGCGGAGTACGTAAATGACTGGAGAAGTCCTGCATATGCCAAAAGAGAGACGTGTCGTTTTCACAGGAAGATCCAGTTATGATATTTTGATGAGGTCAAAAAGAAACATGATGAATTACAATGAACAGATGAATAGCTCACAATAAGATCTATAACATGCATTTTGAAGGGTGAATTTTCGTTCTTTTTCAATTTTAGTGCTATTCTAACATGTTTTAACTTTATGTTTGCCATAGGTGATCACTATTAAGAATGATGCCAATTACAAACTTTGCGCAAAGTTGTTTGGCCCAATCCTTCAATGCTATTAATGAATTAAATTGGCAGTAAAGCGGTTTTCTTTTCTTTACTGTTTTTATTTATTTAACCTTTGTCCGCAAAATAAACATTTTGTTGGCTTTTTATAAACTAGTAAAAACAAAACTCAATAGTTACTAGTGAAATTGCAGAAGATAGTCACTATTGGATTTCCAATTAAAACTAAGGATTAGTAACAAAAGCAGATGCTTGTTCGCTTAAAGGAATAATTGTTAAAACGGCTTGCCATAAGGGGCCAACCACTCCGCACTGTGATCCATAAATGTTTATGTCCTATAATCATCTGTAACGTGTACTGTGTTGAAGGCTGCTGGAGCGGCGTCTCTTCTTTCAGTGTCACCTCATATACTGAACGCAAAGCTCAGTCAGGGTGTCAGTCGTGTCGGTGGACTTTTGAAGTTTACATGATGTTGTTTTGTTCCGTCTCATTATTTTCGAGGTTTCTTCTTCCGTACATAGCCTACATTTGTAAACAATTTGAGGCAGGAAAAGGCGTCCCACTTTCCCTTTGTGCCCGCGGACAGCGATGATGGGACAGTTGTGCTGGGTGTAGTCAATGACAGGATGGATATCAGCGGGATCCTCTCTATTGCTGCTGTCCTTCTTTTCTCTATCACTGTCTACGGCGAGGTATGTGTTGCTTTATTGACATATGCAGTCAACTGAGTTAACAAAAAGGCAAACTGGCTGTGATTTGTCCTGAAAAAAAATATGAAGAGATCCTGACTGACGTGGGGGTTTTAGAGGAGTTAAGACGGGGGGGCTAATGTGATGACAGTGGTTTCCCCCCACTGTACTGGGCTATAAAATGGCATTGCACATTTTTCTTCTTCTAAGTGAGTAGTTAGAATGGAAGGCGACACGGGAATGAATTATGATCGTGCATGTTATGACGCTTTGACGCCTTCACTTATGTGTGACATTAACGCCTTGAAAGTGTGGTTATTTTTACAATTGGCATTATCTTGTGCCGTCTTTTTGTGGCCGAGGTTTACTTTGCTCCGAATACATTTCAGCTCTGTAACTGATCTAAATAATTACGAGACAATGAGAACTGTACATATGCATATTTACGTCCCTTATGAATCGGTTTCCGTAATATCTTGAGTTATTTATGTGTTTTTATCTATTCCCTTTTTGATCAAATAAAAAAAATCTTAAACTGGCTTAAGTTGCTTTGCTGGTTTTAGCTGGTTTAAAATGAGCTTGAGCTGTTCTGTAGCAGCCTGAAAAGCTGAAAATTGGGCAGCAGACCAGATGTTTCAGCAAGCATATATTAATAAAATAAACAAAAGATTAATGAAAATAATAAAACACAACATAATAATCCCTAACTACCTTCACTTGGGAAAATATACCCATTTAAGCATTACGTATCATGTGCCGAATAACTTCACCCCCCCAAAAAAACAAACAAAGCTTAAAAATTCTGTCTTTTAGTCATTTTGGGTTTTGGTATTAGAGTAAGGCTTTGTAATATTGTCAAGAATATCTCAAATTAAAACATGTTTTCAGTTTTATGTAGTGTTTTTTTTTCTTGAAGGTCTTTAGATCTGTTGTACAAAAAAAACAAGGATCACAGGGGGGCGTCATTTCCTAGGACAAAGACAGTTAATGTATCTCATTTGTATTTAATCCCTGTTGAAGGGAACGAGCTTCACACTTTACTCTCATCCTGACTACAGTACAAGAGAACGATGGGACAAGACGCTTGCAGTGTGGTCAGGATGAGAGAAAAGCGTGATGCTTATCACACCCAGCTCACACAGTAGCAGTCACATAATGGCTTGATGGTCATGAAAGTGTTCTTTGATCTCAATTAAAGCAAAGCTGCTCTACACTATTAACTTGTGTCTTTATGTGGCATTTCCTCGTCGTAAAGCAGCAGATACCTTTGATAACCACCTCCAGAGAGAAAACCTCTGACTAAGGCTGCAGCTGGTTACTGGGATTAAAACTTTCGACTTTATCCAAAGCGCCATACAAGAGAGGAGCATAAGCAATTTGTCACAGAGCCAACAATATTCAATGCCATGTTTCATTAGAATGCTAAATTAGGAAACAAGCTAGAATAGAGAAAGTTCAGAGAGAACTTCTTGAAAGTTGTTGACGGTGTCAGCAGCTCATTCCACCAGAGAGGAACAGAGAGGGTGAAGGTTTTGGAAGGTGACTTCCTGCCTCATTGTGAAGGAACAACAAGGCACCACTCGATCAGTGGCTGTAGCCAAATCTTACCCATTCATTTACCATGGCATTTAAATGGTTCTTCAAGGTATTTCAAAGAATACTATGATACATGGCCAAAAACGACATGTCTGTGGTACTTTGTTTACATTTGTGTTAGTGAAAGAAGTGAATTGACTGTGCTTATTTTGTCTTCATAGGCAGGACAAAGCGCTGTGTACCTGAATACACTGCAGATTTCAGGTAGGCACTCACTGCATTTACAAGTATATATATATATTGTTTTTACTATTTCTTAAAGGTTAAATAAAGGTGCAAGCTGGAATCCTTTTTTTCATCAGAATTGGCAATATACCGGCATATCTTTGTGTGTGACCATTTTCTTGGGAAATTAAATTATACCACCTAATTCAGACACGTAGTGGCTGAAATATCACAGTATTTTGTTCTTGTAAAGAGCATCTCTTTCAATGCCAAAAAATACATTCCTGCTTGGCACTATATCTAATACAGCATTAACCGATGCAAACCACTCTGCAGTCAAGAGATACTTTCGTTGATGGTTCCCTACGGCAGAGTTAAAGAAATACTCAACCGCAACAATTTCTCCTCAGACAAGATTGCTATGAAGCGAAACCCAATATTCAATGTGCTCATAATATGAGTGAAGCACAAACACTTACTGATGACAGTGAAACAACTCTGGCATTGATGGACTTTGAGGAGTAGCTTTGAGATTGAACGCCCCACTGTTTTTGCTTATTGCATGTGTCATAGTCATATTCTGTGAACTTTGATGCTTTCCTTGTCTTCCAAGCCTGGACAGGTTTGTGCGCTGACATCCTTAGGGCAGGATGCTGAAATATACTCAACCTTCCCACAGAACCGTCAACCTACTCCCAGTTCATGCTGGGGCAGTGTGAGATTCCTCTATGATTGCCTCATCTGTAGACTTATTTTACTCAGACCAGCAGTCTGTGCTGTTAAACCTCTTATATTTAGTCTCTTGTGGTTCCACCAGGAGTCTTGTTGGTGGTCTTTATCGTGATCTATAACTGTAACACCATGGAAAATATGACTGGAACTCTACCCTAATGCTATTTCAGCAAATTGCTGTACTGTATGTCCAGACCAACATACAGAGTGGAACCTGAGCTCCCACGAGACAAGCCATGAGTGTGTGCAAGAAAAGATTTGGGACTGTTGAACTATTAACCTGCCAATGTACAAGAATGGAAACTATTTATAATGCCTAAACATATTTTTAAATCAGTCATTATCAAATCTTATGGCGTACAGAAGACCAGTCATGCTAAAGCCATTAAAAGAAACATCAAAGATCAAATCTTAGTTTTTTGCTCTATGGTATTTTCTCATCGACTATGCGCTGCACATACTTACATACTTCATGACAGTTCCCATATACCAGTAACCATTTATTGCCCGATCTTTTTTATTTATTGGACATATAGCCTATAGAATATATATTTTATATGGTCTTTTCATATTGTATTTATTTAGTTGTGCTTATTTTGCTCATGTCATTATTTTAAATAGATTTTACTAATTTACCTTTGCTTCATCTAACACTTAATCTTTTTAAAAAAAATGAATCATTAACTTTCATTATATTATATTGAGTTTAGTCCTAGTATAATTTAGTGATATTATATTATAATGAAAATAATTATCATTAATTATTAGATTTTTAACAGGTTTTTTGTTTGATAGATTTTTTGTTAGATACCCATGGCATCGTCTTCTGCCTGATTTAAATTGAGACAATCATAATGGATGGAGGTTTAAATACGACTCACATTGGAAATCCAATACTGTTCTCTGATGATAAACATGCTTTTTAATAAGATAGAGAATGATACCGTGTCAGGTTTCTTTCAGTTTTTTTTTACATTGTTTACAGTTATATTTGGAATAATGTAGACAGAAGAGGAGAGTGTAACAGAGTTTCAGTGATAGGGCACTTCAGCTCTAATATGCTTATCTTGACCATCAGTCTTCAAGTGCACTCGTCCTAGCTCAATAAGTCTGTGCTAAAGCAATCTACACAAGGAAAGACAGGGTTAGGCTTCGTGTCCGCTGGGTGTAGATTTGTGTACACATGCAGGTGTAAATACATTTTTGCCATTACCTCTGCAAACATTTTGGCCCATAATGCCCAGGGTATGAGATGGTCTTAACTTTTTCTCCCTGATGGTTTGTCACTTGCTTCTAAAGAGAGACTAGGGCACATTGGCCTCTATCTGGTCCTGCACATCACTATCTGATAGCAAACCCATACATTCTCAGGAGCTTTTTTTTTTTAAATCAAAACTGTGAGATTTCTAACATTTATTTGTGGTGATAAGGTTCCCTTTGGTAAAACTGTTGTTACTTGCCACAAATCTGAAATTATATGTTTTGCTTTCAGTAACCTCTAATTGACTTAAAGAGGGTGTCCTTTGAGTACTTTTTAAAACCTAATTTCATTCCATTTTATAAATGCCTCAAAGCACCGAATGAAGTGACTTCTATTTAAATATCCTTCTCCTGTCTAGGTGGATGCATTTAACATCTGTCTCTTCCTTGGACTTGGACAATGGGCACAAAGCCCAGGACTTTCTTCCTTTCTAGTCACATAACCAGAAATGAAATAAAGGACAGACTGGCAGAATAGCATAAGAATAGTGCTACTAAGTTATGAATCGCTGTATTAAATGATAGTTTAAATGCTTACAAATTAATTGAACAGCCCACAGTACAGCATGGAATTACATTGTCGTCTTTGGTGTGTTTCTAGCCTGTAGCCCATAACATTTATTAGAGAATGCTCTCTCACAAGAGACTTGTAATAGATCATTTAATTTGCTCACTGTGGCCCAAAGTCACAATATTGCTGTTTAATTTAATGGGTTTGATTAGAATCATTTGGAAGATGGATCTTCCTGATTATTTGATGCAAGCGAACGGATGCAAGGAAGCAAAAGTCGATTAGTAATCAGAATCATTCAATAATGTTAATTAGTTTGAAAGTATACTGTGTGTCCTTGTGCCTAAACAACATACACACACACACACACATCACAGTCTAACTGAGAATGTATCATAGACTTTTATACCTTACCTCTAAGGTAACCATTTTTAGCTTAAAAAAGTAATTTAAAAAGATGTAAATATATTTATAATACTATAAAAAAAAAAAAATATAATATAATAAATTTAGATTAACATACTATATATACCAGGGTACGACAGTCTTCAACCCCCTTAAATTTTTTCACTCTTTGATTAGAGGCAGCCATTGCTAAAAATTCTTTAATTAATTTGTTTTGTTTCCTCATTAATGTCCACAGCCCCCCTATTGGACAGAAAACCACAGAATGTTTGACATTTTTGGCAGATTTATTCAAAAAAAAAAAACTGAATCAGCATAGTCCCCGCTAAGTATTCAGACACCTTTGTGCTGGACAACTCATGATAGTGTAACGCGGGTGCGGTCCATAGTTCTTCGATCAGTCCTTTGGAGATGATGCTACACCTTCATGTGAGTCCAGCTGGTTTGATTAGAATGTCAGTGACGTTGATTAGGAAAGACCCACACCTGTCGATATAAGGACCTTAACAGCTCACAAGAGAAGTGCATGTCCAGCCAATGGTAATCTGATGGGCACAGGAACTGCCTGAAGACTCATAGACAGAAATTGTGGCAATAGGGCACGATCGGCCAAGGTTCCAAACAAATTTTCTCTGCCTTAACGGTTCCCAGATCCAGTGGCCGTCCATGTCCATTAAAGGGAAAACTTTGTGGGACGACCAGAAACCCTTCCTATTACTGGCCGTCCGCCAACTTAGCTATCGGGTATGAAGATCCTTTGGTGAGAGAGGTAAGGAGACCGGCCAAAGAGTCAACGTGTGGCTGAGCTCCAGGAATGCATTCGGGAGATGTTAGAAAGTTTGTAGAAAGATCAACATCAGGCAGCACCCACCTATAGCTTATAATGGCAGAGTGAACCCGACGTAAAGCCGCTCGCTCCAGTGCAAACACATGAAAAAACACCTGAAGGTACTCCAAGTGGTGAGAAATAAGATTCTCTGGTCGGTTGAGGCCAAGATAGAACTTTTTGGCCTTATTTCTAAGCGGTATGTGTGGAGAAAACCTGCTCATCACCTGTCCAATACAGTCCCAACTTTGAAGCATGGTGGTGGCAGCATCATGTGTGGGGGTGTTTTTCAGCTGCAGGACAGGACGACTGGTTGCAATCGAGGGAAAGAAAGATATCCCAAGTACAGGGATATCCTGGACGAAAACCTCTCCGAGTGCTCATAGACCCTCAACGGGCCAGAAAGTTGTTTACCTTCCAACATGACAATGACCCTAAGCACACAGCTAAAAGTTGCTGTGAGTGGCTTCACAACAACTCTGTGACGTTTCTTGAATGGCCCAGCCAGAGCCCGGACTTAAACCCAATTGAGCATCTCTGAGACCTAAAAATGGCTGTCCACCAATTTTTACCATCCAACCTGACAGAACTGGAGATCTGCAAGGAGGAATGGCAGAGGACCCCAAAACCAGGTGTGAAAAACTTGCTGCATCTTTCCCAAAAAAGACTCATGACTGTATTAGATCAAAAGGGTGCTTCTAAAAATACTGAGCAAAGGGTCTGAATACTTTAGACCATCTGATATTTTAGTTTTTCTTTTTTAATAAATCTGCAGAAATTTCAACAATTCTGTGTTTTTCTTTCAATTTGGGGTGCTGTGTGTACATTGAGGAAACAAAATTAACTTAAATGATTTTAGCAAATGTCTGAAAGGCTGCAATATAACAAAGAGTGAACAAATTTAAGGGGGTCTGAATATTTTCGGTACCCACTGTATATATATATATATACTATAAATGAAGAAAATAATGGGACTATATATTGATTTATATATAAAATATTTTAGTTCTTATTCTTATTACACGAGTGTTCTTGCTTGTATTTTATAATTATTATGTTATTGAATTAAACATGTATAATATTTGAGTTTATGTTCTAATTAGTATTATGATGACAAACACCACCACACCCACACATGTAAACACATGTGTTTTGGCTTGTGACTCATCATAGTGGTCTCAACCATGTCTTGCTGTTCCAGCAGTGCAGTTAAGCCATCACTAGTGGCTCCACTAGTGTCCGCGACGCCTCTGAGCAATAGGAAGCACTATAGGGGGTTTTCAGTGATAGAGAACTGTTCACCATCCAACAGCTAAACGACCCCCTTAAGGTTTACACACTGCCAAGGCCCACTTGTGGAAATTAACCCAGTCAGTTGTAGTCATGCTTTATGCATTTTTTTCATGCCAAGAATTTTACAATGAGTTGACCTTCATTTGCCACTGCATTAAAATTTTATTTTTTGCTCCGTCAAGGGAATTTCTCTCATAAATAAAATGCTGAATTTTACTTATAACTTTGTGTGTGTGTGTGTGTGTGTGTGTGTTTCCCTTAGGTCCTCTGTCCTGCTCTGAGGGCTTCACTGAGCTGGGTTATTACAATGGATCTGTGTCTCAGACAGATTCTGGCTCTTCCTGTCTAAAATGGACAGACTTTCCAGACTACATGCTGCAGTACCCCAACCGTGGACTGGGCGACCACAACCAATGTAGAAACCCTGACCGTGAATCCAACCCCTGGTGCTTTTTCAGACAGAAGTCAGGAGCCATCGGCTGGGCCTACTGCGACTGCCACCAGGGTGAGCCCTCCTGACTGGCCTTTGTTTCACATTTAGACATATTTTACAAAAGCTTCATTTTCATTTTAAGAGCTTTTTTGTATTACTTTGAGTTTTGTGGAGGATTGAGTTCAAAGTGAAAAAAGCCATTTACGAACCATCCAACACATCCTTGAAATCGATGTGTTACTGTGCAAAAAGGTCGCTTAGGCTTGTTTCTTCAAAATGTTGAGCAGGCCGGTTATCATTACAGAGAGTCTAGCATGACTAACCTGTGGTCCATTTAGACATCAGAGATAAACTGTGACCCGACAGTTCATTCACTAAATATCTTAGAGACATATTAAATGCACCCACAGGCTGGTACATTTGACAAAAGTGTAGGCTATTTCTCAAAAAGTTTCATTATCAATATTCACAAATTGTTCTCCATAATAACCAAAACATGCCTAATCATCATGCCTAAGCTAATAAAGCCTAAATAAATGTATTTATTTATAGGTTTATTTATTTACTTTTTGGTTTATTTGTATAGAGACCGTATGTAAACATAATCTTAGCAGAAAGACTAAAAAGTATGCATTGTATAGATCGAAGCACAAGCTAAGTTGTATCTTAACTTCCTAGAAAGGCTTTAAATTAAGACATGCTACACATTATAAACTCTTAAACATATTATACACTTTAAATAGGGACCAACACAATAGGAGCCTTTACATACAAATGGGCTGTTAGAATATACCATATTAAATCCTGGACCCCGTGGTGTTTGTGTTTATTAAGTGAATGTGTCCTGATGAGTATTTGTGTCATAACTGTTATATTAGTGTAGGTGTTGTACAGAAGCTGAGTGACGTTTATTACTGCAGTCACAGCACACAGCCACAGTGTGTCTGTCAGTGAGCTAACAGCAGTCGAGGATTCTCTCTGTCCTCTCTTTTTATTGTCTTCTATTCATCTTCTCCTCTCTATGCGTTTGTTGTCTAATAATCAGTCAGACTCACATCACTCATGCACATTTGTTACTCCCTTTTCGGAAAGTGTCTGTTCAGACTCTGGATCTCTTTGTGCTGACTGTCATCACCTGGCTGTGTCTGTGGTTCAGTACCGAGCTGGTGTTGAAATCTGTTTGCCTTATCTCTGTGAGCTGTGATTATCTCTGTCTACCTCTCTCCTCCTTTTCCTTTCTATGGCATAACATTAAACACGGTAACAGACTCAAATAATTAGAGTGTGTATTTAAATTCATGTCTGTGTGTGCATGACGTGTGGCAGCAAGATGATCATTTGCAAGGCACATAGTGTCTCTAATGTGATCATTCTGTACTAACTATAGAGAGCTAATTCACAGAGTCTGTAAATGTAAATGGGGGAGACAGGGGTAAGTTGTGCCACTTTTACTTAAGTTGTCCTCTAGTCAAGAAGAAAGAAGATGGCGGTAAAACCTAATTTCATTTCAGGATGTCTGCTCTGAAATGAAAGAAGACTGCATCTACAACACAAGACTATAAAAAAGGGATTTCTCAAAGAATAAAAGGTTGTGTATTACTGTTCATTCAACGTGCCATGTGAAGAGATAAGCTACATTTGGAGAATATGTGCTAGATGTAGGCTACCTTTCAAATTAACTTATTAAACTATTTAGAATAACCCTAACCCTTACATAACATAACATAACATATAAAAATGTTAGAATGTTAAAAATTGTGGAGAGAGCGTGATAAGAAAAATAAAAAAATTATAATTAAATGCATTACTTAAATAATACATAACTTTTTTGTTATCTGTCTCGAACAGTTCAAAGAACAGTTTTGTTACACGTTATCATTCCTAAATCCCTGAATATGTTTGATTCTGCACCTGTTCTCCAGGTGAGGCGCGGTTGGTGGGGGGTTCATCTAATAAGAGTGGTCGTCTTGAGGTGTATCTAAATGGCCGGTGGGGAGCAGTGTGTGACACCCACCTGACTGATCGAGATGCCAGTGTGGTCTGTAGACAACTGAGGCTTGGGTATTAGTTGCAAACTTTATTCATTATCAGTTAGAGGTTCTGTTCTGATTAACACCCAGCATGTGCTGTCATTTAATTACCTGCTAACTCCCAACAGTGAAATCGGCACTGCGCTTCGACATTCCTATTTCGGACCCGGTTCTGGTCTCTTTCACTTTGAACGTCTTGGCTGCCATGGCAATGAAGATTCTCTGCTGAAGTGCCGGAGCAGGAAGTATGTCTCTGGTGACTGTAACCATGGAAATGAGGCCGGAGTGGTGTGTGCAGTACCTGAGGGTAGGCTTGTTTTATTTGAGTGGGGAATCCTGATAATCATTCCTGTATTACTATACTGTTCAAAAGTTGTGTTGGTATGATTTTATTCTATTATTTTATTTTTAAGGAAGTCTCTTGTGCTCATCAAGGCTGGATTTATTTGATAAAAAAAACAATAGAAACAGTGATATAGTGAAATATTATCATAATTTATAATAACTGTTTTCTATGTTGATATGTTGATAAATGAAATGTATTCCTGTAATGGCAAAGCTGGATTTATCAGGCAGCAATATTCCCGTTCAGTGTCACGTGATCTTCAGACCACCCTCACATTGTCCATATGCACCGCGATTTGCTGTAAAGAAAACATTCATATGTTTGCTTGAAACCCTGTAGATACCATTTTTCAGGATTCCTTGCTGACAAACAAAGAACCAGAATCTTATTTGGAAAATCACGTAATCACCCTTACGCACACCCCATTATGAATGTCTTTACTGTCAATTTTGGTCAAATAAATGCATCATTGCTGAAAAAAAGTAATAATTAAAAAAAATTTACTGACCCCAAACTTATGAGCAATACGTATGTTTCAATGCAAATCACTTACACATTACATTACATACTTAATAACTTTAACTTACATATTGTAACGGGGTGGAAGGAACACTCAAGGAGAGCTCAAATGAATACCCCGGAGGGTGGATTTATTCACAAATCAAGAGTCCAAGTGAGGGAGGTGGGTGCTGAGGTGAGTCGAGGCTTCTCCGTGCATGAGTCGGTGCTTCTCCGTGAGCGTGATCCAGTGTCAGCGAGTCCGTGCGGCGCTCGTGCGTGGGCTGCTTGGTCACGGGCTGGTTTCTGTAATGCAAAGGAGACAACACGTTAGACTTCAGCTTCTGGGAGAGCATCTCTTCTCCCCTTCCTCGTGCCTCACGCGGCTTATCTGGCCGTGGGCTGATGACTCTCATCTGTGACCAATCAGCCCGTGATGAGCGTGTGCAGGTGTTCCTCGTCCGTTTCCAGGGCAACGCTGATGTGAGCTCGGGACGCTCGTCAAACTCCCCCCCCCCCCAAGCGTTGTCCTGGTTCTGTTGGATAGATACAGTGTTAACAAGGGGGATATTGGGGGTGGGTGGGGAGTGACCCCTGACAGACCTGCGAAAGCTGCCCAGATTCGAGAGAGGCCATCCGCGTTGGCGTTTGTGGCTCCAGCCCGATGACGTACCTCGAATTGGAAGTCCTGGAGCGCGAGGAACCATTGTGTCACCCGGGCGTTGGTGTCTTTAGCCCGGGCCATCCATTGCAAGGGCGCGTGATCCGTTATGAGGGTGAACTTGCGGCCCAGGAGGTAATAACGCAGCTCCAGGACTGCCCACTTAACCGCCAGAGCTTCCTTCTCCACGGTGGCATAATTTTTCTCGGGTGGGGTCAGCTTCCTGCTAATAAATAATACGGGATGTTCCTCACCGCCCTGGATTTGAGACAGGACTGCTCCCAATCCCACTTCGGAGGCGTCCGTTTGCAGCAGGAAGGGGCAACCAAAATCCGGGGCGCACAGGACCGGCTCGGACGTGAGCGCTCGCTTCACTCCCTGGAACGCCTCTTCAGCCTCGGAGTTCCAGGCTACTCGCTCTGGCTGCCCCTTCCTGGTCAGATCTGTCAGAGGGGCGGCTATCGAGGAGAAGTTAGGGATGAAGCAGCGATAATACCCCACCAACCCTAGAAAGGCTCGTACCTGGTGTGTGAGCCTGGGCTCGGGGCGGCGTTTACGTGCACTGCCTAGATTTTATTTCCTGGGTTGGATGAGGCGCGCTACTTGAAACCAAGTACTTCGCATCGAAGGACGGCTCGGTGACATTCTGCGAGGTTGGCGGTTGAGTGAGTCCAGCCCTCCGTAGTCCAGGCAGCACCCCACGCCAGACGGTCTTGTGTAGGTGGTCCTCCCAACGCTCCTTGAATCGAATCCACACGTTCGTCCAGGTACGCAGCGGCAACTGGTGGTGCCGCCGTAAGGACATCCATCATCCCGTTTGGAACGTGGCTGGGGATCCAGGTAGGCCCAAACGGAAGGGTCGGGTAATGCCAATGGCATTAGGAGTAGAGGAAAGCGTTTTTAGGTTTGCATTTGGCGAGGGGTAATGCCAGTACCTTCGTGAGGTCAGAGTCGGAGATGTACCGGGCCCTTTCCCAGGCGCTCCAGGAGCCGTCCACCGAGGCATTGGGACCCGTTCACACTACGCAAAACTGTTCGTTTAGCGCGTCGAAGTCGTGCAAGAAGGGATGGGTGCCGTCGGTTGGCCAGGAACCGGAACATTGGGGCTGGACATGGGTCGTGCGCGATGTTTCAATCACCTAACTTTCAAAATATGCGGGATTCCGTCTCAAAGCCGCCGACAGAGGCTTCCGGGGATCCGATAGGGCCGTTTGCTAAATGACCCCTCGGGGGTTCCGCGATGTTCATGACGGAGCACCTGGGTCTGCTCGCGGCTGTGTGGAAAACACATCGGGAGAACGTGACCATTTCAGATGGTGTAGGTCGGTTTTCTGGAGCGCAGAGAGGTGGGGGTTATTCCACAAACGGGCTCCGTATGGTGGCAAACGAGCGGCGAGTTGGTCCTGGCCCCTATCCACTTCTTCAGCCGGTTTATATGATATCGGGTTTGCGGTTTCGCCGGCACCGTGTTGTATCACCGTATTTCAAGAGGTCAATTTTTTCTACACAGTGTCCGGCCCTGCCAGGTTGGCGAGGAACTTTTTGAAGGCGGAGTTGGTTAACAAGGGCCTCACGCGACACGGCTTGGAACTCCCGCGTTGGGCGGCCCCGTGTTATAAATAGCGTTGTGGGTTCGTTGAGATGCGGCGAGGTTGCTCCGTGACTAACGGCCATCACTCGCTCGATCCTGCCCTGCCATCCCGAGACGTGCTCGATGAGGAATCGCTGGGGCGTGGCTGGCGGTTGTTCCCCAAGTCTCCTTCGCCACATCGAGCAACCTCGGGGCTGTCAGCCGAAAAAGGAGCTTTCGACTGGGGGTAAAGCCGTGTGGACGATCTAGGACCTCTGTATCCGAAGAGTACGTATGGCAGATAGATTACCCAGTCCGCTTGTCCTCTGCTACCGCGTCTAACATCCGCTTCAGGGTCAGGGTTGAATATGCCCACCACCCCACCCCCTCCACCCATGTCGAAAGCCCTCCGTTTTTGGGGATGGTATACGGAGGTCGTAACTTGTTTTTTTATTGTTGGTTCCCGGAGCAAGCAGCAGGCGACGTTGCAGCCATTAGCCGGGACATGAACGGAGTTCCTTGATCGGTCAGTATCTCAGCTGGGATGCTGACTCGGCTGCAGAGCATGAACAGTTCGTGGGCGATGGCTTTTGCGGTGGTTTTCCGGAGAGGAACGGCTTCTGGATACCGGGTGGCATAGTCGACAATCACCAGAATGTGCTCATGCCCCCGGGCAGACTTTGGCAACGGCCCACTAGATCCATCCCGATGCGCTCGAAGGGCACCTCTATGATGGGCAGCAGTATTAGTGGGCTGGGGGGAGGTGATCTGGGGGAGATCTTCTGGCACGCGGGACAGGCTTGGCAGAAAAGTGGACTTCGGCCGTCCAGCATGCTTCGACCGGTGTCATCCTCGCGCTGCGCGGGGCCGAACGAGCCCCTCCTTTTACTTGCTGGAAACATAATAGTTTAGGTTGCGTTGACGGTGCGGGGACTCACCATCCTCACACTTTCGAGGCCAATGAGGACGGGGCGACGATGAGGCCCTGCGCCCCGGAGCCACATCGTACCGGGGACCAGGACCTGTTGCGTGTCCCTTTTCGGCCATCTAAACTCTGTTAGGGTTAAACCGACCTAGTTCGTGCGGCAGGGGGAAGGCCGGTGACGAGCGTGGATAAGGCGGACCGAGCTGCCCGAGTCCACGCAGCACCGACATCGGGCCCGGGCCGTTTACCTAGACAATGACTTCCGGGGCCCCGAGCAGGCAGGTCCCCGATGTACGATGCACCGGAAAGCAATGTCCGTGCGGGGTGGGGTGACTTCGGTCAGCCGGGCTCATCCCGCGGAGTGGAGTGGGAGCAGACGGCCTGCTTAATGGTCGGGAGATGCCCCGTGGCCGCCCCGCCGTTTGATCCTGGGACACCCTCGGGGAAGGGAAAAGGCGGCAGCGCTCACCAGACTCCCGCCGGTGTGCCAACCTCCCGCCAGTTCCCATTGACTAAACGTGCGCTCACAGGGTTGTAGCGGTGGTTCAGCATCCCCAGGACTTGGCGGTGGGTTCGTGGTTATAGCTTGAGGAGTTCGATCAGGATCAAACCGGCGTTACGAATAGGGCCGTGCGGCGTTAGGGACCCCGGCCAACAGCAGTTGTCATGCGCCAGATCCACGATACAATCCGGTTTTTAGCTCTGCGGGCCTCTTTTGTGGCTAAGGCAGCATGCTGTCTTTATGGCTCGGTGGCCAAAGCTAGTAGGGGGTTTCAGATTTAGATCAGTCCAGGGATTGCCTAAGGTATTGGGCACGCGCCACCATAACGGAGAGACAAGCCCATTGTCGTGGCCATAATTGTCTCGCATCTTCACTTCCGTGTATTGCCCTGGTCCCTGCCTATGGCCACAGGGGGTCGGTTAAACCCTGCAGAAGGTCGCGGGGCTCTCCCAGCTTAAGCGGGCGGTGCGTAGGTGACAACGCGCTCAGTGCCTAGCGGTCGGAGCCCAGCCCTCGTCGTTACTGCCGCGGTGTCTCTCAAACATCTGAAGTAGACGTACAATCATTTACCATGGTGAGGGCATTTGGCGTGAAACAGCTGGGCCGCTTACCGGGATCTGGTACCGGTACGCGCTGCACTGCGTAGGCTTTATGGCGGCTCTGGAGAGGCGGCAAATCTCCGCTTTCAGTTTCACGTCGAGTGGTGCGAGATGCCTCCACTATTGATGCTGGCTGGATGATGACCTGCCGACTAAGCTCGCTTGGGAGGAATTCATCCATGCTCGTGGGGTGTGAGGAGTAGCCGCCTGGATGGAAACAAGAGATGAGAAATCTAAAATGGATACCGAGATTGCACCTTGTCCGGTTGTATATCCACCACTTATTGCGCGTACTTCTTCCAGCCAGTGTAACGGCATTTGATGGTGGAAAGAAACCACTCGACACGGAGAGAGCTCAGAGATACATACCCGCCTGGAGGGAGGGATTTAGTCAGCACGAGAACGTGATCAAGTGAGTGAGCTGGGTCTGAGGTGAGTCGAGGCTTGTGACTGTTCGGGAGTGGTGTTCTCCGTGAGAGTGTTCAGTGCGTAGAGTCCGTGCGGCGCTCTGTGCGTGGGCTGCTGTTGGTCACGGGCCGGGTTCTGTATGGCAAAGGAGACAACTATTCTTTAGACTTCAGCTTCTGGTGAGAGCTCTCTTTCCCCTTCACCTGGGCCTCACGCGGCTTATCGGCCGTGGGCTGATGGACTCAGCGATGTGACCAATCAGCCCTCGTGATGAGGTGTGAGGTGTTTCCTCGTCCGTTTTCAGGGCGCTCGGTATGCAATATATATGTATACTTTAATACTATATATCTTAGTCTTATTATGTATATAGACTATATATATATAATACTACTAGATATATAATATATAAAGAAATGCAAGAGTTAGAGAAAAAGTTTATTTTTGTCGCATGCTTCTCCAATTTATCTCCGAGTCCGTGATCAGCAAGCAACAAGCTGAGCTTCCTTACTTCTGTGATCATATTAATTCTATAAATCACTATATTTTCAACGTGTATATAGTTGTGGCCGGGCTTCGTTAGGGAGCTAAATGAAGACTCACCAATTCTGCTGCGCCCGCTTAGGGTCATACACCGTGGCTGTTGTCACTGGGATACGGTTTGGCTCGCCCAGGTGTCCCGAGTTCTTCGCGCTCGCTGGGAAGTGATTCCCCAGACACTTCGGTCTGGCAAGGCCATCTGCGCGCTCTGAGGCCTTTAACTTGCCAACGGGATTCGTCCTGCTCGCTCTCGCAGCGTTTAAGCTTCTGCTTCCCGCCGTGTCATGTGCCCGGGCGCACCCACCCAGTATTGAAGGCGCTGGGGTGTATTTTTAGCCATAGCCCCACCCCCCTAGTCTGGGTTCCCAAGTCGCTTTTTCTTTTATGCCCCATCCTTTAGGCTCTCCGTATCAGCGTCTCTGTTCCCCTGCAGCTATTTTGTCACATTTTCTCCCGTCCGTATCATCACACCTCCTTTGATGTATTGCATTGCTAAGACTTCTCCTTCTTGGCCACATTTCCAGGTGTTTTCAGTATTTGGATTTTTTTGCCACGCCCTCATGTTTTATTTATCAGGTTTTCACCTCTTAGTTGTCTCCAGCCAAATATTGTCCCTCTCTACCCCCCACCCCCTGGCGCGTTCTCTCTCCCGCTGTCGTGCTTGTCTCAATCTCCCACTGACCCATATGACGGGTGTGGACCCTCCCCATGTCCCTAATCTTTTGTCCCTTTGCCTTGTCCGCAGTGCCCAGAATACTGCACATAGTGCTGATGGCCTTTTGTTTTGTTCCGTGCACTGGTGCCCACTGCGGCTTGTGGTAGGCCCTTGCGGCTTCGCGTAGGGGGGTGGCTGGTAGGTCTCCCTCTGGGCGTGGGGTTGGTCTCTCTGTGCTGCCGCCTCGCGGATGCGTATTGAGCTGACGTGGTTTGCCGCTCGTGGGGTATTGGGGTCCGCTACGCCTAAACTCCGTGGATCTGTTCTTCCTCCGCCCGGGGTTGCCCATTTTTGGACTGCTCAAGGGCCGCCGATATTTGGGGTATCCATTTGTACGTTTCACGTGCCTCACCAAAAGTTTTACCATATTAATAGTCTCTTTTGTGGTTTGTTTTTTTTTTTCTCTTGGTCCCGGCCGTTCCAGCACCCCTATTTTCAACTCTTGTTCTCCTTACTTTTGAGCCGTCCGTTAGCTGTTCATCCCCTTTTGTGCCACATAATTTACAAACCCAGCTGGTATTTAGGTCCCTGCCCCCCACTGTGATGTGACAATCTTGCTTGTAGACCAGTCGAACCTGAACCTGTTCGTAATTGGTCCTCTTCCACCTTCACGTCACTGGTGAGGCTTTCCTTTGGGGAGCCCAACAACTGTAGTCTCTAAGCCACTTCAGTATTCAGGCTCTTGACATATTGCTAGTCTATGCAGAGGGGTACTTCTCTGTTGCTGACGTTTTGTATCATCTCAGGTGGTGCCTCGAGCCTGTTTTTGTTTCGCACCCTTAGCTCCCCCCCCTTGGCCCCACTGATCGACCTACCTCTAAAGCCTGTTCCCCGCATTTGCTGTGTATGCCCACCCTATGATGAGTGTCCCTGCACCACTCGGTGCGGCTCTAGAGCACGCCTTTGTACACCTCTCGCACCGGCTTGTGATTTTATTGTTCATTCATCTGAGATGCATGGTGTGAGGTTCCGGCCTGATGTGATGGGGTGGCCGGGCTCATCCAGGAATCTGCAGGGGTGATCGAGAGAAACTGATTTTCCACTCTTTGCGTCTCTTGTCATCACTAACGATTGTTTGAAGCCGCTTTGCAGTGTCCGTAACTTTACACAGGATCTGTAACCTCAAATTGAGCATTCTTCGTCCATCTAGTTTTTTTTATCTGGGGCTTCTTCTTAATCTTTTCCTCCGATATTATGCGTAAACGTAGCTCCATGACTATTCAACAGATTAGACTCTCCGACTCCAAGTAAGATTTTTTTTAGTTTCATCCTTATTCCACCACCGCCCCAAAGGCTGCATTCACCACAGAAATCTGTAATAAAAGATGGGTACCACGTTTCCGATAGAACACTAATGGTGTTGTTCCCAAGTACTTCCTGTACCAGCGATGCCCTCCGTTTTGGTAGGTTACCCGGGACCCACCCTCGGTATTATAAAACGACCCTCTTTCTTACATTAACTTTAACTATCCGTATTAAACCAACTACACTGCGCATCACAAGATTAACTAAGCTAAAGCAAGTGCCCCCAGCAAATGGAGGAACAACGTAGTTACTTAGAGATATTGTACACTACGAAAAAATTATCCTCCATGAGACCCTATTGGGAAACATGACCAATTAAAAAGAATAACCAATTAATTACTCTCCCAATCGTAAGTATTAAAGTGAACAATTGGGTCTTTGTGGAAATAAGTTATGAACTATTGATATCCCCGCTACAGGGTTTGCAAACTGTGACTACTACTCTTACCAAAGGATGGGTGTTCTCTGTTTATTTCAAACAAAAACATGAAATAATAATAAAAATAATTAGGAAGTGATTGAATTAGTTCACAATTATGAGCTCTAGTTTGTGTCAGTTCAGTATATGTCTCCGCCTCCAAAGACCTGTTAACCTTTAGGACTTTTATTGAATATAAATAATGATGTTCTCTTGAAAAAAACAATTCACATCCTTAATGAAGTCATCGACTGCATCTATATTGTGTTAAGCACAAAACCGCAAATTCCAGATTACAGTGTCTGGTAAAATACCACTAGTGCCTCACACAAATGTATGTGTCAGATATAAAATATGTTAAATAACTTATTAAATTACTTAGTAATTACTGAGTGGTTAAGGTGTTTTTCACTTTAAAATAATGGTCCAGATCACCAGTAGCTCCTGCAGGCTGATAAGGTAACGCTTGAGTAATTAGTGAGAGGCTAATGTATTTTTCACTTTAAAACTAAAGTGCTACCAAGGAACTACTAGTGATCTGGACCATCATTTTAAAGTGAAAAAACACGTTAACCCCTCAGTAATTACTCACAAGTAAATTGATAAGTTATTTAACATATTTTATGTCTGACATACTGTACAGTCATACATTTGTGTGAAGCACTAGTGATATTTTACCAGTAGGTCTTACATTGAGTGGGATACATTGATACTGAACTGACACGAAGCAGAGATCATAATTGTGAACTCATTTAATCATGAGCTTGTCAGCATCACTTCTTAATTATTAACATTTTTAAGTGAATTTTCATTTTTATTATTATTCTATGTTTAAGTTTGAACATCCATCCTTTGGTAAGAGTAGTAGTCAAAATTTAAAAATGTAGCCGACTTATTTGGGAGATATCATATTCATAAATTAGTTTCCACAAAGAACCCAATTGTTCACTTTAAGACGTTGCTGTTGTGATTAGTAATTAATTGGTTATTATTTATTAACTGGTCATAGTTCACAAGTAGTTCTCAATGAGGATATTTTTATTTAATAATTATCAAATATCTAATAAGGAACTACCTTTGTCCTAAATTTGCTACTACTTACTGCTTAGTTAATCTTGCTCCTCTATTAGTTAATAGTATTAAGTTAAGTGTTAATGTAGTACTACCTATTACTTCCTGCATAGTTACTTGTTAAAAACGTACCATTATTCTAGAGTGTTACCTAAAAATGTATCATGTTTCCTTGAACTGTTGATATTATTTAATAATATTATTGTAATAATATTAAAGTTTTACTGTATTTTTGATCAAATAAATGCAGCCTTGGTGAGCATAAGAGACATCTTTCAAAACATCTCACTGACCCCAAACTTTTAAACAGCAGTGTATCTTAACTGTTTAGATAAGGGAATGATTCACAGGCATGTGTTTGTTTTCAGTGGTGTACCAAAGGCATGGACCTGGGCGCACTTTGGGCAGGGCATTGGGCCTATCATGCTGGATGGAGTGCACTGCACAGGAAATGAGCTGTCTCTGGAGGAATGCCCTCATGTGCCCTGGGGCCAGCACAACTGTGATCACATGGAGGATGCTGGAGTCTCGTGCAACCCGTTTTCAGGTGAAGATGGCACAAACTGTGTCAGACTGTGACACAAGCTGTGTCAACTGTGTCTTTATGATAACACATTTAAAATACTTCAAGGACCAAAAACCCTTTTACTTTTATCAGCATGTGTATAAGTGCATTGATTAAACGTAGACATGCTAATGCTGCTGTAGATGGAGTGTTGCGTCTAGTAGGAACTGATAGCCCATGGGAAGGACGTCTTGAGGTTTATCACGCTAGAGAATGGGGCACAGTGTGTGATGACAACTGGACCGGACGTCACGCCCAGGTGGTGTGTCGACAGCTGGGTTATCAGTAAGCTATGTATTTGGCCTGGTTGATAACATAATTCTTGAATGTAAGCATATAATGTGCTACTTAAAAGCAGCATATTTTTGCATGCTAGATGATTTCGAGTTTGATTTCAGCTTTTTTGGTCTTGGCAGACCGGGAAGTTTGTTTCATTTAGGTACTGCAATACTGCTATTTGTCCAACAGAGGGCGAGCTGAGGTGGCTCCAGATGGGATGTATGGTGAGGGTACAGGGTTGATCCTGCTGGATGAGGTGACATGTGAAGGGGGAGAGAGCTCTCTGCTGGACTGTGCTCATGGTCAGTGGGGGCAGCATGACTGCTCTCACAGTGAGGATGTGGGCATACGCTGTGAAAGAGAAGGACAGAACAATGAGATCCCTGAAGTGGCTCTTGCCACAGGTGTGTAAACTCTATTTAAAAACGTTTATTAGCGTTATCATCATCAAGAGTATAGCACAATATCTGAACCAGATGTTAAGAAACAAGTCCACTTTACACTTTTAAAAGCCCTCCAAAACAAATAGGATACTAGAAGGCATCATCTTTTATATTGTAATGACATGCTTATACATGTGCGTACATATAATGAAATGCATATTTATATGTAGCTTATTAAAAAAAACATGTTGTATGTTGATGAATATGGTTAGGACATGGTGTAGAAATTAATGCACTTATCAGAAAGTGATTTGTTGCTCTATGACAAACAGTATATCTTTGTTACCATAATGTGCTGTTTTGTCTTAATTTACATCATTTTAATCCATCTCGAGGCACTCTTGGAAGTTTGCCGAGGCCCCCTGGTTGAAAACCACTGTTAAAATTGATCATTTTTTAGATTTAGTAATATAATGCGATATGTAATATGACATTTAAAAGACATTAATTAACACTTTTAATTATTAAATAGATATACAGTGGTGTGAAAAAGTGTTGGCCCCCTTCCTGATTTCTTATTTTTTTGCATGTTTGTCACACTTTAATGTTTCAGATCATCAAACAAATTTAAATATTACACAAAGATAATGCAAGTAAATAAAAGAACCCAGAACAACATCTAAAGAACTGCAGGCCTCACTTGCCTCAGTTAACTGAAAAAGCTTTCAGTAATATATGATATATTTCTAATATGTGACCCTGGACCACAAAACCAGTCATAAGGGTAAATTTTTCTGAAACTGAGAGTTATACATCATATTGATGTATGGTTTGTTAGGATATAGGACAATATTTGGCAGACCGTGCCCGACGCCGATATACAACTATTTGAAAATCTGGAACCTGAGGGTGCAAAAAAAAATCTAAATATTGAGAAAATGCATTGCTAAAAAAAGTTCTTAGAAATGCATATTACTAATCAAAAATTACGTTTTAATATATTTACAGTAGGAAATTTACAAAATATCTTCATGGAACATGATCTTTACTTATCCTAAAGATTTTTGGCATAAAATAAAAATCAATCATTTTGACCCATACAATGTATTTTTGACTATTGCTACAAATATACACCAGCGACCCCTCTTCTTAATGATGCGTTTTGTGCTCCAGGGTCACATATATGGTATGATATGGTATTTCATATATGATTTTGCACAACATCACCCTTTAAAAAAGACAAGGAATTTACACTGTACATTTTTTTATTCTCAATCATATAATTCACTACTTATCCAGGTATATAGAGGTCCATCTTTTTTGTGCTGTTTCTAGTTATGCTGTGGTTCTAGGTCCACTGGTGAGGCTGGTGGATGGCGAGAGCCGTAAGGAGGGCCGCGTAGAGGTCTTTATTAACAGCCAGTGGGGCAGCGTGTGTGATGATGGTTGGAATGACATCAACGCTGGAGTGGTCTGCAGACAGCTAGGATTTGTGTAAGAATGTTTCATGTGATGAAAGAAGATAAACACACATCTCAACATCTTCAGACACTTATTTGTTCCTCTTTCCCCTTTACAATTTCAGTGGGGTCTCGAAGGCCCGCTCCATGGCTTATTTTGGTGAGGGTCAGGGACCCATCCATCTGGATAATGTGAAGTGTGTTGGGACAGAGGCTTCGTTGGGGGAGTGTTCAGCTGTGGGTCCGGAAGCCCATGATTGCAGGCACAGTGAGGACGCGGGGGTCATCTGTGACTACACCACTGAACCTGTAAAGTACAGAAGCATGAGCAAGCAGGAATGTGGTTTGAGACCCAATACACAAAGGCGCAGGAGAAGGATCATTGGAGGAGACAAATCTCTACGGTAATGAACGACATGGTTTATTTTATTCACTAACATTGTAACACATGCATTGTGTTTATTAATCTCTGTTTAATAAACAGTGGCTTGCTGCCACTGGGGGAAGTTGTGGCCTAATGGTTAGAGAGTCAGACTCATAACCCAGGTTGCGGGTTCGAGTCTCGTACCGGCAGGGATTGTAGGTGGGGGGAGTGAATGTACAGCGCTCTTCAATACCATGACTGAGGTGCCCTTGAGCAAGACACCGAACCCCCAATGCTCCCCGGGCGCTGCAACATAAATGGCTGCCCACTGCTCCGGGTGTGTGTTCACGGTGTGTGTGTTCACTGTTGTGTGTGTGTGCACTTTGGATGGGTAAATGCAGAGCACTAATTCCTAGTATGGGGTCACCATACTTGGCCACATGCCACTTTCACTTTATTGTCTTATATTGTACTGTGGTCACATGGGAACAATATATAATGCTTGTTTATATGTACAAAAAAAAAAAGATTTCCATTTCAAAGAAATGCTGTGCTTTTGAACTTTGTATTCATTAAAGAATCCTAAAATATGCATCACAGTTTCCACAAAAATACTACCCAAAAAAAAGTCAAGTTACAATTTTACTGTCTTTTTAATCAAAAGAATTGCATATATATATAATATATATATATATATATAATAAAAATTTAATTAATTAAAATACAAAAAATTATTTTTTAAAAAATAAAAAAATTAAATAAATAAAATAATGATTAATCTGTGTAAGGCAGGCGTTACATTTTAGCAGTACTTTTTTTTTTTTTAGAACTTGGCAAATGTGTTTTAAACCATCTGTGACTGTCATTTAGGGGAGACTGGCCGTGGCAAGTATCTCTGTGGCTGAGGTCTCAATCGAAAGGCACCCATCCACTTTGTGGGGCGACTCTCATCAATTCCTGTTGGGTAATTACTGCTGCTCATTGCTTCAAGAGGTGAGAGATAAACTCTACTGACATCTAGTGGCTCTACAGAGAATGACAAACACTTTACTTTGTTACAAAGTCTGTCATTCCTGACAGTTAGGCAACAAATAAACATGCTGCGCATATACATGTCTTTTTTCAGGTTTGGTTCAGACCCCTCCCGTTACGTGCTGCGGCTCGGCGACTACCACACAGAGGAGAGGGATGACTTTGAGCACACTCTTTCTCCTGAGCGCATCGTGATCCACAGGAAGTACCACAGCCAGGGCTGGGAGTATGATATTGCCTTATTGAAGCTGAAGGGCACAGATGGGAATTGTGTGGCCTTTAACCCGCACACTAATGCAGTTTGCCTTCCGCCTCAGAGAAACAGGAGGGGCAAGAGGCCTGTCGCCTGTGTTATCACCGGCTGGGGAATTACAGGTACTGCAAACTCAAACATATTTACAGAAATACATTTCTGAACACACTTATGATGACTAATAGTTTCCTTTTGGCATGGTAGACCTAAGCTAATAATTCTGGGTAAAAATCTATATAAATAAGTAGCATTATTTGCAAACAATATGAGTAAAAAAAAAATAATAATTTTACAAACCAAATAACTGCAAAAATGTATAATGTTAAAATTGAAATACTGTACTGTTCAAAAGTGTGGGGTCGGTGAGATTTTTTTAAAAGTCTCTGTTCACCAAGACTTTATTTACAGTATTTGACCAAAAATACTGTAAAACTAGTAATATTGTGAAATGTTATTATAATTTAAAATAAAGTTTTTTTTATTCTGTGATTGATACATTTCAGCAGCCATTACTCCAGTCTTTAGTGTCACAAATCATTCAAATATCCTGATTTGATGCTCAAGCAACATTTCTTATTAAAGGCAATGTTAAATACAGCTGTGCTGCTTAATATTTTTATGGATACAGTGATCTTTTTTTTCAGGACTCTTTGATTACTTAAGTTCAAAAGAACCCCCCCCCCCGCCCTCTATTTGAAAATAGAAATCCTGTGTAACATAAATGTCTTTACTTTCCATTGTTGATTCTTTTAAATTTAATTTTAAAGGTTAAAAAAGGTGCCATATCATGAAAATCTGACTTTTTCCAGGTTTTAAGTGCTATAATCAGGTCCCGGTGCATCTACCAACCAAAGAAACATGAAAAAGATTAACCCAGTAACTTTGTTTTGGTAAGCCTTTTTCTGCAAGCGTCTAAGAAAACGAGCGCGTCTGATTTTGCTCCCCTAGTGACTTTGCAAAGGGATCTCATTATAACATTACCACCCCTTAATCTGTAAGTTTACACCCAAGGCACCTTCATTGTGTTTTCGCAAGCGACAACAGTGTATTAGTTCTGATGTGACATGGTGAAAGTTGAGAAAAATTACTAACGGTTCGGCCTTTGTCTGCACAGAGAAGCACAGAAACAATAATTTAGATCTAATATAAACATGCGATTTCTTTCTCAGCTGTTTACCTTCACTGACATAACTGACTGTTTGTAACTCATGTGTGTTTTTAAGATAAACTTGTGTGAATATGAGAACTTAGTTTAGTACTCACATGCTGTGACAGCCGCTTTCTGTCCGTGTGCTTCGGATATGTGCTCTCAGAAAACCATATATCAGAAGTTTAAACTCATATGGTTTAAACCACATGATTTCAGCGCGATAAACATGATAATGATGAAAGTGTGCAACAGGACGGAAATGTGGCCCATATTGGAATATAGTGCTCTGCCTTAAACCATCCAAAGGGCACAACGTTGAAACACCACCCGAAGTGGGATGTACATGCACTACCCTACCTACAATCCCTGCCGGTATGAGACTCAAACCCGCAACCTTTGGGTTACGAGTCCGACTCTCTAACCATTAAGCCACGACTAATCAGAACCAAAACAGCTGTTTTAACAGGTACGAGCTGTAATGGCGCAGCTCTATTCTGGAAAAAGGGGCGGGGAGGAGCAGCTAATTTGCATTTAAAGAGACAGGTACGAAAAAACGCTGTTTTGCTTCCACTCAAAATAGGCATTTTCAAAATGATATAATAAATGATATTTTGAGCTGAAACTTCACAGACGCATTCTGGGGACCCCAGAGACTTATATTATATATTGTAAAAAGAGGCATAATATGTCTCTTTTAAATTTCTGAAAAAAATTAAATCATTCCAAACTGATCCCAAACTTTTGAACGGAAGCGTATATTTTTTATATAAAATTTACATACTTCAAAAAGGAGCTAAAGTTTCTTTCTGTTCTTGTCTCTTGTATTAGACTCAGAGTATTCCCGAACACTGCTGCAAGCCTGGGTTCCGTTACTGCCCTCCTGGAAGTGTAAAAAACGTTACGGCAGTCGCTTCACCAGCCGCATGTTGTGTGCCGGCAGCTTGTCGAACCATCGCCGTGTGGACAGTTGTCAGGGTGACAGTGGGGGGCCACTGGTGTGCCAGGGTGAGGCTGGCCACTGGATGCTCACAGGAATCATCTCCTGGGGTCACGGTTGTGGCGACCCCACCTATCCCGGTGTGTACACACGGGTCGGCCGGTTCCTGAAGTGGATAGAGAAAGTCACCCACAGCACTGGCAAAGCGTGATGTTACAGTGTTGACATTAAAACCACTTACCGCATTGTATAAAATATATTATGTAATGCCTATGAAGGGGTTACCAGCTGGCCGTTAGGTTTAAAGCTGGTTTGATCCTGTTTTATGTGTTGCACATTTTACTACTTGCACCATGCCATTTCAATTCCATTTCTGTACACTTGAAGCATTCGTGAACCTGCACAAGAACATGAAGCCACATGTTTTTGAGGGACAGCTGCATTAAGTGAGCAGAGTTTTCCGGGATTGAAAGGTCATCAACGGATAAGCCTTTGTAAATAAGTTATTTTGCACTAATCTGCATGCCATATAAATGGAGCATCTGTGGGAGGTCTGTGTTCTGGTCTGGCTCTTCTGGATCAGCTTCTTAAATTAGTTCACATATTGCGCTTAAATGTCTTTTGTTGTGCTGGAGTTAATTAAGACAAGGAACGACATGCATATATGTAAAGATTCATGAACATTCCACTTGTATGCTGGTTATTTCTACTCTTGTTGAAGGTGTATAGGGTATGACTACCATTATTGAGCTTATAATTACATTTTGCAAGGGGATGCAGAAAACCAGTGTCAGAAAATAGTATGTTCAGTTTATTTATACATATAACAATGCAAAGATTTTTTTTCAAGCTCCCACCCAACAGATAATGTGATAATATCAGTGATATGAAGAATTGGACTGTTAATTGGCTGGATATTATGGAGCCCCGAAGGGGGCGTGGTGATGGACAAAATATAAAAATTATATATCAATGCTTTTGCGTTCACTTGCAAAATGTTTGTTTCCCTTTGAAACTTTGCATGTGCTTGCCAAACATTTGCCTTTTTTTGCTACATTTTTACATTCCCTTGTGAATCTTTGCATTTGCTTGCTGGACGTTTGTGTTTTCTTGCTAAATTTTTATGTTCTCCAAGAAAGTTGGCATTTTGTGAGTGAACAGAAAACTGGTCATGGAAATACTATGATGGGAGGAAATCTATAGATTTAATGTTTTTGCAAGTGAATACAAAGTTTCTTGGGGGAACACAATACTTTTTGTGAAAGAACACAGGTTTTGCAAAATAACGCAATATAATGAAATACAATTTTTCATATTGTTTTTTTCCATCACCATGTTTCCTTAGGGGCTCTGAAGGGTCACACTTTAGTTTGGGGACCAATTCTCAGTATTAACTATGACTTTGGCTTATTAATTGTTAGTAAGGTAGTTGTTAAATTTAGGCATGAGGTTGGATTAAGGGGTCTAAAATATGGTCATGCAGTATAAGGCATTCATATGTGCTTTATAAGTACTAATAAACAGCCAATATGCTAGTAATATGCATGCTAATAAGTGACTAGTGAGAATTTGTCCTTAAACTAATGTGTTCCCTCCTTAGTACATTGTTTTAAATTAAACACTTATTGCAGGGCAACAGACTTGAAGTTTAAACTAAAAACTACACAAAACTATTTCACAAATGGTCAGAATCTGCTGCTGAAAGTACGATATGTCATCTGTTAACCTACTTCTGTCAGTCATTATATTACATTGAAGTTCTGTTAGAGGGGCTGGAGTGATGTTACATTTGCTTCCTGCAGTTTTCTGGTGTTTTTCAGGTTTATTGTTGTATTTATTGACGTAACAAGAAGACATGCGAAAGAAATTCATTGTTTCTTGCTTTGATTAATGAATTGAGCTATAACAGTGGTGCTGTTTTGTTCCAGCTGGTGTCCCAATCAAGAAATACTGAAACTAGGCATTGACAGAAAGAGAGATGGAGAAGATCACTTTAGTAATTAGTCAAGTTTACACAATACCAAGTACAATTCCATGTAGTCCAAACAGTTCAAATGATGTAGATGCTTTGGTTCTTAATATTCTATGAACGGACTGTTATTAATCAATCCCCAATAGAAACTTTGATGTAATTATGTAAAAATGTAAAGGCTGATAATAGTTCATATTTAGCCTTGGTTAAAAACTGGTTTAGAAAAACTGTGAATAGTCAGATGTTTAGACACCAAGATGGAAAAATGAGATAAACTGATTTGAACGCATGACCTTGTTTCCTCATTATTTTTTTATTTTAATTTTTTTTGTTCTGCAAAATGGTCATCTGAAAGCAAAAACAAGTCCATCAAAAATGCATAATGTTCTGGCATCATGATCATTTCATTTCAACATTAAATGTTTGTATTAAATGTTGAAAATCGTCATTGACCATATTAACTATACTGGAACAGGCTCATTGTAATTAAATAAATGAAAGGGATTTGAATATAAATCATTGTTATTAATATATGGTAAATCTCTCTCTCTAAATATATATTCTAAATACATATATTTACTGGAATGACTTGAAAAAAATATCGGTTTTGCAGATATTTTAAGACTGTCCTTTAATATGGGCATCAAATAAAAATCTATATATTTTTGAATTGTATATTTTGATTAAATGTCCATTGTGATATAATATAGTATATCACAGTATAATTTAGTATAATTTATATAATTATAAGTAGTATAATTTATCTTACCAATTTCAGTTACTTATTTTAAGATAAACAGATTTAGAATGATGGCTTATTTGTCTGTTACATGTTGCCAAATACTTAATTAAAAAAGAAATAATGTTATTATAAAAGCATCATTGCACCATATGTAATTACTATTATGTAATCAAGCAAATAAACCTTCAATTTGGGTGGCACCAAATTAAAACACACACGTCTGGTTTACTATGCTTGTGGGGACTCTCCATAGGCGTAATGGTTTTTCTACTGTACATACCGTATATTCTATTGCCCTACAACCAACCCTACACCTAAACCTACCCCTCACAGGAAACTTTCTGCATTTTTAGATTTTCAAAAAACTTCATTATGTGCAATTTATTAGCTTGTTTACCCGTGGGGACCTCAATTTAGGTCCCCACCGTGACACGAGTCCCCATGAGTCTGTGTGTATTCAGGTTTAAGTCCCCACCAGAATAGAAAAACAGGCACGCACACACACACACACACATAAAAGTGATGTCCACTGGATTGGACTCTGGGTCTGAGGGTCAGAAAGGGTTCAACAAAATCCACTATTTGTGTAATACCAATAACATTCAACTCTGGCTTGCATCGCTCAAAGATCAAAGAGGCTCTAAACAAGTTACCATCTTGTATTAATTTATTGCTATTAATTTAGGCTATTTGATTGTAATGTCCCAAATCAGTCCGAGACACTCATGGCAATCTGTTGCACACTATTTAGTTGTTGATACTGAAGTATTACGGTAAATCAAACGATTGAAATGCATTCTAAATTATTTATAATTTAGAACCAGACCTACATACCCATGAACAAATAACTGCCATATAATGTGTTATGCAAGACAAAATGCTTTGAAACGAGACTAGTGTTTGTCTGCTTTAATGTCGAGCGGAAGTGCGGATCAGCTGATGCTGGAGAGCCATCTTCATCTTCCCGAGCAGAGGAGAGGAGGGGGACAGGACAGAGAGAACAGGGGGATCTCGACTCCAAATTGTCGGCTTAAAAAGACATTTTAGATCCAGAGAGCGCTGGCTGCTTAGAAGAGGACTAGAAAAGAACCGGCCGGTGACACATGAAGACAAGCGGATGACAAGCTTTTACACACAAAGGAGAAGACATATATATCAGGCAGCTAGAGGTGGCATAAAGACAATTTATTATGTTTTCCACGGATGGGCGTTTGTCCTGGTCGAGAGGTCAAATCTGCATTTTAGTCGTCTGATTTTACTATAAACCTACATAGAGGCACAATGCTGAGATAAGAGCACTGGCGAGTCGTTTGTTTTGGGTACGTTAACCAGTGGATCGACAAGACTCGGATTAGGGACCAAGGCTTTTGTGTCAAAACATCAAAACAGTGTTATTCCGTCTGGTTATGTGTAGGGATATAAGCACTGCTCGTGTCAGCGCTTATTTTGACAGTTTTTGAAGTGTTTGGGATTTCGGGCAAGCCGGAAAGCTAGCAGGCTAACCGACTAGCCTTTCGAATTAGCAGAGCTACCTCGATCGACATAAAAACAACCGTACAGGGGTTGTTTTGGGTTAACACCTGTTTACTGTTGTGATATGGCCTTATTTAATAGAAATAAGGCCGCGCAGGGTCATTAGTTATACTTGGGGACCTGTTTTTTCTTCAGCGCTCTCTTGTTTTGTTAGCTGTAGAGCTTCTGTGGGACTCGAGGCTCAGCTGATAGGACAAACAGAGGAGAGGGGGTTTAAATTAACATCTGAGTGTAAAGAACTCATGCTCGCTAAAACGCCCTGAACTGTACTAACATGTTTTCATACAAGTGAGTCTCTACAGTTGCTGTCAATTAACACTAGTTTCTGTGTAGGTTGTACTTACGGGCAGTGAGACCGCTGGAGAGGGGCATATTGATTTAAGAATCTTATTTCATAAGATTTAAACCTCAACAAAGGTCCAATGATACATCTCTAGAGTGTTTTTTGTCCTGTAGGTCCACACTTGACAATGTAAGACAACACTTAGGTTAAAAAAACTGAGGAGTATATAAGTTTATGAAATCTTAGCTATGGGTTGTGTCACTTTTTTCAAGAACTAAGGCCCTGAGTGTCTCCAGCAGTTGGGGTCTAAAAGCATGGATTAACTTCACTTAACTGCACCACAGTCGTGTGCAAATCCTCCGTTTGACACCCTAAATATATATTTTCAGGAAACACAGGCTTTCTTGAGAGACTTTGCAGGACCCCTCACACAGTGTTTGGGTTGAGTGTGAGTTTCCCCTCCCCCTGAGCCAGTGTCACTCTCAAAACAACAGAGGCACGTTCAGTTGAAGCTTTCAGGTCTCCACACAGCAGATGTGATGGAACTGATGTTCGCTGAGTGGGAAGATGGAGAGAGGTTCTCCTTTGAAGATTCGGATCGTTTTGAGGAGGACTCCCTGTGCTCATTCATATCAGAGGCAGAAAGTCTCTGCCAGAACTGGAGAGGATGGAGGAAACAGTCAGCCGGCCCAAATTCACCCACTGTGAAGATTAAAGGTAATGGAAGATTGTCTTCATGTGCTGTGAAGTGGTTTAGGTGCTGTCATTGTAATGTGAGCACACTGTGCCTTGGCATGGCTGCACCTTTGACCTCAAGATGTATTCTTAAATTATGGGCAACACTGTCATGTGACCTGCATGTTCAAAACTACCAAGTTTAACTGTTCTTTCATACATGGGCCTTTTTGGTCAAATTAGTTAACTTTGTATGTATCAGAGTTATATTTTATATATTTAGGTGAAACATACATAATATATTTTCTATATTATTTGTATATTTTATAATATATTATATATATTATTTATTTGACAATGGCTGACTCCACTAATGAAACTTAAATGTATAGAAATAAATAAATCACCCAACAACTAATGGCAGAATAATACAGAAGTTGTTTTAAAAATATGTGAGATGTTAAGAAAATACCAAAAGTGATTGAAATTAATCGGGAAAGGAGACCCCTTTTGTTTAAGTTTTTAAATTATTGAAATATTTATTACTAGAAATGTGTTATTGCATCTGTATTTAATGACTTTTTCTTTCATTATTTTTTTTTAAATCTCTTGTACCCTCATCAGAAAAAAAAATGTATTGTAAATTTTCAATGTGACTCAATTTTGACTTGAACGCCACAAACAAAAGTAAAGTTACAAGGAAAAAAAATCAGTCATTTACTCACCCTCGTATTGTTCCAAACGCATGACTTAATTTCTTCTGCAATATGCAAAAGAAAAAAAAGTCAGTTTTTTTGTCTGTCCAAACCATGAATGTCAGTAAGATCCAATGTTGTTTGAACCTTAACATTCTTCAAAATAACTTATTTTTTAGTTCTTTTTTTCTGGTTTAACTTAAATTTCTCTCTGTGAAAATGTTGTTTTACAGTATCCTTCATTTTTATTCCTCTCTAAGCTGTAAATCTAGAGCTTGGATATTGCAGTTCATCTGTGATGTTAAAATGATGTATGAAACAACTTTGGCCAGTAACTCTGTATTATTGCAAGTTCTTTAAACTGCTGAAAAGCCCTTGCTGTGCATGTGTAGAGTGAGTTGTCAGTCGTGAAGACAGAGATCTGTGCGGCTGCAGATCCGTGAGCGGAGTCTGGAGCATTTGTTGGATGAGTTAGGCCTTGTGTGGTGTTTAGATTGAGAGCGAGTGAGTGTTGTGGGGGGTTGGGTGGAGTTGAGCAGCAGAGAGCTGATAAAAGAGCTTTGTCTTGAGCAGGTCACTGCCTCAGAGCAGAGGATTGTGGTTAAACAAAAAAAGCCCCATTTGATCAATCTCCATAATGCTGCTAATCTTGCACAGCCCAGTTTGAGACACCAAATAAAAAGTAAATCGGGTATTTCACGTGCCCGTTTTCTTGGAACTGGAACTGAGGGAAGACGATCGCTCAGAAGTGGCTGTTTATATAGCACTCTGTGAGCTGGTTGTCTTTGTTCTCTGGTTGTTGGGCAGCAGGTGGTAGAGTTTGGAGCAGTGGGACGGCAGACCACTTATGAGAGACTATTGCTGCACGATTAATCAAATGCGATTGTCATGCACAGTTTGTTAGTAAAGCTGGTTCTGTAATCAGCAGTAAATCATCATCACATGCTTTCAGATGGAGCAGCATTTACTACACAGAGCCGTAGTTCACTGACAAGTTACGCAAAAAAAATCGAAGAAATCGTTCGCGATAATGACAGCTGTTTGCATAGCTTCACGGTGAACTACGGCTCTGTGTAGTAAATGCTGCTCCATCGGAAAGCATGTGAAAGTACCACATTTAATAACAGATTTTTATCCAAACTCACTCATAACGTCAGTCGAGGGTTTAATAAAATATAATATATAAATCCTTCTTTGAGATGATGTGGCTTCTTTCACAGAATAAGGCACGCAATATATTTCATAGTATTCTAAGCAGTGATAAAGGCATTGCATTATAAATATACTTTATTTTAATGAAAATTATAATAACAACTCAGATAAACCATATATTGTCAAAATCATGTGTTTATTAGTCACGTTGAATCAATAAAAGCAGTTCTTTTATTCAGTTCAATCTTCTGTTTATCCAGCTACCACTATTGGCATTTTCTGGGTTTCTTCTGCAAGGCATATTTATAGCTTCAGCGCGAGAGCGCCCTCTGGCCTTTGTGCTTCACTGAAAGATACACATGACAATCGCAGCTTCTGTCGAATCGTGATTTCGATTCCATTTCGATTTATCGTGCAGCCCTATGAGAGACTGTCTCACCTATTCACTGCCTCACAAAAGACAAAGCTGTCTCTCAGCCTGTGTTAACTCCTCTTCTGTTGGTCACCATGGTTTAGTCAGCCAAGATTGGCTATGAGTGTGCCACCTGATTCATTCATTGATTCATTCACTCACATTTATACACATTTATTTTGCTAAGCAGCTGTTTGTTGGCAGCACCTTTAATGAGTCACCTGTCCCCTGTGAAGTCGTTGTCTCTATGACTCCCACTGTCTGACTATAATGTATTCTTGTATCTGTTTGTGGTCTGGGTAATTCATCTCCAAAGTAGTTTAGCGTCTCATCTTTTGGCGGTTGGTTTTCGTAATGGTGTGATTTGCATCTACTATTTGATCACGATGACACTTATTTTAATGCTTTGCTTGACAGCCGAAACAACAGGTTGTACTGTAGGTAACTAGATGAACAGTAATGGTAAAATATTAAGTTGCAAGTTATTGGCATACTTATTTGTGAGGTTAATATTGTGTTTTTATTGACATTACTTGACAATTGCCCTTTTTGGTTATGGGTGGCTGATTTAACCCTAGATAAAATAATGCGGAACATGACCCATTTTTAGTAGAATGGGCACACTTTGTGCTAATGGACTAAGATGAGTATGGTGTGTTTCTGTTTAAAAGAATCTTAAAATTGAGGAGCTTGATTGCTTTTATTCAGTGGTTCAGTAGTTTCTATTGAATAACTTGCATTGTAAACTTTTGCTTTGCAAATGGAAAATGTTCCAAATGTCAGTGCTGAAAAAATGTTGTGCATCTTCAAGCACAAACTGATTTTTTCATTCTTGAATGAATCGGTATTTTTGAACAAATCAGTAGATAGAAAGATCCGATGACTTGCTCGTAGTCAGTTGTTTAATTCCTGAATGAACATCCACACATCCTAACTGTGTGACTTTCTTCTTTCAGACGAATCCAGTCGGAGTTATATTAACAATTGTATTTGATCTTTCAAGCTGTTTAATTGCACTCAGCGGGTGTTGCAGTGCATCAGTCCAAAAGAAGTTCAATAAAAAGCACCCATCCATTAAAAAAAAGTGTCTCACACGGCTCCAGGGGGTGAACAAAGTCCTCCTGTAGCGAATCGATGCGTTTTTGTAAGAAAAATATATAACCATATTTAAAAGGTAATGAACAATTTAATCTAGCTTGCACTCACTGTTGTACATGGAAGCAGCTCTGGGCGGATGAAGTATCATGCGCTGCTCAGAAGTGACGAACGTGGAAGCGCAGGGGAGAGATCAAAACAAAACACTTATTAGAAGTATAGAACGAGGATTTGTAAAAAAAGAATGTCGGAGGATTTCGATATAAGCCAAGAGGAGACTGGTTTTCCTTTGCTAAAGTAAGGAAACTTTGCCTCCTTTGCTCCTGTTAACAAACGTTGGTTTTCACGAGACTCACCGGCGCATGCGCAAAGCTGAACTCAGACCTCATGCTCCCGGAACTGCTTCCGTGTACAACTGTTGGCGCAAGCTACATTAAAGTGATTATTACATTTTGAATATGGATATTTTTCTTACAAAAACGCATCGATTCGCTACAGAAGGCCTTTGTTCACCCCCCCGGAGCCATGTTAGAGACTTTTTTATATGGATGGGCGCATTTTATTTAACTTCTTTTGGACTGATGCACTGCAACATCCGCTGAGTGCCATTAAACGGCTTGAAAGATCAAAGACAATTTTTAATATAACTCAGACTGGATTAGTCTGAAAGAAGAAAGTCATATACACCTAGGATGACTTGAGGGTGAGTAATTTATGGGCTAATTTTCATTTTTGGGTGAACTAACCCTTTAAGTGGCCAAGACTACAAATGGTGGTATTGGGACAGGCCTGTAAAGAGTCTTGTTTTGTTCTTGAATGAATAAGTGTGTTTATATAAATCGATTAATAAGGTAATTATTAAAATTGCCCTTACCAGTTCCAGAGGCAAATATTGCCCCTTTATGTAAAAGTTAATTTCTGACCTTGCAGGTGTGTCCTTAATATTTTATTATAAATAACCTTTTTATAAAAATACTAAGACACTTAAGGGCTGTGCTATAATGCTAGCATAGTCAAGTCTAAAGTTGTTATTAAGCATGACATGGTGTAGTCATAATATAATGTGTTGAAAAATATAGCATGGCTCCATGTGAAATCTCCATGTGGCAGTTGTATATGAGTGCAATGTCTGCCTGAGTGTAATGTGAGATCCAGCTCTAAGGTGACCGAGTGCAGTGGATTACAGTCCAATTGCCTAAAGCTGTTATAATAATGACCTCCTTATGTTGATGTTCATTTCAGATGGATCTTGCTAATATCTAATGAGATAAGTATGTCACTACAGCCCTGCAGCTCAATGTAGAAAATAAAGTTTCATTATATGCGCTGCCACTGAAACCTGTGTTCACTTTAGGCTGTAGGCACAAATATTAAGTTGCTCTTGAAGGAGTGTCTTTTATCTGAGTGTTTTTCATTCTTACAGCCTGACCACTCTTATCATTGTCTGGAGGAAATTGGTGACTTGAATCCAGGACCCTGCAGGATACTGGAATACACCCCACCCCACACACACACACACACACACACAACTCTCAGTGGACAGCATTTAGTCTCTGTTGGCAGCTGTCCTGCTTTCTCTCTATTTAGCCTTGAGTGTATATGAACAGTCTACAACAAAATAGGTTGTCTGAGGTCTTGAAACTCACTTCTCAGTCTTGTTCCCTCTGTTTCAAAATGAGTCGTTTGAACTGCAGCCATCTATGTGACTATTGTTCAGCTATTTGCCTATAATGCCAAGTATTTGATTGTTTAATGTTGAGTAGCTGTGACCGGAACGTAGTGATTTTATCACCATACTGATCAAGACCTGTTCACACCAGCTTGAAAATGTGGTCAATTCTGTCTGGTTCTGGATTCAATGTCTGCTATTCACTTTCACTTGGCAAAATAGTCAGTTTGCGAGTGCCACCAAATCGTAATTTTATATAACAGCAGTGGTTCTGGGCAAAAATTTTGGTGTAGGGTTTTCTTTTAAACAAATCATTTTTTTTACAGTGCAAAAGCACATCTTATTGGTTGAGTGAGGTGAGACAGACTAGACGATCGCTAATGATTTAGTTTCTGAAATGAAATGCAAAAGCGCCTGTTTGGCAATATTTTGGATTTTGAAAAGCCTGTTGACTTTTGCCATTTATCTAAAGTGATTTTGGAAGTTTTTTTTTAAACATTCGTTTCTTATTTAATTGGTTCCACATTGTTTGCTGATTTTTACTTTATTTAAACTTTGTGTCATTTTATTTATTTTATTTGACATCAAGGTGTATATGCCGTGCCTCCATGCTTTCTTACTCGTTTTGCTAATAAACGTTCTTTGTTTATTATTTATTTGGTTCCACAGTGTTTGCTGATTCTCAGTTTTGTATACCTATTTAAACTTTATGTAAGTTATTTGTTATTTTACATTAGGCGTAGCCTGCCCTTTAGCATGGTGTATTTTTATTTGTTTTGTTAATAAAAGTTCTATGTTTTATATATAGGCTAAAGTGAGTTTGATGTTGTATTTTGTTGTTGCATTCAAGCAATTGACGCCGAACTGCCGCTAATTCATGAAAGTGAAAGTAAAATGCACACGGCGCTTTTAAAAGCGAAGGAAAGCGAGGAAAATAGGGAAAATTCAAACGAACTAAAAACTAACAATTGGTTTACGCCGATTTGCCGCTATTTGAAAGTGAAAGTAAAATGCGCACGCCGCTTTTACAAGCTATTTAAAAGCTAAGGAAAGCGAGAAAAAGAGGGAACGCCCCCGCCCCCACGGTGATACCGGTATTACTGGTGTTGTCAAACGTCGATTAACCGGTGGGAAAATGTCCTCACCGTCACAACCCTATTGGCCAGTTTTCTTTGCAGTACAATGGCAAAGAGATTAGAACACCTCTCCTTAAAAATAAATCTGGTGGCTGTTAGTCTCAGTCTGAATAGGCATGATAATAGGCATTCTTTCAAATTAAAGTGTTTTGGTGTGAACGCGCCTTCATATTTCTGCTTAATATCCATTGATGCTGTTAATTTCACTCTTTAAGCATGTAGTTTACCTACAACAAAAAAGTAACTCTGATATCGCTTCTTAGATGGACAAGTCATCCCTCTGGTGGAGCTGTCGGCCAAGCAGGTGGCGTTCCATATTCCATTTGAGGTGGTGGAAAAGGTCTATCCTCCCGTTCCTGAGCAGCTGCAGTTGCGGATTGCCTACTGGAGCTTTCCAGAGAACGAGGAGGACATCAGGTGAAAGTCTTGTAATAGCTAATATATTATCAGCCTTTGCTTTCAAATGCTCGTGATGACCTTTACGATTAATAAGATTAACCAGTGAGTTACCAGAATGCCCTTTAAGATTTAGAGTATGACGGGATGCTCAGTTTAAGTTTGATCTTCTCTCTGTCCTTGCAGATTATACTCCTGTTTGGCCAATGGCAGCCCTGATGAGTTCCAGCGTGGCGAACAGCTCTATAGAGTGAGGGCTGTGAAAGACCCTCTACAGATAGGTGAGAAATCAAAGACATCTCACATTTACCATGTCATTAGTGCTGTGTTTTTGACCAAAAGCTTCTGAAAGTTGCTTTGCTGCATTAAATGCTTTTTGACCTCAATCTTAAAATAGAATTTTAGGATGCAATTTAAGATGCAGATCTTAAAATAGCATTCAGAATAAGCCACCCTTGTGTTTGGCCTGAGAGAAAACCAGAGACATGGCACATAAGATTGTATGTATGAGTGATTTGAGCTCAGGCCGTGTGAAAGAATGCTATTGTTGGAGGCAGTGGGCTGTACAGCAGCAGAGGGAAATCATGATGCAGCTGGCCCGAGCCTGACCAATCCCGCACATACACCCTCAAGGGGTCTGCCTGTGTGCTTATTCACAGAGTTATTCACTGAGTGTTTAAACTGCCCATAGAGTGTAGATACCTCTTAAAAAGAATAAAATATAGCCTTAAACTCTGTCAGTGTACCAATATACACTACCGTGCAAATGTTTGTGGTCTCTAATTTTGTTTTTAAATATTTTTCAAAAAAGTCTCTTATGTTCACCAAGGCTGCGTTTGGTCAAAAATACAATAAAAACAGTAATATTGTAAAATATTATTACAATTTTAAAATGTTTTCGATTTGTTTAAAGGGGTCATATGATGTTGCTAACAAGAACATTATTTTGTGTATTTGGTGTAATGAAATGTGTTTATGCGGTTTAAGGTAAAAAAAAACACATTATTTTCCACATACTGTACATTATTGTTTCTCCTCTATGCCCTGCCTTTCTGAAACGCGTCGCTTTTTACAAATCTCATCGGTCTGAAAAAACGAGGTGTGCTCTAATTGGCCAGCTATCCATTGCGGTTTTGAATATTTGGGTTGAAGTGTTCTGGATCAGTGTTGTAAATACATTTTAACCACTGATTTCTAGTCGTGTCCAGTTTTGGAAGGCCAAACAAAGTAGTTTCCTTTCACAACGAAACACATCTTCCAACACAACACGGCGGCCTAGATTAGCAGGATGCCGGGGGCTAGAGTGAGACGGCCGAGGTCTAGAGTGAGCAGAGGCTGCGGTCTTTGAGAACTGTGCGGCCGCGATTGACAGGTATCGTCCGGCAGGCTGCGGCATCCCACGTTTGCCTACCCCAAAAAATTGGCTTTACTCCCTTTCACCACGGTGAAAGCCGATCTGGAGATCCACAGCACGAAGTTGATGTATTTCCTCAGCAACCAGCAATCGGATCAGCTCCAGGCATGACGAAGCCGATATAGTCCTCTTGTTGGAAGGCCAAACAAAGTATTTTCGCTTCCACAACGAAACACACAGTGCCTTCACGACATGGAGGCGGCGGCAACAACAATAAAAGTTAATAAAAGTTACGCCTTTTTTCTTTGCATTGAACATTTGGGCGGCACTATGCAAATCTTCCCAAATCGTGACGTAGACATGTGTGGGCGTGTTAGAACAAGCCATTTTAGGTAGGCGTGGCTGACTCTTACATTTTATAAAAAATATCTCTTTGGATTTGAGACTTAATCTTTGCAACTTTAACAGCATCTTCTTTTGCACCAACGATCTTGTAACACTCCACCGTAGGTATGTAACAATTCACTCAACTCACGATTCAATTCGATTCACGATTCGATTCGAGCACAATTTTTTTTTTTTACAAAATGAGATTTAAGACAAATTATAAATTAAATGTGTCCTTTTATTATTGCTTGGACAAAATACTGTACGTTTCTTTGTGAAATTTAAATATAACACTATAATAATATACTAATATAGCACTTGCATATTATTGCTCTTTTGTTGGTTTGATTGCTTCTATTGTCCTCATTTGTTAGTCGCCTTGGATAAAAGCATTTGCTAAATGACAAAATTTAAATATAATGTTAATGTAAATAACAAAACTAAATTAACATTTTTAAACAAGCCCAAATCAAATAAATAAGTAACAAAAATAAAATAAATCTCTTTATATAAACAAACTAAGGCTTTGTCTGTGCTCTTTCCATTTAAAATTAGAGGCAACCACTGCATTTTAATCATGATCCAAACAAAGATGCTGCATACATGCAACATGAGCAGTTTTTAATCTAAATTAGATTTTGAATTTGAAGCAAAAACAGAATGGTTTGACTTCAGTTTTGTGAAACTATACATAAAAATATCTGGGTGAAATGTAAGCAAAACAGTCACAACAAGATCGCGAATTCGAAAGTGAAAGCATCCGAAGCCCGCGGCTTAACACGGCAAAAGAGAAACTCCCATTCACAAAATTCTAATCACAAATAATACTACTGATGATAACGAACGGGTTGAATGTTAACCACTTTCATTTCCATATAACTATAAACTATGATAAAAGTACATCAGCATCCATTGAATATTCCCATGTTGTAGCGCATATATATACAGTGGTGTGACAAAGTGTTGGCCCCCTTCCTGTTTTTTTTTTATTTTTTTGCATATTTGTCACACTTTAATGTTTCAGATCATCAATCAAATTTAAATATTACGCAAAGATAATGCAAGTAAATATAAAATGCAGTTTTTAAATGATTGTTTATTTTATTAGGGGAAAAAAGCTGTCCAAACCTATCTGGCCCTACATGAAAAATGTATTGTCTCCTTCTGTTAAATCATGAAAGAACTGCAATCAACCACATTATTTTAGAAAGCTGAGTTAAATTTCACGAGCCACACGCAGGCCTGATTACTGCCAAACCTGTTCGCAATCAAGAAATCTCTTAAAAAAGACCTGCCTGAACCTGTGAATTGCTTAAGAGCAAGACAATCAATGCCGCTATCTAAAGAATTCAAGAACAGATAAGAAGCAAAACAGTTGACATGTATCAGTCTGGAAAGGGTGATAAAGCTATTTCTAAGGCTTTGAGACTCCAGCGAAACATGGTCAGAGCTATTATCCACAAATGGAGAAAGCTTGGAAGAGTGGTGAACCTTCCCAGGAGTTGCCAGCCAATTAAAATTACTCCAAGAGCACAACGAAGACTCATCCAAGAGGTCATAAAAGACCCCAGAACAACATCTAAAGAACTGCAAGCATCACTCGCCTCAATTAAGGTCAGTGTTCATGATTCAACAATAAGAGAGACTGGGCAAAAACGGCATCCATGGTAGAGTTCCAAGGCAAAATCCACTGCTGACCAAAAAGAACCCAAATGTTTGTCTCTCATTTGCCAAAAAATATCTTTATTATCCCCAAGACTTTTGGGCAAATATTCTGTTGACTGATGAGACAAAAGTTGAACTTTTTTGGAAGGTGTGTGTCCCGTTACATCTGGCGTAAATCCAACACAGCATTTCATAAAAAGAGCATCATAGCAGCAGTCAAACATGGTGGTGGTAGGGTGATGGTGGGGTTGCTTTGCAGCTTCAGGACCTGGATGATTTGCCATAACTGATGGAACCATGAATTATGCTCTCTATCAGAAAATCCTGAATGAGAATGTCCGGCCGTCAGTTTGTGATCTCAAGCGCACTGGGTTTATGCAGCAGGAAAATGATCCAAAACACACCAGCAATTCCACCTCTGAATGGCTAAAGAAAAACTAAATTAAGGTTTTGGAGTGGCCAAATTAAAGTCCGGACTTAAATCTGATTGAGGTGCTTAAACAGTCCATTCTTGCTCGAAAACCCTCCAATGTGGCTGGTTTACAACAATTCTGCATAGATGAGTGGTCCAAAATTCCTCCACAGCGATGTGAAGACTCATTGCCAGTTATCGCAAACACTTGATGGCAGTTGTTGCTGCAAAGCATGGCACAACCATTTATTAGATTTAGGGGGCAATTACTTTTCACGTAGGGCCAGGCAGGTTTGAAAAGCTTTTTTCCCTTAATAAAATAAATAACAATTTAAAAACTGCATTTTGTATTTACTTGCATTATCTTTGCGTAATATTAAAATTAGTTTGATGATCTGAATCTTTTATGTGTGACAAATATGCAAAAAAATAAAAAAACAGGAAGGGGGCCAACACTTTTTCACACCACTATATATATCTATATATATTGCGACCAAATCATGTGCTGGAGCGACCAGCTGAGAAAGTTAGTTGCAAAAGAGCGACCAGTGGGAAGAATGAGTCTGGAGCCCTGATATGCATTATACAGAGGCAAGATGAAAAGAAAAAATACCATCGAAAGACAGTAAGTTCCCCTCAAACATACATTCATATAAACTCCTACCCCTAATTGAATCGCGATTTGTTTAGCATCTCAACCGATTTGAATCGTCACACATTTAAATCAATTTTCAACCGGCTCGCGGTTAATCATTACATCCCTACTCCAAAGAGAAAGGAAAAATTGAAATCGCATCATATGACCCCTTTAATGTATGTTGTAATTTAATGTATTTCTGCTATGAAAGTTGAATTTTCAGCATCATTACTCCAGTCTTCAGTGTCACATGATTTTTTTAATATGCTGATTTGCTGCTCAAGAAACATTTTTTGTTATTTTTATGCATTATTATTAACATTATTATTGTTATGCATTTGTTTTTATGGTAATACATGAGACATACAAAAGAAATGAAATTGTATAATGTACATTTTTGGCAAAACATTGTTCACCTTGCTCTCTGGATATTTCCATTGATGTACCCCCCACTTTCACAGACAAGGCTTAAGCATAGTACCAGACTTAAATGCATGACTGGGCTGTTTTAACTGAAAGAAACTTGCACTGACTGATCTTAAAATATGTCAGTGCCATTGTTTTGTCTCATGATGCACACAAGTAATGTTATTTTCTAAGGCACTTTTATAAAAAAAGACTTAAATGTCCTAATTGAACTATGGTCTTATTCTGGCTTAACCTAAGCCCTGTCTGTGAAACCAGGCCGTAGTATTTTGTGTATCAAAGTAAATTTAATTTGTCAAATATAAAATGTTTTTTGCTCGAGATTAGCAGTGAGTTATTAAATGAGTCAAATGCTTCTGGGTAAGATGTGTCAGTAGTTCTAAAAATAATAGTGACCTTGCTGTTTAATTAGAAGGTAAAAATCCAACCAGCTTGTTTTTCAGAAGCATACTTCATGTTCTGGTTGCATCTTGAACACTCTAAGTGCCTGGTTCCTCTGATTTAAGTGTGTTTCGCTCATTGCTTTGTTTACTGTGTGGTAGCAAATTTTTTTGGTGGGGGTGTTATGATCAATTATATGATACTGAAAATTTCCTCAACCAGAAAAAAGAAAAATCCTCCTCTAACTGCCCTGGTCAATCAGTGACCACCCACCACAATGACCTCCCAACTGCCCGTCAAGGTCAAATCAAATGTTCTCACTCACTTCACCAGAGTGGAGCCAGAACGGTCTGACACAGAACAGCTGCACCTAAAAGGGAAGTGCTTCCAAAACTCTTCCCATTGCACTTTGTTTAACCTCATAGTCAGAATACAATGCTAAATCTCTAAGGAGCAGCCTTTACATGCCCAAAACTACCTGGTTGCTGCTACAGACTTATTAGTCTGTTCTGTTCACCAGAATTGCTGCATTGCCTGCTGGGATATGCTTCAGATAGACACATTCAGTCACTTAATTGTTTATGGTGTGTGTGTGAGGTAAATTATCAGTTTAATGAGAGATTTCAGTGATTGTATTTTACATCACTGTAAATTTAGCCCAATATTATGTTCTTTCATGATGTGTAACTGTTGACAACTCAGTGACATTTGCAGTCATGATGTGCTTATTGGCCCAGGCAGTGATTCACTAAATTAAAGAAAGACACTGTTTTATACAAAGGTTTTTTTTTTAAATCAAGATTGATTATTCAATTCTTTGGGCCTTTTGTTTTAGCCGGGACAGCTGACAGGAGAATGTGGGTCAGGAATAAAGGAAAAGAAGGGTGCTTTTGGCACTAACAGGTAGACTGAAAGAAAAAAAGAGGTGGTGTAGTAGAGTTGGCTTGAGGAGGCACGTTGAATTTGGAACAGGAACTATAAGCTGAAACTATCCACCACCCCCACCTCTGCTCTTGCTGGCCAGAGGAGTGCTGGCCGCTATCTAGTGGTAAAAGCTTTTGGCCAACCCCTTACACACAACTCTCCACACACACACATTTGGACTCTTTCTTTCTTTCTCTCTCTCTCCTCATCTCAGATGTCTTTCATTTCCTGTATGGTCTGTGTACAGTACAATTGCTGTTATATCATTGTCTTACAGTCAGCAAACTCCCTCAGACTTTTAAACATTAATGTTTCCCAAATTGTCCCAAAACCTCCTTGCACTTGGTGCAAATATAATAATGTGGGTTCTTATTTTGTACACAATAAAGTTTTGCAATTAAACTGTGTTTTCGTTTTCATTATTAAACCGTGTTTCACAACCACTTACTCCCCAATAACTAGAATGTTTTTATCCAGAGTGTAAAGAGAATGTGAACTAGATTTGAGTTGAAATGTGTTACCACAGACTTGACAGGCTTTTGTTCTCTCAAACAGGTTTCCACCTCAGTGCCACAGTAGTGTCGCCCCAGGCCGGCCAATCAAAAGGAGCCTACAATGTGGCTGTAATGTTTGACCGCTGCCGCATCACTTCCTGCAGCTGCACCTGTGGAGCAGGAGCCAAATGGTGTGCCCACGTTGTGGCCCTCTGCCTCTTCAGAATTCACAATGTAAGAGATTCTAGAAGCACATAATTCCCTCTGGTTAGGGATACACAGTGCTGTATTGGTACCATATCAATTATTAGCCGGTATTAGAGTTAGTTTTTTTTTTTTGGATATTGATATTGGATATTTATTTTTGCATGCTTCATTTAGCCTATGTTTACATGTGAATTATGCTAACACTCGCCTCAAGTTAATCTTTAAAAAACAATAATTTAGCAATTAAATATATTAATCTGAAAATTTGTATATTTCATACTGTACATTATATTTAAAGGTACCATAGAATGCATTGATACGATATTTTAAATTGTTCTCTGATGTCCCCAGAGTGTGTATGTGAAGTTTTATCTCAAAATACCCCACAGATTCTTTTTTATAGCTTGTTGAAATTGCCACTTTCAGGGTATGAGCCAAAACGCAGTTTTTTGTGTTTGTCCCCTTTAAATGAAAATGAGCTGGTGCTCCCGCCTCCCTTTTGTTACTGACCTCACATTGCTTCCAAATGCAATTTTTAACTGCCACATTCCTATTTATGATCATTCTGGTAGCACGTGAAGGCAGCATTAGTGAAAACTGGCAGAGACAATGGTAGCTTTAGCAACATTAGCCTTACAGAGAGCCAAGAAGCTCTTTTGGAAAACAAAATATGACGCGTGATGCTTACTTTGTCTGGAGTCTGGACGTTTGCGCACGAAGCGTTGGTATCGATCCCTCTTTCAGAAGCAATCTTTGCACAACTCCAGCGCTGAACTGACCCTCGTTTGTGAGGCAGTCCGGCATAAAATGTTAGCACAAACGTATAGGACTTTTCAGTTTTTTTCCGGGACATTTCCTTCGAAAAAGTGTCCTCAGCAGTCTATGGAGACTCCTATGTTCGTTGGTGCATCCCAACACAATATACTTTTAATGACTGTTTGGCGCTGACATTGTACCTCCAGCAGCTACTGCAAGAAAACCGTAATGGTGGACCGCTGCTTCTCACTCAGGGCTGTGTATATGCTAATAGGGCAGAGAGCATCACAAATGGGCGGGACTTTCCCCTAGTATGATGTCATAGTAGTGAGAAATCTGGAACTGCTAGTGTGGAGAGACTGTTTATGATTTATTGGGATTATAAAACAATGAGTGGGTGGATTTTTACCATTATAGGCTGGTTGTTTTCACACTGCGGCCACACAACTGTGTTCAAACACCTTATAAAAGTGATTTTTGCATTCTATGGCACCTTTAATGTAGCATTAAACTGGTTTCAAGGGTTTTATTTGTCATTTTATTTGTTATTTGTTTGTTAATGTTATGTTATAATGTTACGTTTTATTTGTTTAATTTATATTTAACAAAATAAAATGGAATTTTAATAATGTCTTAACATGAAAATAATCATCTTATCAGACAGATTTTTGATATGTTTTTTCTGGTGTTTCTCTTGTATTATTTCCCCTTATTCCCGTTAAATTAAACCATCTGCAATTGCTGCAAAATACCTTTTACAATTAGTCTGGAATTTGGTCTGTGGCAAAATACAGAGCTTAAAATAGAAAAGCATATTTTAATGTGCCTGTTTATGAACTAACACCACAAATCCATTTGTAGAGTAGTTGAACATTTTCCCCTAAGGTTTGAAAAAACGAATGCATTAACAAAAACCAACGACTTAAGGCAACAGTTGTCAATGTGTCTCAGAACAACATATACACCTGCATTTTAATGTGCACAATGACCTGGTTCAGATGGACATATCTGCGGGGAAGATTTCACATAAAGCACATGCACGATCTGTCTCTAGGTTTCTATCTGTGCGGAGTGACCGTGGGCGTGACGGCACCGAGAAGCTTTTGATTAGGTTTGATGCCTCCCTGTGGAGTCAGGAGGGTGGAGGGAAGGATCTGCACTGCTGTGATATCCCACCCCCCCCGTAGGAGGGCCTGCCACAGTCAGATAGACCCGGCGGCCCGGGCCGTGGGTGGCGTTTAGCATTTGCATGTGGGCTTTCTCTTCTGTTTGCTGCCACTGGGGGAAATTATAACTAACTTATTTTGCATAAACGTTTTCTTGCATGTTTGGTTCTAAATAACAGATACACAGTTCTCCTCTTTGGTTTCTTGTAAATTACACTAGAAATCCATTGCATTTGTAAATAACATTGTACATTTGGAAAAGTAGAGAATAAGAAGCAGAATAAGATGCTTTAGTTGTGTCTGCAACATGACACTTGCCCATATTTGTATGTTCGGTGTCTCTTGGCAAATAGCTTTGAGAATGTATCATTTTACTCTTATTGTGCAGTCCTTTCTGTTGCAAACAGCTCTAGTGTTTATTCTGCTATTGTGAGTTGAATAAACAGTATTTTCTTAGTTCCGCTATGGCCTTTATCAGCCACACAGCAATTTCAGTAAATCAGACATTGACACTTTAGATTTAATCTTGCTATAGTATCTCTTTATGTGCTGTCTAAGGATGTTACCTGTCATTTCCTCACATCACAGCCTGAAGTTCAAATGCTTCAGGCTTTGACATGTAGCCCACCTACTCAGCAGAGCATATCACAGAGATTGTTACTAATACAATGTCATTTTAGTTCCCTTTCATGTGAACTTCGAACTGCGTCCTCTAAGGGTCGCTATGGGGAACGCCTCGTCGTTACCCGTGTCTGAAGCCTACATTGAAAAAACACCAACTTGTTTGGCCGCGACAGCCATGACGTCACTACCGTCGCAACTAGTACATCACTTTCTTCGTCTTCACTGACCGTTCTGTTTGAAGCGTGCATTCCAAAAGCAAAGTAAGAGTATTTCTTTTCCTACTATGGCGAGCACTAGCGGAGCGTTTAGAAAGTGTGTATATCCGTGTCAGCGGTTTCTGACACCCGATGATTCACACGATCTATGCGTTGTTTGGTTGGGCGAGGAGCACGCACGCGATGTCTTCGAGGAGGCAATCTGCGTGCATTGTGAGAGCTTTTCGCTGAAAAAGCTCCGTTCTCGTTTTTCTCTCTTCTCGAGTGGAGAGGGACAACCATTGGTTTCCCGCGGCTCGGGACCCGCCGCTGCTGAGGCACGGAGGAGAATGAGCTCGTGGGGATCTCAGGTGGACCTAGCCGATGAGGCTGAAGGGGGGGTTCCCCTCTTTCCGCGCATCGGTGTCGGGCGAGAGACAGGCGCTGGACGATGATATCCTCTCTCTGATATCGTCTGATCCAGGGGCCAGTGCTCAGTTGAGCCCAGCCCAACAAGAGCATGAAATGGATGTGGAGAGTGAAGAAGCTGAGCTTTCCCAATCCACCTGCCCTGAGTATGGTGAGCTGCTAGAGGTAATGGATAGGGCCACGGCGAGGCTCAAATTACAGTGGAAACGAGCCAAGGAGGTGACGTCACGAGGTCGCCTCGACGAACGTTATCTCTCTGGCCATACACCTCCAGCTCAAGTGAGCCTTCCTTTCCTTCCTGATCTCCATACTGAGATCGAGAAGGAACGGAAGAGGCCGTTTTCCTCACGCATATACCGGTTCAGCATACGAGTTATGCGAACATCGAGGCGATGCGCGAAAACGGTTATGAGAAGATGCCCCCTATTGAAGAGACGCTAGCCAGATATCTCTCTCTGGGGGAGACGTCATCCCTCAAAACTCCCTCCTTGCCATCCGTGCCCCTTCAAGCCACATCTCGCACGAACGGCAAGGCGTACGCAGCGGCAGGTCAGGCTGTGGCCTCGTTGCACACGATGGCGGTGCTTCAGGCCTATCAGGCTGACCTGCTGAAGGACCTGGATGAGGGCAGGGCCTTTCCTCTGCCGGAACGGCTGAGCTACGGCGCACCACAGACTTGGCCCTCCGAGCTACTAAGCAGGCAGCCTCGGCCATGGGCAGAGCGATGGCTGCTATGTGGTGACGGAGAGACATCTGTGGGTGAATCTGGCAGATATCGGGAAGAAAGAGAGGGGTTTTCTTCTCGATGCCCCGGTGTCGCCCTCTGAACTGTTTGGCACCTCCGTTGAGACGGTGGTCGACAAATTCAGGGAGGCGAAGTCGCGCTCAGCAGCGTTCAAATCCTTCATACCACGAAGGCCCAGGTCTGAGCCCGAACAAACCAGGGGTCCTAGACCGTCTCAGTTTGAGGATCAGAGACTGACTCAGAAGGCTAGTGTCGCGGCTCGCACTCCTCCTCCACCTGTGGGGGTATGAAGTATCGTGGGTCAAGGGGAGGCAGGCGAAACCCGATGGGTGAGACCTGGGCAAGGCGCCAGCGTTTTCGTCCGGGTCAGAGTAATACTTATGTATTCACGCTCTCCCGCGGAGGGTGTAACATCTACCCTGTCCTCCCCTTTTTTCCAATTCCCCTGTTATGACCACCATCTCCAGCTGACCGAGGTTAGCTGTAAAAAAAATTTTCAAACAGTCTCCTACTGGGCCCATGATGTTTTTGGTGGTTCTATGGCTAGATCATAGTGACCGCATGACTGATGGTCCGGTCAAAAAATCCCCAGACAGAGCCCCGGCAACAAGGCTCGTAGTGGGTGAGTATGATCCATATATCATAAGAGCATGTATACTAATGAGAGACTGAAGTGGTCATGAGTAAAAAAATGTATAAAGTTACCTGCAGCAGATGATCCGGTCAGAAGATCCTCGGAGCAGAGCTCCAGCAAAGAGGTCATGGGGGTGAGTACGATCCAAACATGATATCTATAGCGAGGACGACCGAGATGGCTGGGTGCTATAGTTTTTTTGCAGTGTTTCCCGGGACCTGTGCGTTTCTGTCCCTTGCTAGACGCCCTTGGTGAGGTGCCGTTGCTGGGCTCAGAAGCCAGGTGCTCTACTTGCAGTAGGAGTGTCACTCGTCGACATATATCCAGACGGTAAGAAAAGTCGGGCTTCGGCTTCATACCTCCTGGAGCATGCGGCCAAACACGGGTTTTTGTGGGAGCCTTCGTGAACATCAGGCCCCGGTGCTACGCTGCAAGGCACCCGGACGGGGCTACAGTGCCTGGTCGCCCCGAGGGGCTTCCTGGTCACCGGCGTATTCCTTCTTGCTGAGGCATCGAACAGGCGGTACGGGGGCATCACCAGGATCCTCCTGTGTAAGCTGTCCTAGGCAGGGCTCCCATCACTACTGAGATGTGCGAGCCGGCCTCTTCCGGCGGGCCGATATGGTTGGGTCTCCATGAACTTAAATTCCAGATAATATGATAAGTGTCCACGTGAAGCAGGCTTTGCGCATTTCTCCAAATGCCACGTGAGTGGGGGATGTGCACGTGAAGCGTGCGCATTTCTCTAAAATCCACATAGCTGGTAGATTGGCACGTGTTGCTTTGCCCATTTTCTAAAATTCCATTTAGGTGGTAAATGGGCATGGGATTCTTTGCCCATTTCTCTAAAACCTAATGTGAAGGTAAGGGTTACGCGTGCTGTTTTCTTTCCCTTTGTTTCGAAGTGGAGTAACACCCCGGTACCCTGGGTGCCACTCAAATAGTGTGTCTTGGCGACACATCCTGGAGACAGCACTCCCCTCACCTCTGAGGAGGGTGCTGGAGCTGCTGTTCCCGACCGGCCATTACGTCCGGGTGACAATAGAACCCTAAGAGTGCTCTTTGCGCACCTTCTAAAATCCACGTGAGTGGTAAGTGTGCACGTTATCATTTGCCGCTTTTCTAAAATCCACGTAAGTGTTGGGTGGGCACGTTAGGCTTTGCCACCCATCTAAAATTCCACCCAGGTGGTAGGTGAGCACGCTATGCTTTGCCACTTCTCTAAAATCCCACGAAATTGGTAGGTGCGCACATTCTTCTTTGCCCACCTCTCTAAAAAACCTGTACGGTGAGGGTTACGCGTTCCGGACTTTGTTCCCTGTTTCGGAGAGGGCTGGACCCCGATTTCCTGGGCTCCTCTCAACCAGTGTGTCTCGATCGACGCACTCAGAAGGCACTGCCCCCCTCGATATCAAGGGGTACTAAGAGGGTGTCGTCTGACGAGCAGGATCCTCTCCGAGGAGTTGAATCCCTCGTTCCATGGGCTGTCCTCGTGGTAATGTTTAGCACTGCTCCCCTTTCAGGAAAGGGTCACCTGGAATGGGGACAGTATTCCTCAGCTGAGGAAAAACGGAGGTGCCTCTTTCATGAGAGGCTTGAGCTCGCTGTCTTCCAGAAAGACCTCGTACCAGCTGCATTAGTAGGTTTGGGCCGTCCTCCGCCTCCCTGATGTGCTGGCGATGTGGCTAGCCTGCAGTATGCTACCCCTCTGGTTTTTTTTTAATCAGGCTGCTGGTTGGGGGCCCCCCCTCTCGGTGAGAGGTGTGTTGGGCTCCCCCAGCTAGAATGAGCTACTGCCAGCCGGGGGGGAAAACCCGGCATTAGTAGAAAGGGTCGAGCCCCCTGGGCGTCTGAGGACCAGGCGTGGGTTCCCACGCCGAGATTGTTACTAGCTGGTTCCGCTAGCTGGAACGTGCTGCGGGTCGAGTCCCCTTCTCGGTGAGAACTGGGCGTGTTGCGCCCCCAGCTGATAACTGCTAGCTGTTCCACCAATGGAACATGCTGTAGTTCGAGCTCCCGCTGAATGGATGTCTGTTCCCTCAGCTACAGGTTCGCGGCTAGTCACGCCAGCGTGATAGCCGTAGGTGAGTCTGATGACTACTCAGAGCTCCATCTATATGCTGCCCTCCAGAAGTGCCATGAGAACTCCCTAGAACGGTTGTATCCATCTACAGATGGACATTCTAAAATCCACATGGTGGTAAGTGGGCACGGTATCTTTGCCCCCCGCCTCTAACCCACCACACAAAACAACCCTCTCCCCCCCCCCCCACTTTTCTAAAATTCCACGAAAGTGTTAAGTGCGCACGTTCTACTTTGCCCAATTCTCTAAAATCCTATATGGTAAGAGTTACGCGCACAGCTTCGTTCTCTTTTTTCTGAGTGGTCTAAAACCCCGGTCCCGCCTGGGACCCACTCCTCATGGTATCCTCGAATACTTGCTCTGACAGGGTGTTTCCACTAGAGGCCTGTTGAAACGGGTCCTTCTGCAAAGTGAGGTAGCCCTGAGTGACAAGCCAAGACTAGTAATTGATCCAATAATAGGCTCTTGGTCGTATTCCCTGGAAAGAATCCTTCATGATTCTAGGCCCTGGCACCACCTCCGAGGAGGCTTCTTTGGCACAGCTGGTACGGTGGCCCCTACCATCCCGCAGTTCTGGGCACCGAGCCAGCCACCCTCATTACACCAGAGGTCAATCTCGAGAAACTGATTCCCGTGGTAGACTATTGGTACCCTGGGTTCTACTACCAATCTTGTCCAAGCGGGACCTGCACACTGTGAGGCTCTAGTAATGTCCCTTGGCACCCTAGGCTTCTGGCCGCAGGGTGTAATGTCACTGACAGCCGTCTAGTCCAGGACAGGGCAACTCCCATAGCGATATGGTGTAATTGGTACTTAGTGGCTCGCCATGGTTCCGGCTTGCACTCCCCTCAGCATGGCAGCGTGGGTATACTTTTCCCCCCATAGCTGCCCCTAGAGGACTCGTTCAGAAGTTCCCACGAAAGGGACGTCGCGGTTTACTTATGTCATGGTTTCCCCCTGGAGGGGACGAACACTGCGGCCCTCTACTTTTTGCCATGCTAAGCGACACAAGCTTCAAAGACGAAGAAAGTGATGATGTGCGCTACTGGTGCCTATTTTGTACTAGTTGCGACGGTAGTGACTTCATGGCTGTCGCCGGCCAACGAGTTGGTTTTTTTTTCAAATGTATGCTTCAGACACGGGTCACGACGAGGCGTTCCCCATAGCGACCCCTAGAGGACGCAGTGTCTCGTTCCCCTCAGGGAACCATGGTTACATAAGTAACCCGAGACGTTTTCTTTATCTGTTAGTAAAAAACAAGACAAGAAGAATATACCTGCCATTGAGCTCAAACATACAGTGGTACTACTGAATTATGATCTTATATATTTAGTAGCTAGAGAGGCATGCACTAGTAATAAACTGTGCCAGCCATTAGACCTCTCATTCATTATCATTGCTGTGCCCTTTAATTATTTGAGTGGGCTTGTGTGGTTTTTTTTATGTGTCGTGGCTTGTGAGCTGTCAGTCTGTCCTCATAGCTAAACTTGTCAATACATCCCACCATCCTAATTGTGCTGGTAAAAACTGGTTGCAACTTGCATTAAAAACATTCAAACTTTTAACTGTTAAAAACATTATTAATGGTCCAAAATGAACATATTGATATATTGAACATAATATTTTCATGATTTACTTGGACTTTTGTAAGTTTTTTTAATATTGTAATTAATTTCAGTTTTGCTATCAGTGTTGTCTTTCTAATAACATGCTTTCAGTATCTTTCTCACACAGTGTCTTATATATTACTTATATATGGTATTACTTTTTCTTTTTTTTTTTTACTTCATTTTGCAAACGAAGTTAGTTGTCTTACAATATCGTGCAAGCTGCCTTTCTCACACTTAAATATGCTTTTAATAAATAAAATATATAACCTTTTTATATTTTAGGAAAAGTGGTGGGTCCCCAAATCATCATGATATGAATCTTTTAGCATCAAGAAGTTTGAAAACCGCTGAGTTACAGTACATTTGGTGAAATGTCTTCAGATGGTTGAATCTGATATTGTATATGAAAGTATGTGGTTTCTCATAGAGTTAGACTCTGAGCCACGTGGCTATTCCCGCACTCAGTCGTACTGGGGTGTTGTCCAGGAATCCTAAACATTTCCGTCCTCCTTATCCTCCTCTGTGCAGTTCTCTAGGTCCGTCCTTCATCCACCCTGCTCTCCTCCCCGTCCTCCATCTCCCAGACACGGCCAGCGCATTTCACTCCAGTAGCTCACAATGCTGCCCCCACAGGACGCTCCGCATTCTCTTTAATAACCTCAATATGAGCTAAAGAGTGAATTAGCTCTGATGGGCTCAAAGCGTGTCTATCTGGAGCTCATATATTATGTATAGGCCATTTGCAAATGAGGGGTTTTCTGCTCATGGTGGAGACATGCTGGAGGAGAGTACCAGGTGATGGCACACAGGGACAGCCACCTAAAGACATCAAAGTATTTGCTAATGAGCAGCCTGCTCCTGGTTTAGTTTGCACTAGTGAGTGGGAGTTAAAGCACTGAAGCTTGATTTCTGTTCTATATGTCAGCCAGTGCCAACTTTAATATCAGTGACTCTTGGCATGTGTTTGATTATAGGCTTCTGCAGTGTGTCTTCGAGCACCTGTGTCAGAGTCCCTGTCCAGATTACAGCGGGATCAACTCCAGAAGTTTGCACAATACCTCATCAGTGAACTCCCACAACAGGTGAGATATGCATTATTTATTAGTTTTATAAATTGTAGAGATGGCCTCGTTGCTCATGGCTTCTCTGAGCTCCTAAGTGTCTTTTCACAGCTCTAAATAACTGTGATGAAGTGCACACAGTGGCCTCATTGTCCTTATTAGTCATTTTTATCATGGTTCTGTGGTCATGGCTTTGGTGTGGTTCTGTAAATGCTTAAAAGGCGGATAACTAATAATTATTTACAGTGGGTACGGAAAGTATTCAGACCCCCTTAAATTTTTCACTCTGATATTGCAGCCATTTGCTAAAATCATTTAAGTTAATTTTTTTTCCTCAATGTACACACAGCACCCCATATTGACAGAAAAACACAGAATTGTTGACATTTTTTCAGATTAAAAAAGAAAAACTGAAATGGTCCTAAGTATTCAGACCCTTTTGCTCATTATTTAGTAGAAGCACCCTTTTGATCTAATACAGCCATGAGTCTTTTTGGGAAAGATGCAACAAGTTTTTCACACCTGGATTTGGGGATCCTCTGCCATTCCTCCTTGCAGATCCTCTCCAGTTCTGTCAGGTTGGATGGTAACGTTGGTGGACAGCCATTTTTAGGTCCTCTCCAGTAGAGCCATTGGGTTTAGTCAGGGCTCTGGCTGGGCCATTCAAGAACAGTCCCAGAGTTGTTGTGAAGCCACTCCTACGTTATATTAGCTGTGTGCTTAGGGTCATTGTCCCTTGTTGTAATGTTAAACCTTCGGCTCAGTCTGAGGTCTTGAGCACTCTGGAGAAGGTTTTCGTCAGGATATCCCTGTACTTGGCCGCATTCATCTTTCCTTCGATTGCAACCAGTCGTCCTGTCCCTGTAGCTGAAACCCCCCCCCCCCCCCCCCCCCCCCCCCCAGCATGATGCTGCCACCACCCTGCTTCACCGTTGGGACTGTATTGGACAGGTAATGAGCAGTGCCTGTTTTTCTCCACACATACCACTTAGAATTAAAGCCAAAAAGTTCTATCTTACCAGAGAAACTTATTTCTCACCATCTTAGAGTCCTTCAGTTGTTTTTTAGCAAACTCCATGCAGGCTTTCATGTGTCTTGCACTGAGGAGAGGCTTCCGTCGGGCCGCTCTGCCATAACGCCCCGACTGGTGGAGGGCTGCAGTGATGTTTGACTTTCTACAACTTTCTCCCATCTCCGACTGCATCTCTGGAGCTCAGCCACAGTGATCTTTTGGTTCTTCTTTACCTCTCTCACCAAGACTCTTCTCCCCCGATAGCTCAGTTTTTGCCGGACGGCCAGCTCTAGGAAGGGTTCTTGTCGTCCCAAACGTCTTCCATTTAAAGGATTATGGAGGCCACTGTGCTCTTGGGAACCTTAAGTGCAGCAGAAATGTTTTGTAACCTTGGCCAGATCTTGTGCCTTGCCACAATTCTGTCTCTGAGCTCTTCAGGCAGTTCCTTTACCTCATGATTCTCATTTGCTCTGACATGCACTGTGAGCTGTAAGGTCTTATATAGACAGATGTGTGTTTTTCCTAATCAAGTCCAATCAGTATACTCAAACACAGCTGGACTCAAATGAAGTGTAGAACCATCTCAAGGATGATCAGAAAAAATGGACAGCACCTGAGTTAAATATATGAGTGTCACAGCAAAGGTTCTGAATACTTAGGACCATGTGATATTTCATTTTTCTTTTTTTATAAATCTGCAAAAATGACAGCAATTCTGTGTTTTTCTGTCCATATGGGGTGCTGTGTGTACATTAATAAGGAAAAAAAATTAACTTAAATGATTTTAGCAAATGCTGCAATATAACAAAGAGTGAAAAATTTAAGGGGGTCTGATACTTCCGTACCCACTGTACATTGCAAATGCTAATATTTTTTTGTGTGTATAATGTTATTTAATAAGCAATAATATACCAATAAAAGAAAAAAAATGCTTGTAAAAATATATATTTTCAATATATTTTTATCAAATATTCTTATTACCTGGTTGTATATGTAATGTTTAATATATTTATTGACTGAATCTCACTTCCTTTTTCTTCAGTACCACCAGCTCAGAACAAGCATTTTATTTATTTTTTTATTTTGTCTTTAATGATACCTTAATTTCTGGCTTTTTGATTCGTTTTGTATCTGCAATCTTGCGCAGCTCAGCGTCTTTTGTATGAGCTTCTGTCCTCACATCTAACCGCGATTAACACCCGTGTGTGTAGCCCGGGTATGGAATGACCGACCGTCAAACCAACTTTGAAATTTCTAAATTTCTCATTCTCTGTGAAGGCTTGAGGACCTTGTAAATCCCTCAGTTTTCTTCTCTAACGTTTGTTTAAAGATCCTACGTGCTGGCCCGATCAGCCTTGACCAGAGCAGCACCTGGATCTAGATGAGTCCACCCTCATTGACAACAAAAGAAGACCTTGCACAAGTGTTCTGTGGCCCATCCACCTTTGTGTTTTAGGTCAAAACCGCCCACTGGTACTACTAAGCTTAGGGCTGGGCGCCCTGGCAAAAAATGATATCTCTGTATTTTTTGGCTGATATGCGATATATGGTATACACTCGGTATTTTTTGTATTTGATTAAAAAAAAATCTGTGTTTTATTATATATATATATATATAATAATATATATATATATATATCACTTCCCGCCCATGTTGTCCAACAACAATACATATTACAGGCTTTAAACAAATAAAGTGAATGTAACCATGTAAGCCTTTATATTATGTCCAAAAAGGGTTAAAATCACATTTCATTCTAACATTGTAACATTGCAATCTAAAAACAAAAATAAGGTTTTTAAAGCGGAAGTTAAATTCACTAGAGTAAAAATGAAAATAATTGAGAACAAAAGCACAGAGTTGTGTTGGCTATTTTGATTACCCCATTACAATCATTTTACAGTTAATGCTATCATAAAAATAGACTTACTTGTAGGTTTAAAATTCTACATGTCACATTTATTGTCCAACTACAAATATTTCAGCGAAATGTATACGATATATATATGATGGGCCGAGCTGCTTAAATTAATATGCGAAACGAAACTATAAACTGTGTCTTACCAGTTTTTAAAGGCCTTAATATGAAGCTTGTCACATGTTTAGAACAAATTGGATTATGCACTTTCTCCGCAGCAGCTCAGTCTGTGTCCTCTGCTATATTTTCAGATGCACTCATATCAAACTACTGTATATCAATATAAACGGTATTGCCTCATATCGAATCGCTTATAAAGAAAATATTGATATATCGTACAAACTCGATATACCACCCAGCCCTACCTATAGCACAATCTCCTGATGTCATCTATGTTCTGAAAAAGAGTTTCCTAATCAGGCATACTTGAGCAGGTTCCCTGTCGGGTACTTTTTCACAGATTTTGCTTAAAATTTTCACTTAAAATTGAAAACAACCTCAAATTTGTAATGGCTTAACACATTTAGTTACTTTTTTTAAAGGGAGAAAACTGCACAAGTTTTTAAAATTTTTTTTTTTTTTAAGTTGTGTGGATGAAGATGAACAGCAAACAGATGGATGAAAAACAGACAGAACTAACTGTTCTTTTTGTCGCTCGCTTGTTGTTCTCAGTGATGTGAACTCCATGTACCTGTCATCCACTGAGCCTCCGGCAGCTGCCGAATGGGCTTGTTTGCTGAGGCCCCTGCGAGGTAGAGAGCCAGAGGGCATCTGGAACCTTTTGTCCATCGTCAGAGAGATGTTTAAGAGGAGAGACAGCAACGCTGCACCTCTGTTAGAAATCCTCACCGAACAGTGTCTCACCTATGAACAGGTACAAAACTGGCCCGGCCACACTTCACACACCAGGGTGATGGTTTCATGTGTACAAAAGCGCATCATTCTGATGCAAACACCTGTCACATTTGTGCCTGCATTTAAACCATAGCAAGTTCATAGGAATGTCTATAGCCAAATGTTTGTGGACACCCTAAATAATAATTTCTTAATTTTTATTGCATACAGGTTTATTTGGGGAAATTATATAATATCCTAAAACGTTTATTAAATATATTCTGCCATTTGGAACTACAAGTGAAGCATTTCAAATTTATATTTAAAAAAAATTATAGTATCCATATAACATTTAATGTTTTTTATTAGACTTAGAACCTCATATTTTAACTTAATTAATTTAGTTACTTTTAATTAATTTCCAGAAAGGAAATCATATGTTTTGTTTTTGACTATGTCTTATTAATATTTGTTTGGAGATGCGTTTTACTCTGACTTCTCTGTTCTAATGATAGTCTACTGCTCTCTCTGTATTTCCTCCAGATCATTGGCTGGTGGTATAGTGTGAGGACATCAGCCTCTCACAGCAGTGCTAGCGGGCACACAGGCCGCAGTAATGGCCAGACAGAGGTTGCAGCACATGCGTGTGCCAGCATGTGTGATGAAATGGTTGTTTTATGGAGACTGGCAGTGCTAGACCCTACCATGAGTCCCCAGAGGTGAGCAAGTTGGAACAGCTGGTTAGACTCTAAAGAACTAGTGATTCATGTTTGTTGTGACTTTGATCTAGATTATCTTGACTTAAAGATTTGTGGCTGTATTTGTCACCACTAAGGTAGGGTAATGTTCTTTCGCTTGTCTATTTGTGATTCTTCAGGCGTTTAGAACTTGCTGCCCAGCTAAAGCAGTGGCACCTGAAGGTAATAGAGATTGTGAAACGGGGGCAGCACCGCAAGTCTCTTGACAAACTCTTCCAGGGCTTCAAACCAGCTGTGGAGTGCTGCTACTTCAACTGGGAAGTGGCCTACCCTTTACCTGGCATCACCTATTGCGGCGCAGATAAGAAAAACACCTCATTTTGTTGGGTCAGGACGGTGCAGCAGCAGCGGGGCGCTAAAGCTGGGACCAGTGGGGAACCAGGAGAAGGAGCTCGCAGTGGAACGTCAGAAGGTACTTCCTCTGAACAAAAGTCACGGTGCAACTCTCATCTTCCCCAGCAGGAGGTGGCTGTCCGCCCTAAGGAGACCATTGTGAGCAAGAGAAAAGGAGTGTCAGGTGTGAATAGTGGAGGCGTGCTGGTTTGTCTGGGTGGAAGGGTCTCTCTCTCACTTCAGGAGGGAGGTAAAGGCATGTATAAAGCCAGTAGCTCCTCCCCATCAGCTGGTAGTAAGGCCAAGCTTACACAGAGCAACAAGGGTTCATGTGGAAGTTCGAGTGGCGTCAGCGGGAAGCACCCCAGCACTAAACGGCGAACTAGCAGTGAGGACAGCTCTCTAGAGCCTGACATGGCAGAGCTGAGTCTGGATGATGGTTCCAGTCTGGCGCTTGGAGCGGAGGCCTCTAACACCTTTGATTTCCTTCCTCCTCCACCAGAAATGTTGCCCTCACCCAGCCCTCTTCTCCGAGAGCCACTCAAATACAGTGGTAATGCTTCAAAAGAGCATGCATATGAGACAAAACGTGTGCTGCCCTCTGCTGCTGATGCCCATGCCTGCTCCATTGCAATTCCTGTAGTGGTAGCTATGGAGAAAGAGGTGGAAGTGGAGGCAGATCTGGATGAGAACGGAGGAGATGAGGACCCCGTAGATGATACTCGGCCCTCTGCAGCGCTCCCCGGCAAGGCTCAGCAGGGCTGCAGAGAGGGAGATGGAAGCGTCGTTTCAGGGGCCTCAGGACCTCAGGCAGTTGAGGCAGCAGCAGGAGCAGATGCTGTATGTGAAGATGACTATCAAGCGTATTACCTTAGTGCTGCATCAGAAGAGGGAGCAGATAGAGGGGTTGCAGACAGCAACCATGAAGAAGAGCCAGACATCTTTGCTGGGATTAAACCTCTGGAGCAGGAGGGCAGGATGGAGGTGAATAATTTTTTTCTCTCAAACACATAATGTGCTGAAAAGTATGAATTAACACTCAGTGAGAGCTAAATGTAACCTTGTATCTTCTTAATAAATTTTGTCTCAGTGGAAAATTTATCTGGGATTCATAAATAAATGATCAGTTAAAGTGTATAAGTTATAATTAAATGTATATTTAAAATTTTTTTTTTTGCTAATTTTGGACCACTTTTTTATTGTTTAAAATGTTCTTTTATTCAGATTTAATAGCGCTAAATTGTAAAAGGTTTTCAATGGTAAAATTGTGTGTTGCAGATACTTTTTGCCTGTGTGGAGGCTCTCTATGCTCATGGCTATAGTAATGAAGCATGCCGACTGGCTGTTGATCTTGCTCGAGATCTGCTGGCTAACCCTCCTGACCTGAAGGTGGAGCAGCCGCAGACAAAGGTAGTGAAACAGCCTTTTTTCCAGTGTTTTCTCAGAGGTTTCAGCTGTGACGTACAATCATGCTTGGGCTCACCTTTGAAAATGAATCTCTGTCTTGTTTAGGGTAAAAAGAGTAAGGTGTCGACCAGTAAACAGACACAGGTGGCCACTAACACCCTGTCTAAAGTAGCCTTCCTGCTGACTGTGTTGAGTGAGAGGCTGGAGCTCCATAACCTGGCATTCAACACTGGCATGTTTTCCCTGGAGCTGCAGAGACCGCCAGCTTCTACTAAAGCTCTAGAGGTAAAGCAGAAGTTATGTTCATCCCATAAACCTGGTGATGATCTGCTAATATGACAATTTAGTTTCTTGTTGCGGATGTGACTGGTTTGGCTTATATAGGAAGTCTGTAATATCATATCATTAATATTGAGACACAAATTGGAAAGTTTAGCAAGATTTACACTTTGAAACTGACACCACAAACTAAAAATGCATTGTAATGTTTTGATGCCTGATGTCCAGTGAAGTATTTTGAGTGCCATAATTCTGAGCTACTGTGCTCTTATGTTAGGTGAAGCTGGCATATCAGGAGTCAGAGGTGGTGGCTCTGCTGAAGAAGATTCCTCTGGGTCTTGTAGAAATGACTTCCATAAGGGACCGAGCAGAGCAGCTCCGTGATGGAAACTTCTGCGACTATCGTCCGGTTCTACCTCTCATGCTGGCAAGCTTCATATTTGACGTACTCTGCACCCCTGGTAAGTCACACATCTACCTTTTCCCACCATTTAAAAAATGTTCTTTAAAAGCCTCAAAATCCCCATGCTCATTTTTCATATATTTTTTATTTCACTTTCACTTGCCTGTTGCAGTGGTCTCTCCCACGGGCTCTCGACCTCCTAGTCGGAACCGTAACAATGAAATGCCTGGTGATGAGGAGCTGGGATTTGATGCAGCTGTAGCAGCTATTGGTAAGAATCAATTTATGTGAAGGAAAAAAAAGCACAAAACCAACCAGCACTAATGTGTTTTGTTAAAGATATTCTCTTTCTTTCTGTGTTTCAATTGTCTCTCCTTTTCTTATCTTCTCTCTTTTTTTAAGGTATGAAGACAACGGTCAGTGAGGCAGAGCATCCTCTGCTGTGTGAAGGGACACGGAGAGAGAAAGGAGACCTGGCTCTAGCACTAATGATCACCTATAAAGATGACCAAAGCAAGCTTAAAAAGGCAAGTGTTTTGACATTATACATGCAATATACAGTACATCATCTAAAGTTACAGTCTTTTGAAGCAATGTGAATGGACTGGAATATAAACTACCATTCAAAAGTTTGAGGTTGTTGAGATTTTTAAAAATGTCTTACCAGCTTACCAGGGCTGCTTTTATTTGATCAAGATTACAGTAAATCAGCAATATTGTGAAATATTATTAAAATTTTAAATAACGGTTTTATATTTTAAAATGAAATGCATTCTTCTGATGGCAAAACTGAATTTTCACCTGCCATTACTCCAGTCTTCTAGGGGTGTCGAAATTAATTGTTTCTTCGATGCATCGCGATGCAGACGACGACAATTCCGTATCAGTTCAGTAATAGACCATAACCGATTATAATGTACTGACGCTTTTCTTACGCCATTTGTCGCATACGTGCTTTGTCGCGGTAGCATACATTTGGCACGTTCGGCTTGAAGCGCCGCTGCGCAGAATGATCAGTGTATGACCAAGTCCCGCGAGAGCGATAAGAGAGCAGATGGATCCTTATGCTTAAAAGTGCTCCAACTACTTTAAAAGCCGACATCTGGCCACATTTCGGCTTTTATGAACAACCTGAGCACGACCTGGAGAAGACACAAGCTGTGTGTAAATCATGTCACGCACAATGAAATATGTAGGGAGTAGGGATGGGCAAATGAAGCCTCGTGAAGCACTGAGGCTTTTCCTCTGACTGTTTCGGGAAAAGATTCAAAGCTTCGAGTGTCCGAAACAAGCGCCGTCTGGTGGTTCATAAAAAATATAGCAGCCAAAAGCCTGTGAAAGACGCTCCATAGGACGAGGCATCTACCACATATTCCACTGATCGATTCAAGTTACGTGCACAAATAAAAGCCTAACAGTGTGTGTGTTTGTGTTTGTTGAATTTCTGTCTCTGATAAATTCATTTACCCATTAAACTGTGCAGTTAATTACCAGTACGAATATCAATATGATGTAATAGAAGAATAATGTACTCATATGAATTGCATATGACAATATTTAATTTTTCTGAAATAATTTGTATTCTTCATATTACTTATATGACTGGGTATCTAAATGTAACCGAATAAGTACGAATTAAAACTTATTCGTAAAGTCAGATTTGGGGGATCGAACATTTGGACACGCAAAGTGAATCACGCACGTGACTGGACAGAAAGTGAAGCTTCATTTGTCATTGGCCACATGATTTCTATGACAGTTAACAACACAACACAAGCTTCGAATCGAGGCTTCATCTAGCCGCCCATTTATTCTCGACACAAGCTCCGATGCCACGGTTCAAATGTCACATCACTAGCAGGGGGTAATACCACTAACTTAAGAAACCAGGTCAGGTACAGTTCATATATCTGACTGTTTGTATTTATTGACAAAATTGTATAAATGTGAAGTAAAATGGAAAATTGAGGATGCAGTGCATTGTCTATGCATTGTGATGCATCGTGATATCGAATTGAACCGAATCGATGACATGATAATCCTAACCGAACCGTGAGACCAGTGTATGTTCACACCCCTACAGTCTTCAGTGTCAGAGATCTTTCTAATATGCTGATATGGTGCTGAAGATGAGATAAATGATAAGATCATAAATACTGAAAAGTATTAATTTTCTTAAAAATATCTTACTGACTTTTGAATGTATGTAATTAATTCAGGTTAGCTATCCCTTTAGGAACATCCATACTTATGCTGAGTGTATAATGTTTAAAATGCAGTGAATGCTTTAAACTATTAATGTTTGATTTCATCCTTGTGTAGATTCTGGACAAGCTCCTGAATCGTGAGAGCCAGACCCATAAGCCTCAGACTCTGAGCTCCTTTTACTCTAGCAAACCAGCCACAAGCAGCCAAAAGAGCCCATCCAAACATGCCGCCCATGGTGCCAGCGGATCGACGGGGGGAGTGTCAAAGCACACCCCTGCAGCAACATCATCTGCTGTGCAGGCCGGGGGAGCGGCAGGGCAGCAGGGCAGTTTAGTGGGTAGTGGAGTTCAGAGTGCAGTTACAGGAGAGGGCATCGCTGACAACAGAGATCAAGGTGAACCACATCCACCAAAGTATTATGAGTAGACACTTACATTTCAGAGGGAAATTCACTGCTGAAATGTTATTGTCTTGGGTCCTTGTGCTGTTGGTAGTGACCCAGTTTAATTTAATCTCTTTCGTACTACTTGCTTTGGCAGAGGGTGCACAGACGACCTCCTGTTAGCAGCAGAGCGATGCTGCACCCTTCAAGCCTGAGGGCACTGTGCCCAGTCGTTTGGCACTGGGGGGTCGCGGGGCATACGGCACGCGCTGCTGGGGATCACCTGTACGGCAGAAAAAGAAACACACTGGTGAGAGACAGTGGCTTTGTTACTTAGACAGAAGAGTACATTTGATGCAACACCTGTGTTCTTTATTTTTGTCACAAGAGGTCAAAAATCACTGCAAAAATTCATACAAATTTATATCACTTATTCACCCGCTAGCCTTTAAAAAAAAAAAATTATTTTAAAATAGTGCTGGGCAACGATTAATCGCATCCAAAATAAAAGTTTTTGTTTACATAATACATGTGTGTTCTGTGTATATAACCCACACACATGCATGTTTATTTAAAGTCCCCCTGTGGTGAAAATCAAGTTTTTTTAAATGTTGTTTATTTGTCTATGTGGTGTTTTTAATATGCTTTTAGACAAACCATGTGCCAATCCATTTATCAACACCATTGCTGAGTATTTTCTCCTTAAAGCAGCACTATGTAACTTTTTCTGTGTTCAGAATTTGCTAAATGTATATAATGAGTGAGTACATCATGAATTAATCTTCCAAACCACGTTTTTGTCTTATTCCGAATCACTACGGTACACTTATAATAAGTATTTATATTTGGACTATTGTAGCCTGGTCGGGTCGCCACCGCTGCGGAGTAACACATACCTGCCTGAATCGCCATAGACATAAATTTGGGGAAGTAGCTCCAGATGGAATGTTCTTATGCGGGATGTGTGCAGTTCTTTTTATTAACCGCTAGAGCGCCAAAAGTTACATAGTGCTGCTTTAAAACGGTAGTTTCCCAAAGGCAGTCACAGAAACACGGTTTGAAATGTTTTTTTTTTTTGCTACATCACAAAATTCAATAAACAATTGTGTCAAGGGATCCTATCCTTAGCATATTATTAACTGTGCTGCAAAGCAGAGGGTCTAGTGAGAAGGCAGCCAGGTTAATCCGGTAACAGTTATATTTTTTCTGTAGATGTTTCGCTAACTGTTAATATTTCCCCCTATTTTCCCGATGTCATGTGCTGTTAGCGCTTATTTATTTGTATTTAGAACCGCTAACTTGCATTATAACCCGTGGCAGCAGTGTAAAAGTAGCCCGGAGTCAGACGCACCTCTCCCGCATCGGAGTCCGCTCTTCACTCGCGTAAGATCGCGGGCGCGATTTGAAATCACAAACTTGGCTGCATTTGAGTCTTCAAGGCATTTTTACAGTATCCACTGTAGTTGTCCGCTAAGATAGATAATGTTACCTCACGAAGTTAGCCATCAGTCTCCTTGCTTCTGTTGAGCATACCAGCTTATTTCTGGTTCAAACACATATGGCTTAATTAAAACAATATTTCCTCTTGCCATTGCCATTGTATCGCGTTTACTACAGTTCAGTTAGTGGATCAGGAGGTGCTGGCTCATGGCTGGCTGGCAGTGTTGCCAAACCCCTCCCTCAGAAAACCGCTAGAACCACCCTCAAAAGTCTCAATTTTTCACAAAAAGTCGCCAAATATGAAAAAGTAAATACAGGTAAATTGTAAGGAAAGTAAATATATATATATGCATTTGTATTTACATGTATATATTTATATTATATATATATATATATTATATATATACTTGACAAATGCAATTATGACATAAAAATATAACAAAAAATTCTGAAGTGAAATTAGGAAATGCTCGTGATCTGCAAGCACATCAAACATGATGGAAATGATGGAAAGACACATAATGTTGGGAATTTGTTTTATGTTTCACCAAAGTGCATCCCTGTCCTGCTCAAATACAACAGATAAGAGATATTGTGATTCTCCAAAAACAAAAACTTTATTAATACAAACTTATTTCAACGCACTCTATTACTACAAAGTAAGTGCAAAATACTGCATCCCAGCACACGACACGATAATGCACTGTGTCTCTCTCTCAGTATCTGGTTGACATGACTGTGCATGAATTGTGGTATAACTTTTGTGTCCGTGGTTAAAAAAAGATTTCATTTTTTTTCTCCGCCATCTTGATTGATGCTTATAATGAAATTGTGGTGTGCGTCATGGCAGGCGTGGCGTACTGGTGTGTTCACTGCGCAGACTCGTTAGGTGCGTTCGACTTGAAGCACGGCTACAGACGGCGATCAACGAGAGTAGCGGAGGGTCATTTCTGTACATTTCTGCTCCTGTTAGTGACGCTCGCGCGGTGTTTGCATACTCTATCACAGATGAAGTGAATTAAATGCAATATTTGTCAAATACACAGACGTTTCAGAAACGTTTTCATGAGCAACAGAAACACTTTTTATATACTGCTTAATACAGCGCCATCTGTTCAAGAATAAAGTTCAATGTAAATATATACTATTTAAATACTAATAAAGTGGGGGTATATATGCTTTCATGATAAACGTGACTCAATATAACATTGCGACTACAGTAAAAAAGCTTTTACTGTTCTAAAAACAGATTTATGAGCAGTATTGGATTTGAAGATGTTAGAAACACACGTCATTGTTGTCATGTGGTGAATTTGGCCAATCGTGAAACAGCTGTGTCGTCATCAATGCTCCTGCAGCCGCTCTGGAGAAACTGCGCCAGCTGAGTCAGCCGGCTGCTCTCGAAATGCTATCGCTGTACTTTGATGCCACACGTGACAGTGACGTGGCGTCGGCGCCTGTTCAAGTCGGACTAAATTTCTAACCGGCATGCACTGCTTCAAGTCAGCCGCCGATCGGTCTGCGCAGTGCTGCATGAAGTCGAACGCACCTGTTGGCATGATTGAGAGCAAACGTGAGAGGTCACGGGCCTACGGCAGGGTGTGGCCAAGTAAAAAATAAAAAAATCTCCAAAAAATTGCTAGTTTTATGTAAATATAGCTAAAATAGCTCCTTGTCGCAAAAAAATAAAAAAAGTCGCAGCTACAGTGAGAAAGTAGCTAAATTTGGCGACAAAATCCCCAAATTGGCAACACTGCTGGCTGGTGTGTGACTGAGTGGAGGCAGGGTGCATTTGCGTATTCATAGATCCGCGTATCGTAAATGAGGCAAGGGTATACAGTTGCATTAAAGCTATTTTAATGCATGAGAGAATTATTTTCACAAGAAAAAACATTTAAATATGTCATTTTGATGATCAAAGATAAGTTTTATATATTAATATATTTATATATAAAATACACAGACCATGCACTATATTAAACAAAAACTTTTATTTGATGCGATTATCGTTGCCCCACCCTTTTAAAATTATTTTGATGTTTTTTTCAAATATAATTATTATTTTAATGTTATTACTAATTTTATTTCCATTATTATTTTTAACCTTGCTTAAAGAAATTTGAGACTGTGAAAAGGTCATGTTTCTTTTGACTTGTTTTCTCAGGGATGGCAAGCATTGACAGCAGTGCTCCAGAGACCACCTCAGACAGCTCTCCTACTCTCAGTCGACGCCCACTTCGAGGTGGTTGGACAGCAGCTTCCTGGGGGAGAGGCCAGGACAGTGACAGCATTAGCAGCTCTTCCTCTGATTCACTTGGCTCATCGTCATCTAGCGGCTCGCGCAGAGCTGGAGGAGGAGCCAGAGCCAAGAGTACTGACACCAGCAGGTGAGACAAGCCTTTGCCCTTTTTACCCTCATTGCCCCTTTTGAGGATTTGGTCTCATTTTTTGGGTGCTTGTACATCATTGTCTCTTTTTGAGGCCTCAGCAAACAATTAAATCTCTAATTCAGTAGCAGTTGATTGACTGAATCGGTTGTTTCACTTCAGAGTCAAAACAGATTCTCCGATCCTCTATGTCTACAGTTTGTCACACATTGCCTCTTTCCCTCTTAGGTATAAAGGTCGCCGGCCTGAATGCCATGCTCCACATGTGCCCAACCAGCCATCCGAGGCAGCTGCACATTTTTACTTTGAGCTGGCCAAGACTGTGCTGATTAAAGCTGGTGGAAACAGCTCCACCTCCATTTTCACTCAACCCTCTGCCAGCGGAGGCCATCAGGGGCCCCACCGCAACCTGCATCTATGTGCCTTTGAAATTGGCCTGTATGCCCTCGGCCTGCATAATTTTGTGTCTCCAAACTGGCTGTCAAGGACTTATTCCTCACATGTATCCTGGATTACAGGTGAGAGATGATTACGTAATCTGCAGGGACCACAAACGTCAATATGATTTATGACTATCCCCTTGAAATGCAAATGTAAACTTTAAAATTCATAAACCTGGCTTCAGAGTATAAATTCAGAGTGAAAGTGTACTATAATACTGAACTTCAGTATATTAAAAATGTATGGATAAGTAGATAGATATGGGTGGATTGTGATGGTTATATGGATAGATAGACAGATATTGATTTATATGGATAGATATGAATGGCTAAATATGGGTAGATAAATGGAGTGGTCTATAGCTATGGGCGGATGGATATACACTGCTGTTCAAAAGTTTGGGATCAGTAAGATTTTTTTTTGTGTTTTAAAGAAGTCTCTTCTGTTTATCATGGCTGCTTTTATTTGACCAAAAATACAGAAAAAAAACAGTACTATTGTAAAATATTGTTACCATTTAAAATACTGGTTTTCTGTTTTAATATACTTTAAAATGTAATTTATTAAAATGTAATTCAGCAAAGCTGAATTTTCATCAGCCATTACTCCAGTCTTCAGTATCACATGATCCTTCAGAAATCATTCTAATATGCTGATTTATTATCAATGTTGGAAACAGTTGTGCTGCTTAATATATTTTTTTGAACCTGTGATACTTTTTTCAGGATTATTTTATGAATAAAGTTAAAAAAGAACATTGCTTAATTAAAATAGAAATATTTTCTAACAATGCAAGTCTTTATCACTTTTTATTAATTTAATATGCCTTTGCTGAATAAAAGCATTAATTTCTTAAAAAAAAAAAATTACTGACCCCATACTTTTGAACAATAGTATATTGTGGCAAAACGTTTCTATTTTGAATAAATGCTGTTCTTTTTAACATTTTATTCATCAAATAATCCTGAAAAAGTATCACAGTTTCCAAAAAATATGAAGCAGCAAACCTGTTTCATAGTGTATTAACTCAGCATTTATAATGGATTTCGAAGGATCATGTGCACTGCGGACTGGAGTTAATGATTGCGACATTCAGATTTGATCACGCATAATTAAATTTTAAGTTTATAAAATAGAAAACCATTATTAAATTGCAATAATATTTCACAGTATTACTGTTTTTATCTGTATTTCTGGTCAAATAAATACAGCCATGATGAGCAGAAGAGACTTCTTTAAAAAAACATTCTTACTGATCCAAAACTTTTGAATGGCAGTGCATGTTGGATAGATGTGTGTATATATAGATGGGTAGATATGGGTAGAAATAGATTTAGATGGATGTATATATATGGTTTGATGTAGGGCTGGATGATATGGCCAAAGTTTATATCAAGATATATTTCTTAATTTCGGTCGATACGATATAATTCCGATATCGACATGAACACTATTTATCTGAAATATAAATATTTTGTAAAATTATAAATATCTTTACTGCCACTTTTGATCCATTTAATGCATCCTTGCTAAATAAAAGTATTAATTTCTTTCCCAAAAAATTTATAAAAATTATACTTAATGGAATAGTGTATAATGTTACAAAATCTTTTTATTTCAGATAAATGCTGATCGTTGGATCTTTCTATTCATCAAAGAATCCGAAAAAATGTACTCAACTGTTTTAAATATTGATAATCAGCATATTAGAATGATTTCTGAAGGATCATGTGACACTGAAGACTGGAGTAATGATGCTGAAAATTTAGCTTTGTGTCACAGGAATAAGTTACATTTTAAAATCTATTAAAATGCAAAGCAATTTTAAATAGTAAAATATTTCAACCATTGTAAACTGTTTTTGCTGTACTTTGGATCAAATAAATGCATCCTTGGTGAGCATAAGAGACTTCTTAAAAAAAAAAAAAAAACATTAAAATATCTTACTGTTCAAAAACTTATGAAACAAATGTGCTTCAGCCGGAAAAAAGGGTATGAAAAGTGCTCCGAGTCGCTGCAGAAAACAAAAAATTGAACAACAACGAAAACTGGAAATGTTGCTGGAGATGGGTTTATTGAAAATGCAAACTGATTGTCTGCAGGAGGCACTTTGAGAGCGGTAGAACTATTGGTTTCTCCAGTAACGGCTGTAATCATGAGCTCCGCTCATGAACGCTACTTTATAAGATAAAATTACAGGGCTCCACTTACTTTTCTTTTTTAGGAGCACTTGTGCTCCTAACTTAAAAAATTTAGGAGCATGTTCAAAATTTTAGGAGCACCTTCTAAACAATTATTCAAAATTTTATCAAAAAGTAGCCTTTCCATTATGAGGGGATATTTGACTCCTCTAACTTTATTAAAAAAAGTATGTCATCTTTTGTCAAATTAAAAAAAAAAAACAATTTTATAAGCTTTTTAAAAATTCTAATTAAAACAACAGAATAAGAACAAGTAGAATAAGAAAAGTTACCAACAAATTAAATCATTATTAACAAAATTAATTTGTAGAGGTGGCATAGAAGAACACAAAAGTGGCTTGTAGGTACGTTTTCAGACATTTAATGAGGCTCAGAGGTTGCGTGGGTGCAATTAAATCCATAAATTCATGATGGGATTAATGTTTTAAATATAAAATTTTGAATATAGAAATATTAAATGATTTAATTAACTGAAACGATACTTTAAAAATGAAACTAAAACTGCCAGCAGGTGGCGGCAGGTCACTGATTTTATCACTGAATCATTGATTAGTTTGAACGGCTGATTCATTCAGGAACGAAGTGTGTGACTGTCTTTATGAATGGGTAATTTAATAGTTGACTCACTAGATTCGTTTAAAAACACAGTTCATTCGTAAACGAAACACTGCTGTGTTTGAATGGAGATGAGCTGTGTCGGTTTTAAACTATTTTCGACGATGAAATGGAACAAATTCAGACAATAGTGTTATAGTCAGACAATGCAAGTCACTTAATATTAACTTCTTGTTTATTGAATTGTATTGTATTAAATCAGTATCACATTTACAAACTCCCTTAAAAATCATTTAAAGCTGTCACTCATCTTAGTTCATCGTGATCTCACAAAGTTACATTATAATCAATGAAGTTCTCAATATTGCACAATGAATCTCTTATTTACATCTTGTCTACACTTTGCTTATGAAAGGATTCTTGAGATATGTCTGTGATACATTACTCGACGCTGCAAAAAACACGTAGAAACCTTTGAAGCTCCCCCGAGCGCAATCACAAGTATGATGATGATCAGGTCAGTCGCATTGGTGCTCCTAAAAAATTTTCGACTGAAATGGTCGCACTGTAGAGCCCTGAATTAAAATGCCATCAAAACTTTTCTGGAGACAGTCGGTTCCCTTCAGAGATACATTCATATAAAACACCCGCGACGTGTTATGATTTTGTAACGTGCAGTGCTCATGTTTAGTCCAGTCTATGGTTTTCTTCAACTAAACCAAACACCACAACTAAATCATTGATGGGAACACTGGTTATATATATATATTCTCCTATATTATGTGTGTGTGTATATATATTATCTATCTATAGTACAGTGGTTGAAAAAGTGTTGCCCCCATCCTGTTTTAAATTTTTTTTGCACATTTGTCACACTTAAAAGATTCAGATCATCAAACAAATTTAAATATTACACAAAGAAAATGCAAGTACATACAAATGCAGTTTTTAAAAGATTATTTATTTTATTAAGGGAAAAAAGCTGTCCAAACCTGCCTGGCACTACGTGAAAAAGTAATTGCCCCCTAAATCTAATAACTGGTTGTGCCAGCAACAACTGCAATCAAGCGTTTGCGATAACTGGCAATGAGTCTTTCACGTCGCTGTGGAGGAATTTTGGCACACTCTTTTTTGCAGAATTGTTTTAATTCAGCCACAGTGGAGGGTTTTCAAGCATGAATGGACTGTTTAAGCATCTCAATCGGATTTAAGTCCGGACTTTGATTTGGCCACTCCAAAACCTTAATTTAGTTTTTCTTGAGCCATTCAGAGGTGGACTTGCTGGTGTGTTTGGGATCATTATCCTGCTACATAACCCAAGTGCGCTTGAGCTTGATGTCACAAACTGATGGCCGGACATTCTCCTTCAGGATTTTCTGATAGAGTGCAGAATTCATGGTTCCGTCAATTATGGCAAGTTGTCCAGGTCCTGAAGCTGAAAGCAGCCCCAGACCATCACACTATCACCACCATATTTTATTGTTGGTATGATGTTCTTTTTCTGAATTGCAGTGTTACTTTTACGCCAGACGTATTGGACACACACCTTCCAAAAAGTTCAACTTTTGTCTCATCAGTCCACAGAATATTTGCCCAAAATCTTGGGGATAATCAAGATATTGCTTGTGAAATGAGAGACGAGCCTTTGTGTTCTTTTTGGTCAGCAGTGGCTTTTGCCTTGGAACTCTCCCATGGATGCCGTTTTTGCCCAGTCTCTTTCTTATTGTTGAATCATGAACACTGACCTTAATTGAGGCAAGTGAGGCCTGCAGTTCTTTAGATGTTGTTCTTGTGTTCTTTTATGACCTCTTGGATGATTCGTCGTTGTGCTCTTGGAGTAATTTTGGTTGGCCGGCAACTCCTGGGAAGGTTCACTATTGTTCCAAGTTTTCTCAATTTTTGGATAATGGCTCTGACCGTCGTTCGCTGGGGTCCCAAAGCCTTAGAAATGGCTTTATAATCCTCTCCAGACTGATTCATGTCAACTGTTTTGATTCTCATCTGTTCTTGAATTTCTTTAGATCGCGGCATGATGTGTTGCTCTTTAAGCATGCTTCACTTTGTCAGACAGGTTCTATTTAAGTGATTTCTTGATTCAACAGGCAGTAATCAGGCCTGGGTGTGGCTAGTGAAATTTAACTCCGCTTTTTCTAAAATAATGTGGTTAATTGCAGTTTCTTTCATGATTTAACAGGAGGGGGCAATTAATTTTTCACGTAAGGCCACGTAGGTTTGGACAGCTTTTTTCCCTTAATAAATGAAATCATCATTTAAAAACTGCAATTTGTATTTACTTGCATTATCTTTGTGTAATATTTAAATTTGTTTGATGATCTGAAACATTAAAGTGTGACAAACATGCAAAAAAATAAGAAATCAGGAAGGGGGCCAACACTTTTTCACACCACTGTATATAATAATATATATATATATATATATATATATAGTATTATATATATATATATATATATATATAATTGTTATATAAATCGGAAATGTGTTTAAACTGAAATAGCACAAATATGAACGTGGTTTTGCGCAGCTCGTCAGTGAACAACGGCTCTGTGTAGTTAATGCTGCTCAATATGAAATCACGCACGTGATGGAGATTTACCGCTGAGTACAGAACCGGCTTTACTGATCGATGTCGTTAAATTCGCATGCGATTATCGTGCAGCCCTAGTTTAAAGACATATCACCGTTATTGAAAAAAAATATATCGCGTTACATATTGATATTGAATTATTGTCCAGCCCTAGTTTGATGGATATTTACTGGTTGATGTATATGGTCGGATAGATAAGGATACATAGATATAGGTGGCTAGATACGATAGAATGATAAATGCAGTTAATGCAATATGCTAGAAAATGGGTGGGCAAACCTGCCTTTTGTTTGCTTTTAAATTCTTTTGTCTTGTTTTCACAGGCCAGGCCATGGAGATTGGGAGTGCTGCCCTCAACATCCTGGTGGAATGCTGGGACGGGCACCTCACGCCTCCGGAGGTAGCGTCACTCGCAGACCGCGCATCACGAGCTCGGGATCCCAACATGGTGCGTGCTGCGGCAGAGCTGGCTTTGAGCTGCTTGCCTCACGCTCACGCCCTCAACCCCAACGAGATTCAGAGAGCCCTGGTGCAGTGCAAGGAGCAGGTATTGTCCAGCGCATCCTACATTCATTGCACATAATAATCCATAAATTTTTACTCTAATGATATAATAATCATCTGCTTGTTGCCTTTAAAGAACACATTTCTACATTGTTATCTTTTAAGGATAATGTGATGCTGGAGAAAGCTTGCATGGCAGTTGAGGAGGCTGCAAAGGGAGGCGGTGTTTATCCTGAGGTCTTGTTCGAGGTGGCTCACCAGTGGTATTGGCTGTACGAGCAAACAGTGGGTGGAGGCTCTGGGGCCCAGCGAGAGGGGTCCGGCCGCTGTGGGGCCAATGGTGGAGCAGGGAGAACGCCACCCGAGGGAAGTTGTGGTATCCTGGATAACACGGGAGCCTTGGATCCATCAGGTGTTGCATCTGTAACTACAACAGTGACGGCAGCTGCCGTAGTACCTGTCATTTCTGTTGGCTCCACCATCTACCAGTCACACGCACTGCCGGGCTCAGCCATGGGACACACGCAAGGCCTGCATCCCTACACCACCATCCAAACCCATCTGCCTACCGTCTGCACCCCCCAGTACCTGGGCCACCCCCTTCAGCACATTCCCCGTCCTGTCTTCCCTGTGTCTGGGACGGCCTACCCACAAGTATGAGCTCTCTTTCTTTCCTTGTGATATGATTTATGAGTTTCAATTATTTGTGCTTAGAATTTTTATTTCAGTCTGTAATATTATTTGTCTGCATTTAACTGAAGATGATAAATACTAAACTTAAACACTAATGCAGACTCGTACTTGGCAGTCAGTGATGCATAGCGCAACAATCCTGGCAGAATATAAATGGAGAGAGACTCCTACCAGTTTGTTTATATGTGTATGATGATCTTTACAACTATTCCCTTGGATTAACTTAATTTTTTGGCTTTTAATTTTTTGACGGCAGGTATATGACTCAAGGACGGCGTATCCAAGCGGTTTTAAGAGCATCTGTTTGTCTTCTCAGGGAATGCACCCTGCTTTTATTGGTGCTCAGTACCCATTCTCTGTGGCCACTGGCCCTCATCCTCCTATGGCAGCGACCGCTGTCACTTTCCCTGGAGTTCCTGTGCCGTCCATGACTCAGATCGCTGTCCACCCGTACCATACCGCAGAGGCAGCCCTACCTCTTAGCACTACTGTGGCAGGTAAGAACAAGAAGTTAGATTTAAATTCCATCTTAACATGAAGACAATTTTTGGGCTTATTATCAAATGTTATTTAGATGAATGCTGAATAGATGCAAGGTTTTTTTACTTTTGCAGCAGTTTGCCAGAAATGAAAGGGGTGGTTGATTGCGATTTCACTTTTTTAACGTTAGTTAGTGTATTATGTTGCTGTTTGAGCATAAACAATATCTGCACAGTTACGACATTTAGCGTGAACACGGCCCTAGACTGCGTTTTAGGCCATCACCCTCACACACACTGGGCTAATGCTCAACAATCAAGATCCCCGTCGTGCACTACTGATCTGTATTAGGCGGTGCTTCATAAAAGAAGGAAATGATCAGCGCTTTTCTCAGAGAAGGTACAGAGCGGTGTTGAATAAAGGTAAATTATGTGAAAAATAATGTTTTTTTTTTTTTTAATTGAAGCATTAACACGTTAGACTGCACCCCATAAACACAATCAAGCCTAGAAATCAAACAGTTCATCCACCTCTTTACATATCTACTACTTCAATCCGATGTAATTGAGATGATTTATAATCGCAAGAGAAGAGAGAGCCAAATCAGCCTTTGAATAGCTGTTTGATTCTATGTAAGGGTGGTTCGTCTTCACATGTTGAGATCACATGACCAGCTGTAAAATTAATTATATCTCAGAAAGCTTTTAATATTTGGTATCGATCCACAAAAATTCTAAACCAATGGACCATTTTCATACTGTGATGTGTTTCCAGTTATTAAGAACATCATAAAACCTACACCATGGTTTTTTTTTTTCAAAAATCCATTACATTGTACAAACAAGAAAGATTTTAACTTGCTGCTTGGATGAATGCGCGCTGAGTATCCTAATACACACGGCCTGAAGAGTGCCTGGCAAATTTGACATCTTTCAGTAACCACACCAAAAAAAAGACTGCCTTCTGTCATAGGACATGTCACAGTCTAAGAGACTTGATGTCACAACTTGCTAGTCAAAATGGCCTTTGCATGATAGAATAATCAGTGAAAAAAAATGTGAATTAATCAGGAATCGTTTTAGAATTGGGTTGTGACTCCTTGAATCGAAATTGGATCTAATTGTGAGATTCCCATGATTCCCACTCCTAATTATCAGACACGTTCAGTTGTGGAATAATTAATCTGTTATTATTTACTCATGGGTGGCAAATATTACATGTTCAAATATTACATTTACTCATTTAGCCATCTGAAGATTTTAACCAAAGTGACTTACATAAGCAATTTGTCACAGAAGCAACAATATTCATAGTGTACATTGTACAATGTCAGCTTTGTTAGAAAGGAGGATTATTAAACAAGCTTTTAAAGCAGAGGTGAAATGCAGAAAAGAAGAGATTTTTGTGTGTTTGCAAAGCTCTACAATGACACTGGTAGAGAAAAGACCACACCTCTAGGTGTGAATATATATAATTCAAGGCCAGTGAAATTATTTTTTAGTGCACCTTTACTTCAGTGCAGACAAGAGTTCATTACAGTTCTTACCAGTTCACCAGAGATTGTTGGGAAGCCATGCTATCAGACAGTTGGCAAATTGATAGACGGACACCATGAACATCCTCTCATCTTTTTTTTTTTTGCCCGGCAGGAGGAGTACACTCAGGCTCCACCATCCAGGCCATACAGGGGACTTCTTTTCCAGGACTCTCGTCCCAGCCCGCCTCACTGGTCAGCGCACCCTTCCCTGTGGAAGACGAGCAGCACAATCAACCAATCAGCCAGCAGGGCCTGCACTACCTCCACTCTGCCTACAGAGTCGGTAAGGACGCATGATTTCTAATTGCATAGACCCTTTAGGGCATGGCTTGCCTGTCCTTATGTTGCTGTTTTGCACCCATTAGGATCCATCTGGTCCTGAATTGTGGTGATTAATTATCAAGAGAGGTGAGGGAGAGATCGGTTGAGTCCATGTTGCAGGACTGACAAAGAACTCTCACAGTGAGAAATATTAATTAAGGCATGATTTCCGTTATATCAGTACTCATAAGTCCTGGAGATTAGGACGATGGGTGCATGTGCCAATTTAATACATGATCAGTACAGAGTCGTTCAGTACAGAGTGTTAATGGTGAAATCTTCCTGTCCTCATTTAGGCATGCTGGCCTTGGAGATGTTGGGAAGGAGGGCCCACAACGATCATCCAAACAACTTTTCCCGTAGCCCCCCGTACACTGAAGACGTCAAATGGCTGTTGGGCCTGGCTGCGCGTCTTGGTATGCCCACATATCTTTGCAATATATCCTATAGGAAAAACAAATTTTCTAAAGTCCGGTTTCATTTCCTGTTACCTGCTATAATAGCTGGAAGTAGACTGTAAATGATGTGTTGACAGTTTACCTTGCCTTCAGCGGACAAGAGAGGAGAGGTGATTTAACAGCAGAGTCTCCAGCAGAGTTATTGACATCCTGATATCTTTCCTCTAACTCTGAACTTTATCCCATGCTGATCACAGCATGTTGCCAGTTTTCATGGCCCTAAATGTTACAATTGAAAATGTAGAAGTAGACAATATTTTGCCATGTTCAGGTTAGGCATTAGGGTTGTGACGATGAGTAAATTTTTCCACCAGTTAATCAACGTGACAACACCGGTATCACCGCGGGGGCGTTCTCTCTTTTCCTCGCTTTCCTTCACTTTTAAATAGCTTGTAAAAGTGGCGTGTGCATTTTACTTTCACTTTCAAATAGTGGCAATTCGGAGTAAAGCAATTGGTCGTTCTTAGTGTCTTGTGAATTTTTCCCCATCTTTTCCCCCTCGCTTTCCTTCACTTAAATAGCTTAAAAGCGCCGTGTGCATTTTACTTGACCCTTCCACTTTAGAATTTATGCGCCAGTTACGGTTTCATCTGTCTTGAATGCAACAGACCCATATACCGTCCTACGCTGTCATTTTAGCCTATATAAAACATAGAAATGTTATTAACAAAACAAATAAAAATACATCTGCATAGAGTCCCGTCCAGGCTATGCCAGGTAATGCTAGCATACCCACAATATAACTTACTAAAGTTTAAATGTACCAACTGAACAAGTAATACTGTCAAATATATACACCCGCCCAAACAAAAAAAAAAAATAAATAGAGAAACGTAGACTTTTCTTAGCAAAACGTATTCACGTGCAAAGCTTGGAGGCGCAGAAAGACAGGCATCAACACCTTGAAATGATCAATAAATACATAAATACACAAAAGTTTAAAAAGTAAAAATCACCCAAACGTGGAAGTCCAATTATAAGAACAATGTTTCAAAACTTCCAAAATCACCTTAGATAAACGGCAAAATTCAAAATATTGCCAAACAGCCGCTGTTGCATTTCGTTTCGAAACTAAACTCATTTGCGATCGTCGAGTCTCCTCTCACCTCACTCTTCTTGTCAGTCAGCTCGACTCACTCTCCTCACTGGATAAATGAAATCTGATCTGTGATGCGACTGTCGTTCGGCACGCTGCATTGAGCAGCCGCGTTCAGTTTTTAATTGTATTGTCTGTTCTTTTACTTTGACTGAACTAAAGAATTTTTTTATTTACTATAGAAATCAAAAACCCGGTGGGGGTCGGTGACGCGGTGGGCAGGTGACGTAACCGGTGTTGCGGCTTAACACCGGTATCACCGTCAGCACCGTCTATTGCGGCAAGCCTATTAGGCATCTAATGAAATTACTATTGTATGTCTTGTTGCTTTGCTAATGGTCCCCACTGGAATGGATGAATAGCTTAATTAATCAGATGGTAATGACATACACCTGCACATGCTTCATTTAAAGGGATATTCTGGGTTAAATACATTTTAAACTGTATTTGCCAAGCAGTGCATAGACTAGTACAGACTGTGTGAGTGAACTGACTGCAATTTCCCCTCCGTTATCACTCCACCAGCCCTCCAACTTTTAAAAATTCAATTTTTTGCTTTAGATACTCCACTTACTCTAGTCTGGAACATCACAAACAAACAAGTGTGGTGAAACATCCAAGTTGCTTTTTAATACTAAATGTCAGCACACTTAAATCGCAACTTGACAAATGAAATTACAGGGCTGCTGATTGATCAGAATATTTAATGGCGTAATTTGGTTAATGCTTTCAGTTCCAAGATAACTAATTAACAGGCCTTTGTGGAATTATTAAATTGAAGCACACGTTCATATATAATTTATATTTTTATTTGAACATTTTTTGTTATATTTTTGCATTGAAATGTAGAGAATATTATTGAATTTATATTAAAAAAAATTATTTTAATGTATTTGGATGTAATGTAACTTACTCTCAGTCCAGTAAAAACATTGGGCCCTTTTGTTCTATATTTTCTCAAACTGCATCAAAATGCACAGGAAATGAAAATACAATACAATAATATAAGATTAATTATATTATAAATCAACTTACCTCAGATTTTATGGATGTGATCTATGAAAATGCAGTCCTCCACAGTTGTTTTGCATTAACATTTCTACCACTTAATGTGTTTAACTTGTGGGTGATATTTCACTTGCTGAGCTTCAATGATAATTACATTTCACCATATAAAGAATGCAAATTACTTGACCACAAAAAAATATGTGGTCTGGGTTTGATTTATGACTAAATTATTCATAAAGATGGTCATATCCGGTCTGGGTTTGATTTATGACTAAATTATTCATAAAGATGGTCTTTCTCAAATTTACTGAGGTGTTAAGCTATAGCTGTGATCCCGAGATATTCTGTCATGGACTTATAGGCTCATTGTATCTTATGTATCTGGGGAAAAAGTGAAATGTAAACAAAACAAGCAAAGCAATGCAGTGATGGGCAAGAAAAAGACCATATTGAAATGGTTGTTGTATATTGACAGTGCTTTTTGCACTGATTTAAATTATAATCAGAATAATAAATAATAAATTAAATTGAAAGAAACTTAAGAATTAAAAAAGAACACAATGTATCAGAGATTCTTTTTAGAATGTTTCCTTATTCTTCTCCCTCTGCCTATGTTTCTCCTCAGGTGTGAACTACGTGTACCAGTTTTGTGTTGGGGCAGCGAAAGGTGTTCTTAGTCCGTTTGTCCTGCAGGAGATCATAATGGAGGCTCTGCAGAGGTTAAACCCTGCACATATCCACGCACACCTCCGCACTCCAGCCTTCCACCAGCTTGTGCAGCGCTGCCAGCAGGCCTACTTACAGGTACAGACTCACAAATCCCTAAGATTCAGCATGGGGAACTAATCACGCTGACATTATTACTAATAACATCCCTAATTGGATGAAATGCTGAAATAAATCCGTACCCTGATGATGACGATGATCCACCAGGAGCGACATGCATTCTTCCACTGACAGAAGCAGTTAAAATTACTCTCTAACACATGAGATGATCCGTCGCAGTTGACATTTTGTATTGAATGCGGTGCAGCCATCTCAAAGTTCGTTTTCATATTCGTTAGACTTAGTTTCAAGTTTCAAGTAGAGAATTTGAGTAGGGTTTTAGAACATTCAAGTGGTGCTGAGGGTGTATTGTGATGGCATTGTCGCCCACACTGAATATAAATTGTGCATGAACAATTCTGGAGTGTTAAAGCTAGAGAAGGGAAGCCTGAGTCCGTTCACAGGATGGAGCATACTGATGAGAGAGCATCCAACACACTGTGACAGCCCAAAGCCAAGAGCTGCTTCCTAGAGAAGCAGCGCACACATGCTATCTCTCCCTCGCGCACACATAGACACGCTCTTACAGTTACCTGCTAGCCGGCTCAGAGGCTTTATTTTGCTATTACAAAGAGGTTTCAAGTTGTTGCATGGGCAAACAATGCACATGTCTGCGCAAGTGGCCACTCTTGTAGTGGCCTTAAATTTTTAAATGCCCAGATCAAGGAGAGACTCACTCTACCCTTACTCTTCCAACTGTAAAATCTTTCGACCCACTGATTGTTGGGTGATATGTACAGCAAAAAAACAGGGGGGGCGGCGGGGGGGGGGGGCAACCGGGGGGCGAGACGTGGCCAGCTCTAATTCACTCTCTCCATGCGTGGAAATGAGATGAGGGACCGAGAGGCTGTACTCAAGCAGAAACCTACCCAGACTGTCACTGAGTCATTTTGTACGTCGCTGGTGGGAAATGCATTTCATATGCTGCATGTCCCTATAAACATGCGGGGACATGATGCTTCATAACCTGTTTACATATTATTAAAACAGGTTCTGGTTAGTGCCATCTAGTAGCAAGAATATTTATGAATTTATCATGTCGCACATGTTTAACCACAGGGAGATCAAAAGGCATGACATTTACATTTAGTCCATTAGAGCAAACACGCTTTTAACTTATCCAAGCGACTTACCAATGAGGACATAAAGCAGTCAAAACTAACAAAAAGCAACACTATTAAGTGCAAATGACAAGCTCCTCGTTAGGCCTAACGCAGTACACGTAGAAGGTGTGTGTGTATAAATATCTATAATATATATAATTAATACACACATATACACTCACAAAAGAAAACAGTAGATTAGAATAGAAAAAATAAAAGCTAGTGTGTTGTGTTTTGCTTTTTGTTTTTTAAATACGGAATTAAAAAAAAAAGATAAATATATAGTTGAATTAAAATAGAATAGAAAGTGTTAGAGTTAGAGTGTCAAATAAAGGTGGAACAGATGTTTTTTTAGTCGTTTCTTGAAGATGGCTAAAGACTCAGCTCCTCGAATTGAGTTGGGCAGGTCATTCCACCAGGAGGGAACATTAAATTTAAAAGTCAGTGAAAGTGATTTTATGCCTCTTTGAGATGGCACAATAATACATCGTTCACTTGCAGAACACAAGCTTCTAGAGGGCACATAACTCTGAAGTATTTAATTTAGGTAAAGGGGTGCAGAGCCATGGTGGTTTTGTAGGCAAACATTAATACCTTGAATTTAAAGGGAGCAGCTACTGGTAGCCAGTGCAAATTGATGAACATAGGTGTGACGTGCATTCTTTTCGGCTCATTAAAGTTTAATCTTGCAGCAGCATTTTGGATTAATTGTAGCGGTTTTATAGAAGTGGCTGGAAGACCTGCCAAAAGAGAGCATTGCAATAGTCCAGCCTACAAATGACAAGGGCCTGGACAAGAAGTTGTGTTGCATTTTTTCTGAAAGAAAGAGCCTTATCTTCCTAATGTTGTATAAAGCAAATCTGCAGGACCGGAGCTTTTTTAGCAATGTGGTCTGAGAAATTCTGCTTATCATCAATCACAACTCCAAGGGTTCTAGCTGTTTTTGAACGAGTTATGGTTGATGAGCCTAACTGGAAGGTGAAATTTTGATAAAGTGATGGGTTTTGTTGAAACCACAAGCAGTTCTGTATTAGCCAGGTTGAGTTGAAGGTGATGTCCGTCATTCCACACGAATGTATGTTAGCATGCTGAATACGAGCAGCTTCGTTGGATGCATCAGGATGGATTAGAGGTGTGAGTTTGAGTGTCATCAGCCTATTCATGACTGTATGAAAAGCCAATGTTTCGAATCGACAAGCACCTTGTGAGCCATGTCGACAGAGACAGAGAAGTGGTCCAAGTACGGACCCTGAGTCACCCCCTAGCTTAGAGGTGTTGTGGACTTGGACAACTCCACCTCTCCAAATACCTTGAAGGACCTTATCTGAGGGTACGTCACTCAAACCACTGGCTGCGGTGTTTGTTCCTGAGCATGCCATTTTCCAATAGGGTTACAGTAGAATCTTGGTGTTCACCGTATCAAAAGCAGCAGCAAAGATCCGCAAAATAAGGATAGAGACATTTAGGAAACCCTTGTACCTCTCAGCCTGTCAATTAGGGCTTCAACAACTGAAAGCAAGGCGGTCTCGGTCGAATGTCCACTTCTGAAACCATATTGGTTGCTGTCCAGGAGGTTGTTCCGTGTGAGAAAGGCAGAGACGTGGTTGAACAACTCGTTCAAGTGTTTTTGCAATGAAAGTTAGAAGGGAAACCGGTCTGTAGTTCTCAAAAAGAGATGGGTTAAGGGTGGGTTTCATAAGTAGTGGGGTTATACGAGCCTGTTTTTTACATCGTTGAGCTGGAAAACACCCGTGTGAAGGGCTTGATTTTAGACGATGTGAGTGGGGGCGAGTGCATGTACAACTGCAGGATAAATGGCTTGAAGAAGATGAGATGGAATGGGATCAAGCAGACAAGTAGTAGGATGATTGGAAAGGATGAGTTTAGAGACTTCTGCCTCAGAGAGTGGAGTGAGAGAAGATGACCATCTTGTATGTTTGCTGGTAAGATGTGTTTGACAGTTTGTGGTGTGGAAAATTGTGCACTGAGGTTTGTAATTTTATTATTGAAGAATGTGGCAAAGTCGTCAGCTTTTAGAGTTGTTGAAGGAGGGGGAGGAGGAGGACAAAGGAGAGAGGAAAATGTTTTAAAGATCATGCGAGAGTTCATGCGAATTGTTAATTTTGTTGTGATAGTATGTCCTTTTAGCAGTGGAGGCATTAGCAGAGAATGAAGAGAGAAGTGATCGATATACATTAAGGTCAGTAGTATTTTGTGATTTGCGCCATACTCTTTCTGCAGCTCTGAGCTTAGAAAGATGCTCACGGAGAACATCAGATAGCCAAGGGGCAGAAGAGTTGGTACGAGCTGGCCTGTAAGACAAGGGGCAGACAGTGTCTAAACAAGAAGTAAGAGTGGAGCAGAAAGTATCAGTAGCACGGTTAACATCAAGAGATGATAACTGTTCAGGAGAAGGAAGCAAAGATGAAACCATAGCAGATAGCCGGGAGGGTGAGAGAGAGCGTAGATTACGACGAAAGATGACATTTGGAGGGGTATGTGTTGTGTCAGGAATCGTGTTGAGGTTAAGTGTGAGGAGGAAGTGATCCGAGGTGTGCAGTGGAGTAACCAGTACATGATCAGTGGAGCAGTGTCGTGTGTAAATAAGGTCCAGTTGGTTGCCTGATTTGTGAGTAGCCGTAATTAACACTTGCTTGAGATCAAAAGAGGCAAGCAGAGTGTGGAAGGCATGACAGTAATGAAATGTTGAACGACAAGTAAACGCGATTAGAACTAGAAACTAAACTAAACTCAAAACCCCAGAGTAAGCGCCATGTATTATTTAGTTATTTATTTATTAAATACATATTCTTGTATTTATGTATTCATCAGCTTGCAAACTAAATGCATAATGAAATACTGGTTTGAGTTAGTTAAATTGTTTTATCTTGTAGATTAGCTTAAAGCTTCTGCTAAGAAAAGTAAAATTACTCCATAAAAAATCTGAAACAATGAAACAATATTATAATATTAATTTACATTGTCACATGAACATGCGTATCTACCTTTAAAGTCTCTTTCATCCAGCTTTCATCTCTTAAAAGCTCCTTGTTTTTCCACTTCATTCCAACAACAAAAAAATTATTTGTGATTTTCCATTTAAAGTTTAATATGTTGTTCTTCCTTTAAAATAGTTATTTTTTCCCATTGAATATAATTGGAAAAATATGAGATAGGATGAAACATTTTATTTCAACCGTTTTGATTTGCTTGCAAAACTTTTAACTTTGAAACACATTTTCTCAAGGAAATGCAAAAGTATAAACATTTAGTTTTTTCTTCCATCTAATTTTTTTCCCATCACCAGAACTTTTGCGTTCCCCTGAGAAGCTTGTAACAATTTTTATTATGAGTGTTGTGCTGCTTAATATTTTTGTAATAAAATTAATGAATACAATTAAAACTAATAATTTTTTTTCAGGATTCTTTGTTGAATAGAAAGTTCAAAAGAACAGCATTTATTTAAAATAGAAATCTTTGCAGAAACTAAGAAATGTCTTCACAGTTTATCTGGGCAATGTAACAGTTTTGTAAGTAAAAACATTAAAGGGGGCATAACGCACACAGTTTCACCCAATCTCATGTTAATCTTGAGTACCTATAAAGTAGTACTGCATCCTTCATATCTCCAAAAAGTCTTTAGTTTTATCATATTTATAAAAGAAAGATACAGATTTACGATCTCTCCGGAAAAAAAGCGAGCTCCCTGGAGGCGCGCCGGGGGGGGGGGGGGGGGGGGGGGGGGGGGGGGGGGGGGGGGGGGGGGGGGAGGGGGGGGGGGGGGGGGGGGGGGGGGGGGGGGGGGGGGGGGGGGGGGGGGGGGGGTGGGTAAGCTAAAGAGTGACGAGCACTTGGGCGCCGAATGCCAACAAAACAAGACATTTGATGTCATTTCACTTACCGTCTGCAGTTCTGAATTAAGACCGGGATCTTTTATAGCTGGGACTGCTCCATCTTTCAGTATCAAACGATGTGCAAATCCAGCGTCGAACTGGGCCTTGTTTATAAAACGTTTGTCAACAAACACACTTGTGAAACTCCATTGCTCCCCCGGAAAAACAAACTGTATCCACTGTTTACATAACGCTGGGTTCTTTAGGAAGCTGAACAAAGTTAACTTTCCCTTACAACCAAAAACACACTTCTTGGATTGGAGACATTCTTCCCGAGCAAGTCCCGTGCAGCACTGCCGCTGGATGAAGTGCATTGATGGGCGCGATCTCGCGCTCACGCCCCATTCACACGGGGCGTCGGCGTCAACGCCTCTCGTTTACTTTGAATGGAGTCACGTCAAGCGTTGCTGAAATTAATTGTGGGTCCGTCGCGTTGGGTCTGTTGCTCGCGGCAGAAGTTTCAACTTTTCAAGCGCCAACGTAGGTGTCAGCCAATCAGATAGCCTTATGCAAATACCCTGGTGCAGACGCTATCCAATCGCGTTTATGCAACACCAGAAAACTAATGTGATTGGCTGTTGTCACTATGACGGTCGCGTCAGCACCAAGCTTCAAAAACGCCCTCCCCTCCAGCCCGATGCCCCGTGTGAATGTACCGCACTCTGGTCGATGCGTGCGCGCTCTTCTGGGAGAAATACCCATATAAGGAGTTCCACCCTCGTCTACGTCATGAAGAGCCATGATCGAAAAAAACTCTCAGAAACTTGTACGAACCCGGAAGTAAGATTTTTGGCACAAAAATACTTCGTCATATGTCCAAATTGTTTTTTGAAACTTTGTCCTTGCTTCGCATGAGAATCCAACTCTTTAACAGTGTAAACAACTCTGAATGCATGAAACAGCATTGTACCCCCCCTTTAACGATTTTTCCATCCATCTCACATTTTCATCGCTATGTTCCCTTACGTTCTCTGTTTCACTCAGTAATGTGTGACATTATTAAAGACTTGCTAACTGCAATTTATAATGATTACAAATTGTACTCCTATAACATATAACCATATTTTATACCTAACACGTTAACATTTATTCCTCAACTGATTACTAAACTGTAAAAAGAAAATGGTGATGTCCATAAATTAAAAACTAATCTGTAACTAAAATGACCTTGGACCAGTCTCCATTATTGAATGACTGAATTCATGTCCCACTGCTTGTTTATGTTTGTTCCAGTATATCCACCATAGGCTGATCCATCTGACTCCTGCAGACTACGACGACTTTGTGAACATCATCCGAAGTGCCCGCGGAGCATTTTGCCTGACACCAGTTGGCATGATGCAGTTCAATGACGTGCTGCAGAACCTAAAGAGGGGCAAACAGACTAAAGAACTATGGCAGCGGATCTCGTTGGAGATGGCCACTTTCTCACCCTGACTACTCTAGAGACCAGCGGGGACAGAGACACCCAATCTTCCCCACAGACCACTATCACAGCTCAATCCGACACGCAGCACTCTCCGTTCCCCTTGATAAGAAGTGTAGCCATGACGACTTCCTGTACAAGCCCACTCACATGACCGAACATTTAGTCCTTCAGGCCCTGAAGTCATGAGAAAGTGGTACAGAGATACTGGGGCATGTGAATTACTGTGTCCCTCCTTCGTCGAGTTGTTGATCCCAGTATTGTGTCTGATCTTATTTTTGTTCTTTTTTTTTGGTGTGTTCAGTCGAGTAATTTAATGGCTATATCTATGTTTTATCTACGAGTCCTAACATCTTTCATTCACTGATTTCTATGCTTTGTGATCCCCTGAGTTCATTTAGATGGTTAATACGGGGACAAAGGTTTTCACTTGCTATGTTGATGTTTGGTTCACGTTTAAACAAAACCACTAAATGTCAGACTTATTCTGCAACATTCCTCTACCCTGGAGAACAGAGCCTCCATCGGTCATAAAGGATTTCAACGTTAGATAGTGGATGGCATTGTAAACATGAGGAGAATAAAAACACAACTTTAAAAGAATAAAAGAGACATTTATTATGAAACGATAATCAAAGTACGGGTGAGGATTCTTCAATGTTTTTGTTTTTAATATTTTGTATAGTATGGTGTGTCTACAGAGAGCAGGATGAAGAATGGAAGAATGTTATTACTGACTGCTCTGTGAGTTCCTTTTTCTGGTCAGATGTTGGTGGCTTGAGTGCTGGAACAGAGAAGTCTGGCTGGACCAGATTACACAAGCTTTAATTTTTGAAATTCAAGACATCAGCGGTGACTTCAGTCAAAAACAATTCGGGCTTCCTGTCGTTTAAATTGGGTTCTTTTATATTTGAATTCTAGCTGTTTCTGATACCGTTAATAGACTTTGGTATCTGTGCAATTGAATATTTCCGAGGTTTAGTCGAACCACACAATTTCATTTTTCTGTTCTCATTTTAAAATGGGTTAACTGCTCCCCTCCGTCTAACATTAGTTGAGTGGTCTATAAATGCCACTGCCAGATTCCCGTGTTTCCAGCATCGGCCCCAGCTTGGAACTCGCTAGTGGAGAGTGACTGAGTAGAAAATGTACTGTGATATTTTTGTATTCTTCAAGTGTAGCTTGGTTGGGAAAAAACAAACAAACAAAAAAAATCTATATAAATACATATAAATATATAAATTGTGCTGATTGCGAGAGGATGTAATCTAGAATAAATGGGGAAAAGAGAAAAACTAAATTGGAACAAAGCAATATTAAAAATGTAGAGTTTACTTAATAAAGATCAATCAAAACACTAAGAGTTTATCTGCGTCTGTTAATGTTGTTCTCACCATTATATACACTACTGTTCAAAAGTTGGTCTGTTTTTGATAGAAAAACAAGGCTGCATTAAATTGATCAAAAATAGTAAAAACAGTCTCTCATTATGTCAATACATTAATATTTTAACATTAAAGTGTTTTTTTTTTTAATATATCTTAAAATGTAATTTTATCCTGTGATGGCAAAGCTGAATTTTAAGCATCATTACTCCAGCCTTCAGTGTCTCATGATCTTGCGAACAGTTCTTAATATGTGACCCTGGAGCACAAAGCAGTCCGAGTCTCTGGGGATGTTTTAGCAATAGCCAAATACAATCTGGTATGTGGTTCAAAATGTTGATTTTTCTTTAGTTCCAAAATCAGGAGGACATAAAGTAAAGATCATGTCTTCATGTGAGATATTTTGTAATTTTCCCACTGTCATATATCAAACTAATTTTTGATTATAATATGCATCGCTAAGATTTGGACAACATTAAGGCGATTGTTCTCATATTTCGTATTTTCTTTTTCCCCCTCGATTCCCAGATTTCAAATAGTTGGATCTCGACCAATAATGTCCTATCCTAACAACCCTGGCCTCAATGGAAAGTAATTATTCATAGTTCAGATTATGTATAATCCTCACTTTCAAAAATTTGACCTTTTACCGACTGGTTTTGTGGTCCGGGTCACATCTGCTGATTTGGGTGCAACATTTTTGAAAACAGCTGTGCTGCTTAATAGTTTTCTAATTGTTTTTTTTATATATAATACATTTAAAATATTAATATTTTGTAAAATTGTCTTTGATGTCATTTTTGATTAATGTATCCTTGCTAAATAAAAGTATTCATTTCTTTCTCTTACTGACCCCAAAGGTTTGAACGGTAGTTTATATCGGTAGCGGGATCAACGGATCTGATCAAATTCTCAAGAAGTGTCAGACATGACCTCGACTTGGAGAGAATCAACGTTGTACCGAGGGGGGTTTCATCGCCTGGGGGCGCTAGAAGGTTAAATATTGAAACTGCTGAAACGTTGTGGTCTATCGGGGATTCCGGTAGGTTTACATGAGGAACTGACATTCACAAAACTGACATTCTTTGCTTATTCAATCACGCAGTTCGTTTAGGTGCCAAATGACACTTGCACATGTTTTATGTATTAATGCTACACTATACATTTAAGCTTATGTTAAGCAGTTTACTCGAATCACTTCAGGTAGGATGTGCTTTAAAAACAAATGTGTCAAGAAAGATAATACACGATACTCTCACACCGGTCCTTGTTTGGGCTCCTACCTGAAAACTAAAAAATCCGCTCGGAGGTGCACTCTTCGAAACAAGTCTTTCGAAATTGACCACAGTGCGGGGGTTTTAATTCAACAAATGTATCCCTTATAGTATTTTAACATCTATTTTGTTCTAATAACTCCACATTTTCAGTTAAAAGCTTTCAACACATCCACCTTAAGCTTCACCTTTTAAAATGCTTTCGGACAGTGTCATGTGAAATAGTGAGCAGCGGGAGGTTCCCCCCCATCGGGCGGACTGATTTGGGTTGTTCCAGAGTTTTCTGTAGGTAGAGCGTCTAGAGCCGACACGCAGCATCACAGCCGAGTGAAGATGGCGGCTCAGAGAGTGATGCTGTCAACGAGAGTTTGAGTTCACCTCTCATTTTTAAACTTCTTAAACCTTTGAGGATCCCTTACGGATAGCTGTATCAAAGAAAACTATATCGGTGAGTCGTGGTTTGTGTTTTCTTCAAAATAACCGCGGTCTTGCCTCTTCGGAACTGAAGAAATGCTACGGCTAGCCGCGCTAACCTCGTTCTGAAGAAAATCAGAGGAGCGACTTCTCAACATGTTTTACATTTGAAACCCATTTTAGTTTACGCTGCTGTATTAAAAAAAAAAAAAACCCCGTGACATTTCCCTCTCTCCGAGTTCGGCTGTTTGTGTAAAGGCTGCGTCTAGCCGCAGAAGGGACTGTTGACTTTTGCAGTTTAGTGGAAGTTTTGAATAGTCACTGATTTCCATATACACATCCAGAAAGTGTTTAGGTAGTATTAGTGACTAAACACATACACAAATCACCGCTTTCCTGCTCTTTACACAGTCTTAATGTGCAGTGTCAGAGCGTGTGTAGTTTCAGAGCAGCTGGGACAAAAGCAAAGCGGGATTCGTGTTGCACTTAAATGCATGTGTTTCTGTAACTTGATGGGCAGATTGAGTCTGCATTGGCACCTTTACGCAGTCCATAGAAAATCCGAGCTGCTCTGCCAGCTCATGCCATAGAGACTCGTTTTGGGCTTTAATGAATTTTACATGGGCTTCAGTCAATGCTGTGTTCTCTTTTAAGGTGAGGCGAGAATAGGCTATCTCGTGTCAGCCTGCAGTTGCACAGCTGTGTTGTTTTTGAAAATCTCTTTAAAATGATAATTCAGTGCGAGTTGCTCTAGCTGAGCGTTAACAGAATATGCTCTTGGAATATGTAGTACTTTGAACTCTTTGGGTGTTTTTAGTCATTTGCCTGCATATGACGGGTTGTTTGGGTATTTTTGATCATATTTGGATCTTGCGTTAAGAAAAGATGCCTCCGTATTTGTGAGTTGTTAACGCGTAACGTGTCCATTTTTATTATTAAATTTAGTTAAAAACGTATGCAAACGTTTAAGGGAGTGTGTATAGCTAATGTGTTTTCCACCATTTTAATAACCTTTCTAGGATATTTTAAAAGTGCAAAAATATTTCATGTTTCTCTAATTCTGTGCATGCTAATTACGCAAGAATTTGCAACAACAATTTGTTTAAAACCATTTTAGATGTATAACATGTATAACCCTTGTACATTTGTGTAGCGTATATAACAAGTCTGTATCATGTATTCTGCTCTCGGAATATTGAATAAGGAAACGATTTTCAAATAATAGTTAGCATTTTTATATATGTTTAATGATCAAAAGTTGGATAACAAATGAAGTGTATCAGTAACTGAAGTGATTCAGAGATACTCGAGTAGCTTTTAAGCTTAACATGCTCCTGGGCTTGTCCTTTTTTGCCTACAAGGAATTTGGAGACATTTTTATGAATGATCCTAAAATGATTTTCTTTATCCTTAGGCAATTTTGGATGGAAGACTCATAGATCATGTTGGCTAGTCAAGCTTTTTACAACCATAATGTCTCTTGAGCTTTTGTTTGTGTTGGGTAAAATGTAAGATTTCTGTATCATGCATTATGCTGGTTGAATATTGAATTATATGGAATATATATGGAAGGATGTTAAATGGTACTATGTAAGTTCCCATTCTTAATCTCAGTTATTATTTTTTTTTAAAGATTATTGAGATTGGATTGATATCAAATTTAGCTCAGTGACTTGTGATTCAGTGACTTGTGATTCAGTGATACAATGTTTTTCTCCATCATGAGGCCTTTTTTAATATTGGATTGAAGGCTCGCAGTTCAAGTAGTTTGATAATGGCTGTAAAAAGCTTGATTTTAAACTCGAGTCTCTTGAGCTTTTGTTTGTCCTCTTTTCTCTTTCTGTTTCTCGTGCAGACTGTGGTGTAAAAGTTTAAAAACAGGACAAATATATGCCACAATATCACCCATAACTCAGCTCGCTGAGTCCCCACATCCATGACCGAATTATCATTGAATTGTGAGTTGAAGATGAGTTTGGTTCTGTCCCAAGAACATTATAAATGTCTGAGATAATTTGCAAATGAGTGTTGGGCCTGGGGTGGCTCTTATGTTGAGACCTTTTTTTTATGGGTGTAACGGAAAGTGGGACAAGACTTGGATTATGTTTCAATAGAGCCGGAGAAGAACCCAGAATCCCATTAGATTAATGACTTCAAATGACCAGGCTCCTTTCTTTAGCCTCATCTCCCTAAAGCTGGTATTAATTTCACTCCTGTATCTTAATTGTATGCATATAGTATTACTCGCTCACTAGTTCAGAATGACCTTTGGAAAGACTATTTAACTGAACTTGCAGCCTAGGTCTGTAACTTTGTAATCACATGAACGTTTTTGTAATGTTAGTGCCCGTTAAAAGCCTTGTTGTGTCCAAGAAATGCACCCTTTTTTGTGTAGATAATGCAAAAGTGCTTTTTTGCTGCAGTGCAGTCCACTGAGTCTACTGTCACTTTCCACTAAAGAACAGAACAGAATATAGGGGATCTGATTTTTTTTCAGTCCATTTAATCTTCAGGGAGCTGAGTCAGGTCCTGTGCAGCTCTGGGAAATCAGAGAGGGATGTCGACAAGGAGGGAATTCTGTAGCTTGATCGAGCCATGCAATGAAGGAAGCACTCCAAGAATGCTTGAGGAGATGAAGAGTTCTTCAAACCAATAGTTATGAAGACAGCAGAAGTAATAATAGCAATAACACCACCAGTAATAATATGAATCCTGTATTTTTTTTTCCTGAAGAACTGACTGTAAGTGTTAAAAGAAGTATTTCAGTGTTGGAATGAAAATGACTGAGGCCGCTGTATACTCCAGTCCAGTACACTGTAAAAATTATTGTTCAAAGTTGTAAATAAAACACAAGGAATTTTACACTTGAAATAGTTAGCCCTGGGTCATTCTAAACCCTGACTAAACAGAATATCGGGTTATCTTGTTTCATGTTTCATACTGCTCATACTCAGGGTTAACATAATCCTGGACATTCATAAGTTGATATTTCACATTGTATATTACTAAACCCCAGGTTAACGTTCTAATTTGCATATCCACAGTGTCAGTGCCATTGAATTGACAGACGCAGTACATGTTTGCATAAAGGCTCTAGCGTTGCGCATCTGCATATTATATATTGCCAACTGTACTATCACGTTTTCCATAATGGACTTTTCGAACTATAAAGGTAAGAATGAAACGGTCTCCATTTAACACAAATTCACATGTTTTCCATGACCATTTGACATTTTCCCCTCAAACTCTGAAATGACTGCTTATATGTTTAGCAGTGTTTCAGTGACCGACCAAGGCACACGATTGGCTGTTGGTTGCTAATCATCTAGCTGTAACATAACATAAAAAGCGCTTCTAAATTACAAGTGTTTAACTTCACCCAGGGTTAAGCACAGTTTGAAAAATTTCACGTTTAATATGTTAGTTGCAGATTCTTTGTGAAATTTACTGGCAATTTTTAAGTGAAAAATTTTCTATACCAAATATTTTTTAGTGTACCCGAGATTTTTTTTTTTTCAACATTCAAGCTACCAAGACAAATACTCACAGTCTCCAGTTGTCAGTTTAGTATGTTTGAAAGACTGTTGTTGTAGCTTTGATCAAGTGCGCTGTCTGAAGCCATGAGAACGAGCCCAGAGCGGTAAATAATCTGCTTCATGTACCCATGCAGAGCCTCTTTTTGCCCTCACTTAACTGAGTCAAGAGGCAGAGGCAACCGGATGGTCATCCAGTCTTCCTCTGGTCTTTAACAACAGATCAGTATGCTGAGCCTAAATAGCTCTTGTTATTAATAAAAAGGGATGCTGCAGGGATCGTTGCATGGCAGGGGTCAAGAGGTGCAAGGAGGGTGGTGCTTTTTGTGCTTTTTTCTTGGTGCTTTTGCAAAATGCAAGTATTAATTGCCATGCTAGAGTTTTAATACAGATCAGTTCTGAGTGGAATTGCCAGCCCCAGCAGATAAGCGTTTTAAATTTATTTTATAAGCTTTAATTGTTTAAAGCCAGTCCTTCATCTGCAAGCCTGTGGGGCTTCAATGGCTCTCCTTCAATTAGCTTTGTTATCTTCACAGGTTAGGGCATTGAAGAGAGCAATCTTTTCTTTTTTTATCTAGTGGATGATGAATTATGAATGGGTATGTAATTTAAGAGTGGGAGTTTGCGGTTCTTTTCACAAGCGTGTACTAAGATGATAAGTGAATGAGTGAAGTCATTAGGATTTTTTGAGAGATACATTAAGCTATTATGTAGTTGAGTGAACTATAAACGTGGATGGGGAGCATTTAGCTTGACAGACCTTTTGACAAAGGCTGGATTTTTTAGGTTAATGGTTTTTGAGAGCGCTTTTGTTCTCTTCATGTTTTGCAACATTCCTCAAAAAGCACAGTGATGAGTCCCCCCCCCCCACCCATGCATTTGGTTCTCTGCATGTTGACAGCAATCTCAAATGGTTTGAACCCCATTAGCCCTGGCTTCTCTCTACATGCCACAAAGATATCATGTATCTTTCTAAGTGAGATCTAAACTAAATTGCATTGCTTTCTATCTGGTTATTGTATGTAATATCTGTCCACACAAAGTTGGAAATTCTGCGAATGTGAAAATAATGCATAATGGTGCATGTTGCATTTCCACATTACATAACATAAACTCACAGCACATATTGTAGGGTAGTTTAGGGGATGGGTACCGAAACCAAGTATTAATCGGGAGGTTTCTCCGGGGCTCTCTCCTCTGCCTCTAAAATTATGAAAGACGGGTAGAAAAGTGAGAGTTAGTATTCGATATATAAGCTCTGGCGTTAACGGTTTTTCCTATCGGACCTAGAGAAATAAGAAAACATACAGATATTTATTTTTGCTTATGTACATTATCTTTGCACATCTATCGCACCGAGTCGCCAGCGGTTTTTATATGCAAGGATATTCAACAGTTGTCTATGATGCATTTTGCTATTCGCAATTCAAGAAAAAGCGAGTCACGCTAATGCGGAGTAGCTTCGCACGCGCAACATTGGAAAGCTCCGGTCTTGATTTTTTTAGGAGAGGAGATGAGAACTACTAAACATTCAGACGACTGCTTACACTTTAGGCCTGTGGCTGTTTTAAGCTCATTTTATTTTTTTTTATTTAGATTTTGGCTTCTAAGGATTATAGCCGCGTTTTCTTCTAGCGCAACTTTTTTCCCTTCACAGCGGTGCGCATTCGTTCCTCCCTAAAACCCAAACTTAAAGTCAGAATCAGCACAATCGGTGATTGTTGAAAAAATGCCGTCTTACACTGTTGCTAAATTGCGGGACATGTTTGAAGCACAATCCGCACAAGAGACGCTGTTCCCCAGGCTGAAATGTGTGTACGTGGCGCGCTCCAAAACGGACAAGCTAATTATACTTTGAGCTTCGGCCGCGTCCAAACGATCAAATACACACAAAAAATGTCCAAATGGCCGGCTTGGAGAGTATTTACTTAAACACAGTTTATGTATTAAGTGGAGGAGAACAGTTGGGAGAAAATACGATGTGTGTCAATATATTGTCTTAAAGTGACAGACTGTCACTTGGGCCATCAGTTAATCAAACAACAAAATGCAAAGACAAAATCACTCACAGCTCTTAATCTGAATAATTACATACGTTACTAAGCATATTCAGTAATCTATCAATACATACAGTGAAAACTGTAATTACTTAATTTACTTGTAATACTTAATTACTTGTAATTACTTACCTGAACAGTAATGTTAGTAGACCTTCATGGAAAAATGAAAGCACTGTTTATTTCATTTCATTTGTGTATTTGTCAGTTTGTTTTACTTTGTTTCTTTTTTCATGTTCTTACTGTATCTTATCTTTTGTATAAAACACTAAAAATGCCTGCATACTGGTGCATTTACAAATTTATGTTTTATATTCATTTCATTAAATAATTATCTTACATTTCAGAATATAAAGCAATGTTAATTCAGCTCTAAGTTGTCATATACAGTGGGTACAGAAAGTATCAGACCCCCTTAAATTTTTCACTCGTTGTTATATTGCAGCCATTTGCTAAAATCATTTAAGTTAATTTTTTTTCCTCATTAATGTACAAACAGCACCCCATATTGACAGAAAAACACAGAATTGTGGACATTTTTGCAGATTTATTAAAAAGAAAAAATTGAAATATCACATGGTCCTAAGTATCAGACCCTTTGCTGGACACTCATATAATTTAACTCAGGTACTGTCCATTTCTTCTGATATCCTTGAGATGGTTCTACACCTTCATTTGAGTCAGCTGTGTTTGATTATACTGATTGACTTGATTAGGAAAGCCACACACCTGTCTATATAAGCCCTTACAGCTCACAGTGCATGTCAGAGCAAATGAGAACTATGAGGTCAAAGGAACTGCCTGAAGAGCTCAGAGAAAGAATTGTAGCAAGGCACAGATCTGGCCAAGGTTAAAAAAAAAAATTCTGCTGCACTTAAGATTCCTAAGAGCACAGCGGCCTCCATAATCCTTAAATGGAAGAAGTTTGAGATGACCAGAACCCTTCCTAGAGCTGGCCGTCGGCCAAACTGAGCTATCGGGGGAGAGAGAGCCTTGGTGAGAGAGGTAAAGAAGAACCCAAGATCACTGTGGCTGAGCTCCAGAGGTGCAGTCGGGAGATGGGAGAAAGTTGTAGAAAGTCAACCATCACTGCAGCCCTCCATCAGTCAGGGCTTTATGGCAGAGTGGCCAGACAGAAGCCTCTCCTCAGTGCAAGACACAAATGGAGTTTGCTAAAAAAAACACCTGAAGGACGCCAAGATGGTGAGAAATAAGATTATCAGGTCTGATGAGACCAAGATAGAACTTAATTCTAAGCGGTATGTGTGGAGAAAAAAAGGGCACTGCTCATCACCTGTCCAATACAATCCCAACAGTGAAGCATGGTGGTGGCAACATCATGCTGTGGGGGTGTTTTTCAGCTGCAGGGACAGAACAACTGGTTGCAATCGAGGGAAAGATAAATGCGGCCAAGTACAGGGATATCCTAGACAAAAACCTTCTCCAGAGTGCTCAGGACCTCAGAATGGGCCGAAGGTTTACCTTCCAACAAAACAATGACACTAAGCACACAGCTAAAATAACAAAGAAGTGGCTTCACAACAACTCTGTGACTGTTCTTGAATGGCTCAGCCAGAGCCTTGACTTAAACCCAATTGAGCATCTCTGTAGAGACCTAAAAATGGCTGTCCACCAGTGTTTACCATCCAACCTGACAGAACTAGAGAGGATGTGCAAAGAGGAATGGCAGAGGATCCCCAAATCAGGTGTGAAAAACCCAAAAAGACTCATGGCTGTATTAGATCAAAAAGGTGCTTCTACTAAATACTGAGCAAAGGGTCTGAATACTTAGGACCATGTGATATTTCAGTTTTTCTTTTTTAATAAATCTGCAAAAATGTCAACAATTCTGTGTTTTTCTGTCAATATGGGGTGCTGTGTGTACATTAATGAGGAAAAAAATTGAACTTAAATGATTTTAGCAAATGGCTGCAATATAACAAAGAGTGAAAAATTTAAGGGGGTCTGAATACTTTCCGTACCCACTGTATATTAACAAAAAGTACCGATAAGAATACCGTTGAAGTACCGAATCGATAAGCAGTATCGGTAAGAGTAGAAATACCGTTAAAACCTTAACGATACCCATCCCTAATGGAGAGATGGAGTTCGCTGCTTTGAAACATGCGCAGTGCTTTGAAACATATTGCACTTTCACTTTTAGTTCATTTGACAAATTCTTTGCAAAAGCAATGGCACACAGCACCATGTCAAAGACATTTTAGGTTATTATGAGATGTGTAAAAACATGTTTGGTTCATTACGAAACTGTGGCAGAGTATAGGTAATTAATGGAAAACACTGGAAAAGTTCTTTAGTGAACCCAAAATGGTTTCTCTGTGGCATTGCTGTGATTTTTAAGAGTGTGAAAAGGTTGCATGAATGTTAAAGGTTCTTTGTAGAACCATATTCCAACAAAGGATCTTTATTTTTAAGAGTGACGAGTAGATGATCACTACTGAGTTAGTACTGCATGTGCTTCAAGTGATTCTTTTTTCCTTAACAGATATTATTTCTTTTCATCAGGCCCTTAATGAATTAAGTCCTCGCTTGGAAAAACAAGGTCAGATTTCCCCCTCTGTTCTGAATGCCAGGCTGTTTGTGATGTTTGACTTCTTCCATAGGGCTTTAAAGTAGAACATTCACAGCAGAAGACAAATGGATCACACGGGTTTAGCGGCCTGCACTGTGCTGTCCAGAGGCTCACTCAAGTGATCCATCCTGTGCCATGCCGCTATCCACTCTTATTACACATCTGAGAAAAAAAACAAGGAGGTGGAAAGTGTCATTACTTGTAGCACTTCCATCCATCGGAACGTGGAATTTCAATTTTTTTTGAAGATTATCAAAATATCCAGACTTAATACCATAACAAATAATCTGATATGTATATAAATGTGTATCATCATCCCCACTAGAGTCCCATCTGAAATGCATGCTAATGAAAGTCTGCCGCAGACCAGTATTAATCAGTCAACACAGACGAAAGGGGTGGGTAGTGCACCTCTAGAATGCTTTTACCCCTTAGGTTAAAGAAATGGTAGATTGATTCAATTATCTGTAAACGAGAGATCAAAGGACTCAGAAAAACAACATTTTTGAAGTAGCAGCGGAAGATTAGCTGTTCTAATCTCTTCAGGGGTTTTCTGCCTTCCCATCAAGAGCTCTTGTACACAGGGGCTTCTACAAAGATGAAACCCCTCTCTCACTTTAGTCCTCATGCTTGGCTTGAAGAAGTCTGTTTGTTCATCTTTTGAGTGAAAGTCTTCCTTAATGCAAAATGTTTTTTTGTTTGTATTTGACATCAGTTCTGTTCGTGAAAGGTCTCTTTGACCGCGTTTACCTCAGTGGAAGGGACTTGATATGTTGTATGGCTGCGCACATTTACTGCCAAGAACACCAAGGCATTGAACATTCTTGACATACTGCCTCAATTATTGAGTTTGAGCAATCAAGCAATAGCTGAACTGATTTGAATGCACTAAACTTGTCTTCAATTCAAGGTCAGGTATTCCTCTGAGATTTGATATATTTCAGTGTAGTATAGAGAGATTGAATTCAGTGAGGCTGCGGCAGCTGCATTTCATGTGTTACTCCTCCTCTGCTTGTCCTGAGTCAAATCTGTGTACGTCTTTGTAGTTGTTGTCCATTTTAACTTCCAAATGTTGTATCATCTCTTGCAAAATGATACATGTCAGTGCATCACAATTTCGACATGGAAACTTGCTTTCCTTTTGTCTCGTACAGAGGCTCCCAAATGTGCTTATGAGAAATGCTTTCAGCGTTTGAGCTTGTTTAGACAACCTACTTCTTTATTAATCTTATTTGCAAAAATTTTGTATTTAAATTAGATTAAAAATGAAAAAAGTAGTTTTATTTATTTAATTATAGTTTAGTATTCATTCAACATGTACATTTCCAATGCAATTTCCCAAATCATTGCATGAACCTTCATTTGGGAAACCCTGACATGATATCAAGATTCACTATGATTTTGGACTCTACTGACGCTTAATATGGACACCTCATGACAGGTTGAGTTTCTCTCTAATATGTGTTGTTTAGTCTTCTTCCAAAGGGTAACACACAAAGGGTATGGTTTACTTTCCTTTTTTTTTTCATCTGAGTTTGTATGCCTGCTGACGGCTTCATTTTCCACACTTTATTTCTGTAAGACTTCATTTGATTCCAGATAATGTTTTCAAGAGTTAAATGAATTGCTGTGCACTCTTCCTGATGCTGATGGATACAGAATGGTATTACTTGGACTTCACACCACACACACACACACACACCCACACACACACACACCACACCACACACACACACACATTTGGGGGTTCTCTATGCGTTAAAGTGATACTTATGTCTATAGGCTCTTCAAAGGAAAGAAATCGATAAGCGTTTGCCGTTGCTTCACATTTTCAGAAGAGAGTGAATCCTTGAGACATAAAGTACTGTGGTTGTGTTTCACAATATATTTTGAGTTTTCATGGCTAAATAAGAGCACCACACAGGTTGCCTGTATTTTGGTTAGTGTTTTAGTCTTTTGTTGTGGCAGTTGGATTGCAAGCAGGGCCTCTGTGATTCCTTGGTCATTTTTCTAGTGCAGTGCCATGCACAACCTTAAATTGTTGAGTGCACATGGGAAATCAGGTTTATAAATTGTTTTTTTTTTTTCTGAATTCCTTTTGAATTTTTCGGGACTCCTTTTTAATGATTAAATTAAATTGCAGTAATCAAAAACATGTTTAATTAATTAAAATCATGAAACTTATACACTTTAATATCAATTTATTAAAAGTTTAACAAAGATTACTTGTTTTTCTCAGTTCCACCATTGACAGTCAGTAGTGCTGTAGTGTTAAAGTGATATAACAGGAACCAGACTGATTTTTTGTGGAGATCTCAATATAGCTCTCTATATTTCCAAACAACTCTGCGCTATCAATTTGTTCGAATGGTTTAAATGTACTATATTTTAGTTCCGTAAAATTTAGTTAATATTTTGTGGACATTTTTGGTACTAAGTAAGATGTGCAAAAATTATGATCCATGAATAACCATTTAAAATATATTTTCTAATGTTTTTATAAATTGTTACAAGTAGTGTACTATTTAAGGTTAAAATTGAGAAAAAGTTTTTAAATTTCAATGCAAAGAGGCACATTAGAGGCATTTGGTGACCGCAAAAATAATATTCATATGCAATGCCATGGTTTAACCACTAGATGCCCATATGGCTGTCTAATAAAGTATTTAGCTCTACTCTAGTTGCTCAAGAGTTTTGCCGGTCATAATTGCTTACTTGTTTTTTTTTTTTTTTTAGGTTTTGCATTTGAATATATATTTAGACATTATCAAACACTTGATTTTGGTAAGTTTAGATTTTTTTAAATGTTAGATTTAAAAAGGTTAATTACTCAAATACTATTGTTTATTGTTTATGATCTCATACGCAACAAGTGAATATTAATGAATGCAAGCAAATACGGAATTTAACCCAAGAAAGAAGTTTAAAATCGTGTTTAAAAAAAAAACAAGGCAACCAATAGCATTCCGCGAAACTCTTTATTATATAATACATCCATTGAGGTGCCAAGTTATTCCTAATGGGCAGGCTTTGCAGAAACTCATTCAACCTCCGACAGGGAGAGAAAAATTGTAGAAAGACTAAAAACTGTTAAAAATATGACAACTAGAATCTGGTTATGGTCGCTATTAAACTGTTGCTCATGTTATCTAACTGCCGTTATAGTCTAACTATCTATTATCTAACGACAAACATGAACTATATTGCACTTCATAAAATACCACTACTGGTTAGATTCCTGAGAGGTTAACAAATTGTCAAAAAAGGCAGTAATTTCTTCCATGACATGTTACTTCCGCATTCCTTAGTTCCTATGGAAGTCTATGGGAGTGTCGCATCTCTGGTATTCAACGGCTCTGACCTGAATATCAGCACTGCAAACATGGTTCCAAAAGAATTAAAAAGCCACTGATAATGTAATGCATCTTAATGGTCTTCTCAAAATGTAGTTCATGTATTAAATGTATTACGTATTCTTAATTTTTTTTGTGATCAAACCGTAATAGCAGTTTGCTTTTGTTGTTTAGCACATGCTAGTTTTGCAAAGTGACTTGCAGCGTAACAATTGCAGGGACAGTCCACCTGGAGCAATCTCAGGTTAATTGCTTTCCTCAAAGGATAATGGCAGTAGAGTGGATTTGTAATCTCTGTAATAGCACCATTAAGTCTTGCGTCAGATATTAAAGGTTTAGTTCACCCAAAAATGAAAATTCTGTCATTAATTACTGTATTGGACCGAATATAAGACGACCCTGATTATAAGACGACCCCCCTTTTTCCAGATATACCTTTTGGAAAAAGGCTTTTTAAAAAATCAAATCTTGTTTTTTCTCAGTAAAACACATCAATTATTTTCATATTTTAATTTTTCATTTGAAAGTATGGTAAAAACTGGTAAAATGCACCAACAATCACATTTTAAAAATATAACTTGATAGACCATTAAAAAAAAAAAACAAAACGGGATTAGCCCATGACATCTAGGACTTTAGGCTATCCATCTAAGTAGCCTACCAAAATATTATAACAGTAGAAGTAAATATTCCTGTAGACTGCAAATCGGGTACTGTCTTCGTTTTAAAATCACAAAGGAGTTTTGGTCCATCATGCTAACGGACGGTAAACGACTCATGCAGCTTTAAGGTTTTACTCGCGATATTCAAACATGCTTAGTATTCATGGCACACTCGTATATGTGTATTGGCGCCACCTATGTGTTGTGTATTATTGACATGTCAAATCTATACCCGAATATAAGAACGACCGCGTTTTGTAAGACGTATTTCCAAGAAAAAACATCGTATTATATTTGGTGTCAATACTACTCGCCACAGGTCATTCCAACCGTAAGACCTCTGTTCTCTGCGGAACACAAATTAAGATATTTTCTATGCATTCTGACAGCTCTCTGACCTTCCATAGACAGCAAGGGTACTACCACGGTCAACGTCCAGAAACGTAGCAAGGAGATCGTTAAAATAATCCTTGTGACATCAGTGGTTCAACCGAATTTTATGAAGCTACGATAACTTTTTGTGCCAAAATAAAAGAAAAACAAAAGACTTTATTCAATATTAGTCTCCCGCGTCACTACGCCATTTGGAGAGTATCCATGAATGCAAAAAACGCGTATGTGTTCTGTGTCAGCGCACATGAGCCGCTTCTTCTCGGCTTTCGCCGTGGTACTGCAGTTACACCAGCAACATGCCCGTGGACACTGCATGACTGCGTTGCATGTATTGCACGTCAACGCAGACAAAGACGCAGAAGTATAACTGAAAAACGATCACATAGCCTGACACAGAGGATAAATTCAACCTTAAAAGGGTTAAGTCACTCTGGCGGTATTTTGATTGTACACCGATCGGTTGCTTCAAAGTCGAAACACAGCTGCTGCTGCCGCCACATTATGCAATGATGTACACTCAAATTAGGTAGTGTTCATAGGAGACAGTAGCTCTTTGGAAAAGGATGGAAAATGTCCTTCAATTTGTTTACATAATAAATGCTGCTGCCTGCCAGCTGCAATCACTAATAAAACATTGTTCCATGTTTTTTTTTCTATATTGTCATAAATATCGTTATCGCAAATATTCTTGAAATATCGTGATATAATTTTAAGGCTATATCGTAGGGCTGGACGATATGGCCAAAATATATATATTTCTTAATTTCGGTCGATACGATATAATTCCGATATCGATATGAACACTATTTATCTGAAATGGAAATCTTTTGTAACATTATAAATGCCTTTATCATCATTTTAAGCATCCTTGCTAAATAAAATTATAAATTTCTTTCCCAAATAATTTATAAAAAATGATCCTTCGGCAGGGAATAGGTGTATAATGTTACAAATCTTTCTATTTCAAATAAGTGCTGTTCTTTTGAATTTTCTTTTCATCAAAGAATCCTGAAAACATTTTCTCAACTGTTTTAAATATTGATAATCTGCAAATCAGCATTATTAGAGTGATTTCTGAAGGATCAGTGACACTGAAACTGGAGTAATGATGCTAAATATGCAGCTTTGCATGATCACAGGAATAAATTCAATTTTAAAATCTATTAAAAATAGAAAGTTTTAAATACAATTTTAAATAGTAAAATATTTCAACATTTTACTGTTTTTGCTTGAAAATTTGGTCAAATAAATTTAGCCTTGGTGAGCATAAGAGAATTCTTACAAAAAAAAAAAAAAACAACATTAAAAATCTTACTGTTCAAAAACCAGCCAGAAAAAGGGTATGAAAAGTGCCCCGAGTCGCTGCAGAAAACAAAAAAAATCGAACAATAACAAAAACTGGAAATGTTGCTGGAGACCAAGGTTATTATAGTTTAGCATTTTTAAATTTGTTTTATTTTAATATCATTTTCAGTTTCGTTTTTATTAGTTTCATTAATAATTTTGTTGATTTGTTTAGTTTTTATTTTGTGAACGCATTTTTTTTAGTTTTTATATAGTTTAGTTTCAGTTTAAGTTTCAGTTTTAATTAAAGTTATTAGATTTAAAGGGGTCATATGATGCGATTTCAAGTTTCCTTTCTCTTTGGGGTGTTACAAGCTGATTGTGCATAGATAATATCCCTGAAGTTTCAAAGACTAAAGTCTCAAAACCAAAGGAGATATTCTTTATCAAAGTTAAGACTGTTTCGTGAACCTAGAGAGGAGGAGGTAATTCTGACTTTGCTATGACAATCCGGCGCTTCTGAATCAGCTACTGTTTTGGTATTAGTTTAAGTATTTGCTATTGACAAATGCGGAGTTTTGCGCATCGTGTGTGAGTGAGAGAGAGCGAGAGAGAGAGAGGAAGGGAAAAGATAAGACGAGAGAGAGAGCGAGAAGGGACGGAGGAGGAGAGATGAGGAGAGAAAACAGACGATGAGAGAGAAAGATGAGAGAGAGAGAGAGATCCAGTGGAGTCAGCTGCCTTAACCGTGGTTTGTGTACTGCAAACACATAACAGCTTCATCACTGTGTCTGTCACATGACTGTTCCCCTTTCTGGTTCTGTCTTTACATTTATTTTGAAAGATGAAGCTCGTGATTATGGTAAGGGGCGTTACATTTCCGACGAGTGCTTGCGGTGTTCGGCCAATCAAAATGCACTGGGTCAGCTGGCCAATCAGGGCAGACTGCGCTTGTCAGAAGGAGGGACTTTGAAAACGAAGCGTTTGAGAGAGGCGGGGCATAGAGGACCTACAATAATGTACAGTATTTGAAAAATTTGTTTTTTGAACATTAAAGCATGTCAACATATTCTGTTACACCAAATACACAAAATAATGATCTTTAAAAAAGCATCATATGACCCCTTTAATACATTACATGTTAAGTAACTTATCCTTTTATTAGTAGAAAGTTTTAATATTTTACTTGGTGTCTGGTTATTGTTAACACTTCATAATAACTTCATCAGTTTTTCACAAAACCGTTATAATGCTTCATTATGTTACAGAGCAGTACTTTGTGAATATTGAATATATGAATATTGTATAGAATAATCAACATAAATATTTGAATGCATTTTGTCTTGTGGTCTGTGATCTGCATTATAGTGCATTAAAGTTTGTTAGTTACTAGTGAAAGTAACCCAATATATCAATATATTATGTTGAGCTTATAAACTACTTTTTCCCGCTTTTTCATATTGATTGGAGTATGCTGTAATTTCCAAGTTTGACTAAGGTTTTGTTCATGAATATTAATTACGTGTATACCTTGTTTGAAAAGAATACGCTCTTAAGTGTGTGCTAATCAAATGAGAATAGATGAAGTCTACTGTTATGAGGGCATGGTTCATGAATATGAATTAAGCTACTTGATTGAATGCTCCTGGAAGGTTAAACATTCAAGTCTGCATGACATAATTAATGTTCACGCACTATATTCAATTTTTTCCATCAAAGCATACATAAAGGACACATTTTTGGTTTTAAAAACACGTAGAAAGGTAAACTTGTTTTTAAAAAGTAAATTGTACGAAGTTGACTATTTTTAATTTGACATTTCTTCTCTAATGGTGTGAGATGCTGATTTAAAAAAACAAAACAAAAAAACCCATTGATTAAGACATTACAGAACAGCCAGAAGCATCTGTGCATGTTTACATTGACCATCAAGTGAAGAAGCACAGGCAGAATACAGAAACATCCTGTGTGAAAGCCTTTAAACAGTAAGCTATTGTGAACATAATTTAAGGTTAGATATATAGGAAGGAGGTTGTACTGTAATGTTAAATCTCACTTACACCAGAGCGGCAAAATACTTTCTCACGTTCACTCACAAATGCGAATGAAATGCTTAACTGTAGAGTCCTGTAATCGACCATTCACTATAGCATTCACACAAATAATGACCTGCTGTTTTGAAATCATGAACTCCTGCAATGTTTTTTCTCTCTGTAGGTTGTCCTTTTACAAATGCAGAAAATAATTAAACGGACAAGTTAAATTGTGCTGAGGAACTGGTTCCTTTAAAACTTTTTTTCTGTCTCCATTCACAGTTTTCAGGTTTTTTTCTGTATTGATTTAGATTAAATTACTGTTTCATTCTCTCTTTGAAGATGCCATTATATTTGCATTTATGCATTCAGCATATGCTTATCCAAAGTGACTTGCAATCTATTCAAGGTATTTATTCTGTCAGATGTGTTGTCCTTGGGAATCAAACCCATGACGTTGATGTTGAGCAATAGACTTTACTGACATTAATTCTTTCTTTGTTCTCCTCTCTTTATCTGTGAAGATATTTTTTTTATACAGTGTGAATAATTTATTTGATGTGAATTGCAAAGTATGACTCCCCATTAAAGTCCAAAAGAGTTTTGTACATCTAGATCTACAGTGATTATCCTCATAGCAAATCAACCCTGTATGATTCCACCAAACCAGCTTATCTTCATAAAATAGCATGGCTTTTTACTAAGATACATTCATATGTGATATGATCTGAAAGCGTAACTACATTTTTAACATCACGTGTGGTATGGAAGACTCTCTTGAGCTCTTTCTCTTTGGTGTGTGAGGAAGAAAGAGTGCTCTCAGCTTAGGGATGGTGACTTTTTGCAGCCCTAGTTTGGCCAATAGTTTGTATATATTTTTTATTTGACTTGCCAACATTTTTACTAGCTTCACCACAAAAGAAAGTGTTTGTTTTTTTTAAATATATGAATATTCATGTTTTTCATTTAAAAATACTTTTTACATTATTAAACTGAAAAAGATGGAAATTATAGAGCTGTGATGTAACTACATGACTAAACACATGTTTATGAACTCAGGAATGGTTTGTAGTTTTCAACACACACTGATGATTTCAAGGCATTTTTGTGATTTTAATAAATCCTTCTGTGTGAGCCTGCTAGATAAAATTTCTGCAAATTCTGCTGATGTGTCAAAAAGGCAAGAGACGTGTATTTATATTAATAAATAGACTTGCTGTAACTGGCCTGAAGCCTTTGGGGAGCCCTGTCTTCCACTGGCTGTCAATTTATTCAGAAAAAATTGTGCTTGTTGTTACTTGGGCCGCATATTGCCTACGTATGACTGTTTGGTATAGTGGTAATCTGTTATTGTTCCATGTTGTTGTCAAGCAATTTCATAATGCTTTTACTCCTGTTTTGTCAGTGCACAGCTGCCCTGCTGGATCGACGCCGAGTTTGGTGGTCATCCCATGTCCAATGACAGAACACATCCTCTGAGAATTCCATACTCATTACCTGAGGTGTCTGGGCTGAGAAAACACACTCGGCATGACTCAGTGCGACTGAGTGACTCAGTGTACTTGCTGTTGAAACATTTGAGAGTGTTGCATGTTGTTTTTCTTTTATTTTTCGCTGCTGGTTTGCTTCAGAGCCACGCTTGCTTCTGTTTAGGTACGGTGTCTCGGTATTTTAGCCCTCTCTGTCTGTTTCTCTCTCTGTCCTTTTCTGTTCTTCTTTCTGGTGTTCCTGTTTTGTAGTGCGTGTCCTAGCAGAGCCTCTCGGCCCATCAGGCTTTGTTTCAGACTGAATGAGCGCAGTGTGGACTAAGGCAGGCTGGCGGATAAACAGCAGGATCTGCAACAAGCAGTCACAGCTCGCTCTCCCACTTATGCTCTCTCTCCGTCTCGTTCTCTTTCTCCCTTGCAGCACTCCACAGGAGGGAGAAAAGCGTGATGAGCTTGTCTGTTTACTGGCCTCTTCCTCTCTGTTGAGTAGCATGCATGTTTTATTACACTGCCATCAAAAGCACAAAACAAGCATTTGTGTGCAAGAATTAGCCACTCCTCTGAGAAAATTCACCACCGCTTTTGTGTCCTTCTGCTCTGCGTGTGTAATTTAGACACTGCAGGTTTTTCATTTCCCTTTTCGTCTGTTTTGGTATTTAAGCCAATGCCGACTCATGCACTGCTCATAGTAATTTGGTAATATGATTGTATTCTGTGCCCCACATGGATATCGTTTTGGAAGGAGTTCTGCTTCTTAGTCTGGACCATCACCAAACACAAGCAGAAATTCCAGCTGGCAGACGGATGAGATGAGAGATGCTATTAGCCAATGACAAGATATTGTCTCAGTCCCTCTTGGCGGAATAAACTGCTCAACCTCTGTTGCATTGCACATGAAGAGAAGCACTCATAACATGTAGGACTTTAAAGTGCCCTTATTATGCCATTTCGAATATTGCCTTTCATGCGGTGTGTAATGTAGCTGTATGTAAATGTAAACGATCTGCAAAGCCGAACGTGCGCGATAAATAAAGTCATTGTCTCCCAAATGAAAGAATCTACTTTGAACAGCATAAATTTGAATCCCACTTCCGTGACGGCTACACATCACAGTGTAACACTTTTGTATAATGCCCACCTATGTTCTACGTTGGCCGGCCGCGAACAACTTGACCCACCCTCAAACACTAGCGTTTTTTGTGTGGTTGACATCATGTAGAGAAGACGCAGAGTCCTGTGCTATTAAAGTAAATTTCTTTATTTTCACATCCAAAAGATAAGGCTGCAAAGAATCAATGGTTATAATTCACAGCAGCACAACCCCAGTCTTTTTGTGTTCCCGTCATTTTACTGACGACTGCTTCTCCAATCTCAGGGAGACAACTCGCAATTCACAAAATGCTTGCTCTTGAAAGATGGTTCAGTACCCAGTTTTTTTTAAACCAGCTGCCTCCATTGAATCACAACCTACAGTGGGTACGGAAAGTATTCAGACCCCCTTAAAGTTTTCACTCTTTGTTATATTGCAGCCATTTGCTAAAATCATTTAAGTTAATTTGTTTTCCTCATTAATGTACACACAGCACCCCATATTGACAGAAAAACACAGAATTGTTGACATTTTTGCAGATTTATTAAAAAAGAAAAACTGAAATATCACCAATTATTTTTATCTTTAATAATATTGTTTTTATTTTTATTATTCTTAAATTTATTAATTATTATTTATTTATGAATATGTTTTCATATTTTTATATTATTTTCTTTATATTAATTAATTTAATTAATAATAATATAGTTTATACTATTTTATTTAATTCTTAATAATTATGATTTTTTTTTATATGATTTTATATTGTTTATTCCTTATATATTATTATTTTTTTTTTTTTCAATATTATCATATATAATATTATAAATTATTTTTAGATAGTCTCTTTTATATTATTTATAATAAATTATTTTATTTTTTAATATTATTTAGTTAGTTTTTTTATTTTTGTTGTTAGTTTTAATATTATATGTTTTAGTTTACTGTTTTTTTTTTTTTATATCTCCTTATTATTTATATATATTTTATATTCATTTTTTTTTTTTTTTTTTTTTTTTTTTTTTTTTTTTTTTTAATATATATTTTTTTTTTTTTTTTTAAATTTTTATTGAATATATTTTTATTTTTTTATAAGAAAGTACTTTAGGATTATTTTTTTTATTTGTTATTATTTAGTCATTTATAGAATATTATTTTTTTTTTTATTTTTTTTTCTTTTTTATTTTTTTTTATTTTTTTTTAATTTTTGATTTTAATTTGTTTATAATTTGTTTAATCTTAGTTTTATATTTTTATTATATTATTATTATATAGTTTAATTTGTATTTTTTTTTTTTTTTTTTATTTTTTTATTTTATTTTATTTATTATTTTATTATTATTGTATTCAAATTTATTAATATTTTATTTATTAATCTTTTAAGATTTAGTATATTAATAGTTTTTTGATTTTTTTTAGATTTTATATATTTTATTTACATTAGTTTATTTATTTATTTTTTTATTAATTTTAATAATATTCATTTTTTAATTATTTTTATTAGATATATTTTATTATTTATTTTATTTAGTTTTAGTTATATATTTTTTTTCTACAGTATTTAATTTTTATTTATTATTATCATATTGAATATATTATATTTATTTATTTTTAATATGATTTATTTTTAGTTTAATTTTATATTTATAGTATAATAGTTTATTTTTTTTTTTTATTATTTTTATTTTTATTTTTATTTTTTATATTTTTTTTTTTTATTTTAATTTTTTTATTTATATTAATTTTATATTATTAAATTATATTATTTTTTGTTTATCATATAATTTATGTATTATTTTTATAGTTTTTTATATTTTACCATTTATTATTTTATAATTAGTAAGTAGATAATTATTTATGATTTATTTATCGATTAATTCATTGTTATATGTTTATATTTTTTAAATTTATATATTGATTTTATTTTTTTATTATTTTTAATTTTAGTTATTTTTTTATTCTTAGTATTTTAATTATGTTTTTTTTATCTAAAAAATATAATTGTTTTTATTATATTAAATTTTTTTTAATTTTTCTAATTATTATTTATGTATTTTTATTTATATTTTAGATTTTAGATTTTTGTTTCAATATTAGTATTAATTAGATTCATATTTTAATTAGATTATTCTTAGATTGTATGTGAGCTTTATTTTAATATAATATATTATTTTTTTAATCATATTTTAATCATAATGAGATTATTTTTATTTATTTTTTGATTTTTATTTTATTTCATGTATAATTAATATTGATTTAGTTTTTTTTATGTATTTTAGTATTTATATATATTATATTATTATTTTTATCTATATATTTATTTTTTATTTTTTTAATTCATATAAATAATTTATAGATTTCCTTCTCTCTTACTATTATTTTTAATTTATAGAATTTTTTAAATTATTTATTAATTTTTTTATATTTCTTTTAGCATTATTTTAGTTAATATTTATTTTTATTAAATTATAAATAGATATTTATTTAATCTATTTAATTATATTTTTAATATTAATATATTGTAGTAGTTTTTTTTTTATTTTTTTATAATTATATTTTTATTTAATTTATTTTTTTATATTTAATAGTTTATATTTAATTATATTTTTAATTATTTTATTTTTAATATTTATTGATTTTTATTTAAATTTTTATTCTTTTAATATATTAGTATTTAATTGTTAGTTTATGTAATTTTAATTATTATTTTTATGTAGTTATTATTTTTTTTAATTTATATATTTATTCCCCCCCCAAATCCTAGTTTGTATTATAATTATATAATTTAAAATATTATATTTAATTTACTTTTTAGTAGCTTCCCCCCTTTACCCCCTTCCCCCACCCCACACCTCTTTATTTCCATTTATAGATCCCCCCCCCCCTATTTTCCTCAATAGTTATTTTTCCCATATAACTATATAGATTATAGATATTAATAAATTATCATAGTTATTTTTAGAACATCCAATATTATTTATTATACCCGTTTTTATAGAGAATTATAAAAGATTAGTTTTATTAGTTCATTATTATTTTTTGATTCCATATACATATTTGATGTTTATTCTTTTTTATGTAGTTTTTATTTATTTTTTTAGTTTTAGTTGATTTAATTTTTTTTTATATTTAATAGATTTTTTTTTAGTCATAAATTTTTTTTTATTATTTATATTTTACCCCCCCCATGTATTTTATTATTATTTATATATATTTTTAATACTTTTACCGTTATTCTCCCCCCTCTTATTTTTATCTTAAACCCCATTCTATTGTTGATTTATTACTATTTTTTCTTATTTTTTATTTTTTACGCCCCCCCCCAAATCTATATCCCAGACCCCCCTCCCCCGACCCTTATAGTTTATTTATTTTGTACCCCCCCCCCCGCCCCCCCCCTCTATTGTAGTATTTTTAGTCCTAAGTATTCAGACCCTTGCTGTGACACTCATATATTTAACTCAGGTGCTGTCCATTTCTTCTGATCATCCTTGAGATGGTTCTACACCTTCATTTGAGTCCAGCTGTGTTTGATTATACTGATTGGACTTGATTAGGAAAGCCACACACCTGTCTATATAAGACACCTGTCTATTACAGCTCACAGTGCATGTCAGAGCAAATGAGAATCATGAGGTCAAAGGAACAGCCTGAAGAGCTCAGAGACAGAATTGTGGCAAGGCACAGATCTGGCAAGGTTACAAAAAAATTTCTGCTGCAATTAAGGTTCCTAAGAGCACAGTGGCCTCCAAAATCCTTAAATGGAAGACGTCTGGGACGACCAGAACCCTTCCTAGAGCTGCCGTCCGGCCAAACTGAGCTATCGGGGGAGAAGAGCCTTGGTGAGAGAGGTAAAGAAGAACCCAAAGATCACTGTGGCTGAGCTCCAGAGATGCAGTCGGGAGATGGGAGAAAGTTGTAGAAAGTCAACCATCACTGCAGCCCTCCACCAGTCGGGGCTTTATGGCAGAGTGGCCCGACGGAAGCCTCTCCTCAGTGCAAGGAACATGAAAGCCCGCATGGAGTTTGCTAAAAAAAAAACCTGAAGGACTCCAAGATGGTGAGAAATAAGATTCTCGGGTCTGATGAGACCAAGATAGAACTTTTTGGCCTTAATTCTAAGCGGTATTTAATGTTTGGTGAGAGAAAGAAAACAAGGCAACACCCTGTTCACCTGTCCAATACAGTCCCAACAGTGAGCATGGTGGTGGCAGCATCATGCTGTGGGGGTGTTTTTCAGCTACAGGGACAGGACGACTGGTTGCAATCGAGGGAAAGATGAATGCGGCCAAGTACAGGGATATCCTGGACGAAAACCTTCTCCAGAGTGATCAGGACCTCAGAATGGGACGAAGGTTTACCTTCCAACAAGACAAATACCCTAAGCACACAGCTAAAATAACGAAGGAATGGCTTCACAACAACTCTGTGACTTTATGAAGGCCCGCCAGAGCCCGACTTAAAACCCATTGAGCATCTCTGGAGAGACCTAAAAAATGGCTGTCCACCAACGTTTACATCCAACCTGACAGAACTGGAGAGGATCTGCAAGGAGGAATGGCAGAGGATCCCCAAATCCAGGTGTGAAAAACTTGTTGCATCTTTCCCAAAAAGACTCATGGCTGTATTAGATCAAAAGGGTGCTTCTACTAAATACTGAGCAAAGGGTCTGAATACTTAGGACCATGTGATATTTCAGTTTTTCTTTTTTAATAAATCTGCAAAAATGTCAACAATTCTGTGTTTTTCTGTCAATATGGGGTGCTGTGTGTACATTGAGGAAAAAAATTAACTTAAATGAATTTAGCAAATGGCCGCAACCCCCCCCCCCCCAGATAACAAAGAGTGAAAAATGTAAGGGGGAGTCTGAATACTTTCCGTACCCACTGTTTATATGTAGGCCAAAATAAATAAAAGATGTTTATATTTTCTATCAAGCGTTCAAAATACGTAACTATGGCAATGGGCGTATCGTTTCCGACAAGTGCTGTACCAATCAGAGCAGGCACACGAGCGTTCAAATTACAGAACTATGGCAGCGGGCGTATCGTTTCCGACACGTGCTGTACCAATCAGAGTAGGCACACGAAAAGGAGGGGTTTAGAGACACTGAATCTTAGAACTCCCTCGAATGAATCATTTGATAATTGTTGGAAAATTAGGTTATATTAAAGGCATATTTTGATCAAATTAAAGCATTTTTTGACCTTGCATGCATATAAACCTATTGTAGGAGACTCCCAAAACAATATTAGGAACCTTAAAAATTGCATATTAGGGGCACTTTAAGATCCTTATCTCTCAAAGATGAAACCTTTGCTCTGTCCACTGAAAACAGTCTTGACATGTTTAAAGTTCTTGTGCAATATAAAGATAACAAGGGCAGATGTATTGTCCTTTACTGCTCAGCTTGTTAAAGTCAACCAGAAACAGAACTCGTAATGCATTTTACTTGCGTAATGTGACTTATTTCAGAAAAATATTAGCAGGTATTATCATCCACTGGGATGTTTGGAGATTAAAAAGTGGCCTTAAGTTTTTTTCCCTCCACAAATAATTATTTCAGCCATTTTAACATTCTGCAAAAATCAAATGTCAGATGGGTTAAGTTTAGCTTAATCGTAGGACAGGATGACTCCCTTTCATAATTTTTAATTTTGTGATGTATCCGAATTTGCAAAAGTCTCCATTTAATTCCTTTATTAGTAATATAGAATATTCATCATCACCCTGTTGTTACTTAAGGAGAGCATCTTCCCCAATCTAACCCTACTAATGAATTGTTCGCAATGGTCATTTTTGCTTTCATGTTTTTGTAACGGCTGTGATGTGTAATGCAGGACTGACGAACAGAACCTGAGACGTTCCCTCATTCCCAACCACCCCCCCCCCCCCCCCCCCCCCCCCCCCTCAGGGATCATTGTGGCACTTTGCTCCTCATTAAAGCACACTTAATTAGTGCCATGTAAACAAATGGGACTTGCCGGGCTCATATAGAAATGCAGAGTGCTCATTGAACAGTTTCTAATTTGTGTGTATGTGTGCGCACAATGAGGTGAGCGGGGATGGGGACCACGATTCAGGCTCTGGGCTTTTTTGGCATGATTTTAATTTACAGATTGTGCACCTGTAGAGACTGCTGTTCTCTGATGTTGAGAGTTGAAGCATACATTTCCAAGTTTAATGAGCTCTTGTATTAATGAGCACTGTATTATTGCAGATTCAAGGTTGTAGAGAATGACAATAGGAAAAGTCGTATTTTCTATGCCATGCTCATGATGTCTTCATTTTCCAGGGATTTCAAGGATTTGCATCACGTTTACTATTTGATTGATGGTGTATTTGTGCTGTTTGGTCATCAGGTGTCACCTGCTTTATTTGGATTGATTAAGATCATAATCATGAATCCCATTAATCCCAGATGTTTTAATTGGACGTGATGAGTGAGTAATTGATAGGCATAATCTGGCATGCATTTGGTTGTTTATACGCTACCGAACTGGGTTGTGCCATGTGCTTTGAAAACGTTCCAAGAACCGATTATGAGGGAGAATAATTTAATGTGCTAATCGTTTGAGAAATTTATATTAAAAAAAAAACACAACAACAAAAAACATTTTCACAAAGCGTGGGATGTGATTGAGCTTTGAGCATTTTTGCATTGCTAACAGAGGCAGGCCTTGTCACTGTGGTTAGCTTGGACTGTTTCCTTTCTACAGTCCCCTGCCAGACCTAAGAAGATTTACTTCTGTGAAATGAAACTGATTGCTACATGCCAATCCGAGTTTTTCAAAAACAATATGACTGCTAAATGCCTCTGAATGCCACACAATTATAAACACAAACTCAGGAAGCACATAGAGTAATTGTATTAAACGTTTATTTTTTTCATGAGACTCCAGTGGTCTGAAACTCTGAGTTTCAGAGTAGGTTTAAACCCTGGTTTAGGTGTGTTCGACTTGAAGCTGTCCTGCGCAGACCGATCGGTGTATGACATCGAAATACCGCAAGAGCGATTCGAAAGCATAAGGAGCCGTCAGCTCTCTATAGCTCGAAAACACCTAATATAATACCGTTTTTTGTATTTTAATTTTATTTTGTTTTTGTGTAACTATACTTACCCAGAGAGAACTTGTGACATCATTCAAGTCTTGAAAAAATGTTCTTCATGTTCTTAGCTTGTGCTCTTATCACATAAGTGGGAATTTCCAGGACAGGTAGCTAGAACAAACATTGCATGCAAAGTACACCACTGTCTGGGAAAAACAATACGTAAAAACTACAAAAAAAAAAATGTCATTAATGTCATTGATAAGGTCACCTGAAGGGCTGTAAAGATCAAGCCAGTAAACCCTGTTGCGTGTAGTGAATGTGATTGTTACAGTGCTGTTCTGAGCAATATAATCTTATAAAGTGTCTCTTGTTTTAATAGGTCGCTGCTCCTGACCATTTAACAATGGAAACTCATGTTCTTCCAGAGCCTCTTCATTTCACAGCCCACGCTGCACTTCTGTCATTGTGAGAAATTCAGTCTCAGGTGGGTTTTCTATATACATGTATATGTAGGATTTGTCACAGGAATTAATGTTTAACTTTTTGACATGTGTCTGAGCTTAATGTATTTGCTTTACCTGGCTGTACCAGAATTCATGGCTTTTATAAAGAGTTGAGCATTAATCATGCTTGCGTTTAAGATTTCATTTGGATTGTTAAAGGGATAGTTCACCTGATATTGCGGTGGATCAGAGATAAAAAAAAATATATAAATACTGTTCAGTTTCTTGCACAGACCGATCGTTTTGTGTTTTAAGACCTCAATATATCGTCACGAGCCACAGGGTTTAATGTGGTTTTGTCAGTATGTTTTTTTTTGTTTTTAATAATTTGTTTTGTAATTTTTTTTAACTCTCAAAGCCATGGAGCCCATTGACTGCCATTATAAGACTGATAGGCTGCAACAGTTTGAGTTAAAAATCTTTGTTTGTGTTCTACTGAAGAAACAAAGTCACCTACATCGTGGATGTCCTGGGGGTAAGCAGATAAACATAAAATTTTCATTTTTGGGTGAACTATCCCTTTAAGCATATTGTTTTGTGAAAATGTGCATATAGACCCCATTAAACTATCATATCTTTTTGAGTCCATACTAGGACAAACTCCCCTATTCCCCTCTCCTTCTCGAAATACCAGCAGGCTGCATTGTTCGGTATGAAGGAAGGCTTTGCATGCATGGACCATCGAAACATTAATCCTCCATATTGGAGTGTCATGTAGTGTCAGTGGTACCAAATGGTTCTTTTGTCCCTTCTGCTTATTGTAGGGTCATTTAGTTGCTGGACGTCCTTTTACCCAGCAGGGTGCCGTCCTGGCTGGCACTCTTCTCTCTCGAATCCAAACCCTTAGTGCTTGCTGTTTTGAGGCACCATTGTTTAGAGATTTTGGCCAGAATCTCCAATTAGAGGACTGTTCTCTCTACCTCTTATATTAGAAATAACCATTCCCTATCCTGTAGTGCCTCTCTCTTTCTTTCAGCTGAGTTCATCTGTGTTTTCAGGCAGCTCAGAATGAGGTTGTTCAGCAGATCAACTGGTGGGCATTTGTGCAGCTGTCACAGACATGACGGGGAGGTAGCGGTGTGACTGTGCTGTTCCGTCGTTTGTGTAGCCAACCATTTATAGATTAACCTGGGTGACTTACAGGTGAAGTCTTCTTTCCTTTGCTTGAAGGCCTGGCTGTCAATGCAGCCATTTTTATGCATTTATTAGTGCGTTGGTAGGTTTAGTGTTTCAAAAGTTGTTGGATAACTAGTAGGGCTGGGTGATAATTTTGAATAATTTTAAACTCTCTATTCATCAAGGATTTCCACAAAAATATTACGAGCACAAACTGCTTAATATTTTCAACATTGATAATAATACGACACTAAATAAGCACCAAATTGAGCACAAAATCAGCATATTAGAATGATTTCCGAAGGATCATATGACACTGAAGACTGCAGTAATGTCTGCTGAAAATTCAACACAGAAATTACATTTTCATATATTCATATAAACATTTTACAGTATTACTGTTTTACTGTATTTTTGATCAAATAAATGCAGCCTGGGTGAGACTTCTTTCAAAAAAAAAAAAAAAGTTCTTATCCCAAACATGCCTTGATCATTTTAAACTAGAGTTTTACTATATTTTACTCGCATTGTACATTTTGAATATGATTTGCAGCCATGGCAGTTTGGTTGAAATTATGGTTCCTCCAATTGAATGGAAATCATATCAATATATTCAAAATCATCACAAGACAGAAAAAATATTGAGGTTATTTTTTAGCCCTAGAAAGTAGCCATCTTTTGGTTTTGATCTTTAAAGAGAGAGATTTTGCCACAAACAAATTAAAGTCTCAATCCAAACAAACGCTCATACATATGAACATGAGAACATATACAGAAACAGACAGTCTTGTTCAGAGCCGTCTCGTTAAAGTTTTGTGTACTGTACTGTGCTCTGGAAAAAATGTAAAAGTGCAAATTCATTTTTCATACAGCAACACGGCCGTTTTAAGATATAAGTTTTTCTACTAATTGTTGATGGTCAGGCACTGCAAGGAAGAGATTGGTTTTTCCAATTAAAAAATGCAGTGTATTGTTTCCCCACCCCCCTTCTGTCTGCTCTCAGTAGGAAGTCCGTCTGTAACAGTCTTTTTGCCAGCAGGTGTAAGTGTGTGTCTGTGCTGGGACAGTGTGTTTTTATACTGCGGAGAATAATGATCTTCTATTGAATTCATTTTTTTTTTTTTTTTTTTCATATGTTTCTGGGCCAGGGTTTTTTATATGCGGGATAATATGATCTCTATGAATCCCATCCGGTTCCTTTCCAAATTGGAGGAAGATAAGATTAAATAGGTGGCACTGGATGTCAAAAGGAAACATAAGGGCCCTCCTCCTGTTGTGAGTCACACACTGGGAGTCTGTCACAAATCCCTCCATCCAATCTGCCTCCCTGCTTTTAACAGTGCTTTTCCATTCAGTCTTCCTTTTCGTTTTCAGCCAGCAACGTGTTCTTCCCAGAGGTTTTGGATTTTGTTTTCCTACTGCAGAGAGCCAAATAGCACTAGGCATAGTGCTATTTGATTAACTAGGAGTTACTAGGCTCCTATTTAATAACCAAAGAAACAGGTTATAATAGCACTGCAAAACTCACCGCAGCCCTATAAAAGAAAAGGATTCTTGTGCTGGCCTGTGTTTGTTAATGTTTGTGTTGTTTTGAAGATGATATGGTAGAATGGCCTACTAAGGGCTGATATTTTGCACTTTCAGAGTGATTTCATATATTTTTTCATGTTATGTTTAAAGGAACACTCCACTATTTTTGAAAATAGGCTCATTTTCCAACTCCCCTAGAGTTAAACAGTTGAGTTTTACCGTTTTCGAATCCATTCAGCCGATCTCCGGGTCTGGCGGTAGTACTTTTAGCTGTAGTTTAGCATAGATCATTGAATCTGATTAGACCGTTAGCATCTCGCTCAAAAATGACCAAAGAGTTTCTATATTTTTCCTATTTAAAACTTGACTCTTCTGTAGTTACATCGTGTACTAAGACCGATGGAAAATGAAAAGTTGGGATTTTCTAGACCGATATGGCTAGGAACTTAACTCTAATTCCGGCGTAATAATCAAGGAACTTTGGGTGCAGCAGGCGCAATGATATTACGCAGCGCCTGAAAATAGGCTTACTATTGTGGTCTGTGTTATGTGTTTGGTGCAGTTTCAGTCAAATTATGGTATTACGATGGTTTCAATTTTGACATTTAACACACATATTCAAGGCTATTTTTTAGAAGTTTTGCAAAAAATGGATCAGATGTATCAACTAATTGTCGCTTACTACAATTGCAATATAATTTTTAGTGACAACCCCACTAATTAGGGATGCACCGATACCACTTTTTCCAGTACTCACCCGATACGATACTTTTATTTTTGGTTCTTGCCGATACCGAGTACCGATACCAATATTTTTATTGCATTTGTACATTTTTTAAATATTGGGTACAAAAACCAAAAGGGTATGTATATTGTGATGTTGGTTAACTTCATTATCTAAATAGATAGTCAAACAAAATTTATTCAGACACCTTCAACATCTCACATTATCACAGTTTATTCACTATAGATTAGAAAATGGTAATAAAATACTCAGAGTTAAACTGTGTCAGAACAAATTCAGCTTGATAATGTTAGATAACTTTGATAGAAAGGTATGTAATAGATTTCAATCAACCAAAAATTAGACCGCTGTTAGTATGACAGTATTTACACAACTATCAATACTTAGTCGGGCAACTCTTAGCCTTAATGACAGCCTGTAGTCTCCTGGGCGTGCTGTCACCCAGCTTCATGCAAACCTGAACTTCAATGTTTTTTCCCCAGACTTGGTCTGAATAATTTTGGTCCCAAATTTGTATAAATTTTAATGGTAGTCCACTGTATGAATAATTTTTAAGTATAATATGTCACAGTTTACTTTATTTTGCTATCCTCACTTACATAAATGAACTATAGTGTACTGCACCCACTAGTAAAAAAAATATAAAAAATGATATCTGCTCTCTGAATAATTTTTGGTTTGACTGTATATCCTTCGGTTATTTTCACACTTTCCAATGATGTCTGTGAGACAGGTATATTCACTCGACAAGCTCGCGCGATCAATCCACTCAGCGTGATTTGTTTATCAGCTCGCACACATCAGCTAAACAGGCGTTAATACTGAATGTTTAACGTTATATTCATTGCATACATATACTTCATAGTAGACATCCTTAACTCCTTTCTGCTGTCTGTTGTTCTGTTGTCTGTGTTTCTTTGTCTGAATATGGCACTTATCACATGCTGTGTGGTATCGGTGTTTGGTATCGGGGCATTTTAACGAGTATCGGGCCCGATACCGGTTGCATCCCTACCACTAATGATATATAATTAATATCACACAAGTAAGAGTGTTGTTGTTTTGAATAGAATCACGTCTGTATTTCAGATTTATGAATTACTACTGTTCGTGAATTAATTCTGTCACGAATTAATCATTTCACAAAAGATTTTGCTCAACTTCAGGTCTATACTGAACTATACGGACATACAGTTGAAATGTATTATATTCATTTAACTCATTAATTTAACTCTTAACTCTTAACTTTTTTCCGCCCCATAATTTTGAGTCTGCTTCTGTGCAGTGTTTGTGCAGGAATAACTTCAAAAGTACACCGCCATGTACATGAGCAGCTTAGAGGGAACATTGATTGATGCCAACTTCATTACCTTTAAAAAGCTTCATTCAGTATGTGTACATGCACACCACTTTTTAACAAAGTAATTTGGACCACGTTTTCCTCCCACACGGCCCTCAACCTGAAATGAGTTTGCTACCTCAAGTCAGGATGACATGTCATGATGCACAACCCTCTACATTGCGAGTAAATCACTCGCATATGCGACTAAATCTTCACTCTGGCGACTAAATTATGTCTAACATTAGCCAATGGCTAATAAATTCTCAGATTCTACTTGCTAGTGTGTGAGTTGGAGGCTAAGTATAAGTTTAGCACAGATATATTTTCACTCGCCGAACTCTCTGACTGAGTGCTTCAGAGTTTCTCTCTCCGTCAAGCGATCTGTGCTATTTTTCAGTTCATCTGAATGGATGCGCAGCGCACCTGTATTTAACGTACCGTAAATTCTAGTGTGAAGGCGCACTCCTTGCCGTCACTTTGTCTCTCACACACGCAGCGAGAGAGAATTGACACGCTACATGTAAACAATATTCTTTGTTGTATTTTCTTGTCAAAATAACAGCGTTCCTTTGGAATTCTTTAGCTTTTAAGAACTGCCGGGTTTTCCGGTAGTGGGCGGAACTAATGCGCAAACAGCAATCTCATTGGCTGGCGCTCACCTATTATCGTCCCTGTTTTGATTTCAGCAAATCAGTGCCAGCGAACACACACACACAACCTGATTAATATTCATGAATCCAGCAGCTCATTAATCCTTAGTGCGTTTTAAATTTCAATCCTTATTTGTAGAATTCTATTATTTTATCAGTATTTTTGTTAGTTTTTTCCCAATTTTTTTTACAGAAACACTGAATGACCAAAAAGCACCACCACCAGTCAGTTCAGTTAAAATTACTAATATGCATTCATACATGGTTATCAAGTTTAAATTCTAATTACTAAAGTTCTATCATTAAATAATACTTGATTATCATATTATAATCCTTAAGTGTACTTTCAGATATTTAAAAAGGTGCCATTTTACAAACATTTTCATGTACAGTCGTGGTCAGAATTGTTGGCACCCTTGGTAAATATGATCAAAAAAAGGCTGTGAAAATAAATCTGCATTGTTAATCCTATTGATCTTTTATTTTTAAAAATTTACAAAAATATAACCTTTCATTAAAGAATAAGAATTTAAAATGGGGGGAAATCTCATTATGAAATAAATGCTTTTCTCTAATACATGTTGGCCACAATTAATGGTACCCTTTTATTCAATACTTTTTGCATAAACCTTTTGCCAAGATAACAGCTTTGAGTCTTTACCTATAATGCCCTATGAGTTTGGAGAACATCTGACAAGATCAGAGACCATTTCTACATCCTGAATCACTCCAGACCCTTCAGATTCACAGCTCCATATTGGTGCTTCTTCTCTTCAGTTCACCACACATTTTCTATAGGGTTCAGGTCAGAGGACTGGAATAACCATGGCAGAATATTCGTTTTGTGCTCAGTGACCCATTTTTGTTTTGATTTTGATGTTTGTTTTTGGATCATTGTCCTGTTGTAAGAGCCAACCTTGGCCCATTATAAGATTTCTAGCATGGACAGTCAGTTTTAATTTTTTATCTGTTGCTATTTGATAGAATCCACGATGCCATGCATCTAAACAAGTTGTCCAGGACCTCCAGCAGAAAAATAAGCCCACAACATTAAAGATCCAGCAGTATATATCATTGTACACATGAGGTACTTTTTTTATCCCTGTTTGCACCAAACCCATCTAGTGGGTTTGCTGCCAAAAAGCTCTTTTTTAGTTTCATCTGACCATAGAACCCAGTCCTGTTTGAAGTTCCAGTAGTGTCTGGCAAATGAATATGCTGGAGTTTGTTTTTGGATGAGAGCATTTTCTTTTCTTTATTTTTTTTTTCTTGAAGCCCTCCCAAACAACGTCTGGTGTAGGTGCTGTTTGACAATTTTTTTTTAGGCTTTTTGACCCTAAGACTCAACTAATCTCTGCAATTCTCCAGCTGTGGTCCTTGGAGAGCCTTTAACCACTCAAACTCTCTCCTCACCTTGCATTAGGACGATATAGACACACGTCTTCTTCCAGGCAGATTCGTAACATTTTTTGTTGATTGGAAATTCTTAATTATTGCCCTGATGGTGGAAATTGGAATTTTCAATGCTTAAGCTATTTTCTCAAAGCCACTTTCTATTTTGTTAAGTTCAGCAATCTTGTTCTGCACATCAAAACTATATTCTTTGGTTATACTCCTTGTGATGGATGATTAAGGGAAATTGGCCTTTGTTTTCCTTCATTTTTATTTTCCTGTGAAACAGGAAGCAATGACTGGATAATTTCAGGTTCATAATCACCCTGGTGTGCTAAAAATTTTAAATATGAATGGGAATAATTCAGGATATTTTACTCATAAGAATTATAAGGGTCAGTAATGTGGCCAACATGTATTAGAGAAAAACATTTATTTCATAATGAGATTCCCACCCATTTTAAATTCTTACTTTTTAATGAAAGGTTAGATTTTTTTAGGTTAGATCAGTCTGGCGAGTAAACTAAAAAAATTACTAGCCAATGGCGATTCAATTGCCAAGATGTCTGTAGAGGGTTGATGCAATATATACAGTGGGGCAAAAAAGTATTTAGTCAGCCACCAATTGTGCAAGTTCTCCCACTTAAAAAGATGAGAGAGGCCTGTAATTTTCATCATAGGTTTACCTCAACTATGAGAGACAAAATGAGAAAAAAAAAATCCAGAAAATCACCTTGTAGGATTTTTAAAGAATTTATTGCAAATTATGGTGGAAAATAAGTATTTGGTCAATAACAAAAATTTCATCTCAATACTTTGTTATATACCCTTTGTTGGCAATGACAGAGGTCAAACGTTTTCTGTAAGTCTTCACAAGATTCTCACACACTGTTGCTGGTATTTTGGCCCATTCCTCCATGCAGATCGCCTCTAGAGCAGTAATGTTTTGGGGCAACACAGATTTTCAACTCCCTCAAAAGATTTTCTATGGGGTTGAGATCTAGAGACTGTCTAGGCCACTCCAGGACCTTGAAATCTTCTTACGAAGCCACTCCTTCGTTGCCCTGGCGGTGTGTTTGGGATCATTGTCATGCTGAAAAGACCCAGCCACGTTTCATCTTCAAATGCCCTTGCTGATGGAAGGAGGTTATCACTCAAAATCTCACGATACATGGCACCATTCATTATTTCGTTTACACGGATCAGTCATCCTTGTCCCTTTGCAGAAAAACAGCCCCAAAAACATGATGTTTCCACCCCCATGCTTCACAGAAGGTATGGTGTTCTTTGGATGCAACTCAGCATTCGTTCTCCTCCAAACACGACAAGTTGAGTTTTTACCAAAAAGTTCTATGTTGGTTTCATCTGACCATATGACATTCTCACAATCCTTTTCTGGATCATCCAAATGCTCTCTAGCAAACTTCAGATGGGCCTGGACATTTACTGGCTTAAGCAGGGGGACACGTCTGGCACTGAAGGATTTGAGTCCCTGGCGGCGCAGTGTGTTACTGAGGTAGCCTTTGTTACTTTGGTCCCAGCTATCTGCAGGTCATTCACTAGGTCCCCCCGTGTGGTTCTGGATTTTTGCTCACAGTTCTTGTGATAATTTTGACCCCAAAGGGTGAGATCTTGCGTGGAGCCCCATAACGAGGGAGATTATCAGTGGTCTTGTAAGTCTTCCATTTTCTAATAATTGCTCCCACGGATTTTCACCAAGCTGCTTACCTATTGCAGATTCAGTTTTCCCAGCCTGGTGCAGGCCTACAATTTTTTTTTTCTGGTGTCCTTTGACAGCTCTTTGTTCTTGGCTATGGTGGAGTTTGGAGTGTTACTGTTTGAGGTTGTGGACAGGTGTCTTTTATACTGAAAACAAGTTCAAACAGATGCCATTAATACAGGTAACCAGTGGAGGACAGAGGAGCCTCTTAAGAAGAAGTTACAGGTCTGTGAGAGCCCGAAATCTTGCTTGTTTGTAGGTGACCAAAAAATTTTACCGAGGAATTTACCAATTAATTTCTTTAAAAATCCTACAATGTGATTTCTGGATTTTTTTTTCTCATTTTGTCTCGCATAGTTGATGTATACCTATGATGAAAATTACAGGCCTCTCTCATCTTTTTAAGTGGAGAACTTGCACAATTGGTGGCTGACTAAACACTTTTTTCCCCCACTGTATATATATTGAGAGGTGTCACGATGTATCAAAATACTGATTGTAGCACAGCCTGCTGGCAGCCTGCTGATTAGTTGCCTACAGTGGCTCAGTATGGAGGTCACCAAGCTTGAGAGCAGAAGACCACAGCCATTTTTATGCTGTTCTCATGCCAAGTCATTTTTCATGTGTGTTTTGGGTCAGGCCCTCTGGCTTTTTACAGCACCTCTGAGGAATTGAGTTTGTGCTCCGCCGCCTCCGGGGTGGTTGTTTTTTTTTTTTTTGTTTTTTTTTCCCCGTATGTTTTTCTCTCTCCGCTCATGAGCTGGTTGTTGTCACTTTGAATGCTTTGAGTTCAGGTCCAGGAGGGAAGCGCGGCTTTGACTTTGGCTTGCGTGTCTTGCGTCAGTGAGGTTTTGTGTTTTTTAACCTGCTGCCCTCACAGTGACCCTGCTGTGTCTATAGTGACCGCTCCAGCTGTAAGAGGTTGTGGCAGCACAGGGCTTTGTGGCTGCATTCCAGCACTGACATGTCTGCACGCGTAGAGACACCATTACAAGAGCCTGGCCCCTGCTGAACATTATGGGATGGTAACTTTTTAGGCAGCTTGAGTGTTTAAATAGGATAAAGCTAATAGATGATGTACAATTTTGTTTTTCTATTAAAATATGTATTTTTCCTTTCAGGTTCTTTTGTATCCTAAGTAAATCAGAAATGAAAATATTTAGCCTATGGATTTTATTTATTTATTTTAATAAACTTGACTATACTTAAAAACATTTTATTTATTTATTTTTGTTTTAATTATTTATTTAAATGATATATATATTTCATTAATAAATATGATGGATATATTTATTTATTCCTCTTTGACTCGGATCATATCAAATGTTAAAGGTAGGGCAGAAGGAAAACCGATTTTTCCTAAAAAATATTTTTATGATTCCAGTTTATGCTGGTGGTGCAGAAATTATGCATTTCGCCTTGAACACAATGCATTTTGTGTAAGGAGTATGGTTGACAAATGTGCATGTGTAGGGTAGGGTTGTGTTTATAAGTGATGGGATGCCTGTTTGTCTTTTGAGCTGTGTGTTGATGAATTTTTAGAGTTTGAGGTAGTCATAGAATATGCAGAGTTCATAGTTTGTCCTTGGGTTTTCTCAAGAGGCAAAAAAAATCATCCAAGGATTTTAACCTCTAGCATCCAGTCCCTGACCTCTTCATTACCATGACAACAGCTTTGTCACCATGACCACAGTTCTGCACATTCTCCATCACGCTTGCTGAAGTCCGGTGTCTGTGAGGGACAGAGGTGGAGCTGATACAAACACTGAGCAGATTATAGCAGCTCACAGTGTTTAATAGGCTGGTTGCTATCTTGCTAGAGTGACGGGGATGGATTGTTTCACAAGACTGAACTTGCCCCCGTAGAGTGAATGTTTTCTTTTATTGCCATTTGATTTTCCCTCCATCTCTCTATAGCTCCCTCATGCTTTCTCCTTCATTCACGTTATTGTATAGTCTTTCACTTCCAGCTATCCGTCTACCATTGTTCTCATCTTGCACTCCGGTCCTGCCTATTCGTTGCTATTCTGATCCTAACCAATCCTTTTTTTTTCCCCCTGAATATCCAGGAAGATTCAGAAACTTTGTGAAAAGAACCTGCTCCTAAGTCTTCTAATGTCTTGCTAATGGCTATAGACTTTGCTCACTGTATGGGATCTGACTCTGGACAATCTGCCAAGAAGAGCGTTCCGTGTGTGTGTGTCTTTTTTTTAAGGGGCTAAATATCAGTCTCTTATCATTCCTTTATTTTATTCTTTCCTACCTTATTAAATATCGGTCCTATCCTCCAACTCTTCCCAGACTGTGCCACGCCACTGTCGTCATGCTGTCACTTTCAACCATCCCTCTTATGAGTCTCCTTGTCGCTCTGTGCCTTAATCTTTCTCTTTAGTGCACACATACTTTCTCTTACCCGGCTTTTTGCAGCTTTCTGCCACGCTTTCCTGGTCTCAATGCCGCTGTGCTCCAGTCAAGTGCTCTTCAGTCCTAAGGAGGCTTCTACACCTCGCTTGCCATCCACTGGGCTTAAGTGGGCTTTAGCGCTCTGACCTGACTCATGATCAGGCCCTTTAGCTCAAACAGCAAAAGCATGGAGAGTAGACGAGCAGAACCTGCACCATGGCAAGAAAAATCCCGCTCATTAATGAATCATGATGAAACTTGGAGGGGTAGAAACAAGGCAAAGAATAATAAAATGCATGGGAGTAAAAAAGTTGTAGACATTCAGATCCCTGCAGCTAATGATTAGGTGATTTCCAGGTTGAAGGACATGTTTGCTCTCCTCAACTTTGCCGTTTTGTTTGTCTTTTTCTTTTTCCAGCCCTCTCCTCTCAGTTTCTTTTCGAAAGGCCCTAATCACACTATGACCTCCTCGCACATTAGCCCTGCCGCCTACTTTAAACCAAGATTACGTTCCGGCATTAAAATGCCTAATAATTCATGGTTCATAGCCTCTAATCAGTTAATTATTAAATTCAGACCATCTGTAACATGCTCTGATCTCAGCCCATGCGCTGTGGAGCGTAGAGCAGCACGGCATCTGCAGAGTCAAGAAGCTGAAATGAAAAGGATGGTCCATATGGTCAAGATTCAAAATGGCTCTGCTGGAGGCGTCCTAATGCTCGAGCTCGGTGCCATGCTGTTTCCGTGAGGCAGAGTTTCCAGTGTCCTGCCAAGATGCCAAGGATTCACTGTCTCCAAGGCTGGCTGTGAACCAGCAGTAGGGTTTACTGTAAGAGATTATGCAGGAGAAGGTGAGGATGGTGCACGATGTTGACACTCCTGCTGTCTCCATCTTCAAGACCGTTCCTGTGTCCTTCCACACATAACCTCTCTGGCCCTGGCCCAATGGTTACCTACCGCCCTTCTCTAAGAGTCCTGTTCCATGACCTAATGCAGTATAGATTGTTGAGTAGTATTTATCTAGCTTTATCTAGACTTTGTTTTTATTGGGGTGTGACAGTTAAACTTCTTACATTTTGCTTTGTATCACTGTTCTGTTTTCATGGTTTTGTTTCTGTTTAAAATGCTTCGTATTTCATTATTAGAGGCAGGGCCATACCCATAGACACTGAGGTGGACAAGTGCCCCCCAAAAATCAGATATGGCCAAGTTGTACCCCCCAGTATTTGAAATTCTTTGAAATTCTTTTATTATTTAATTCCTAAATAAAAAGGACCATTACATTTGTGACATCCCCCCCCCCCCTTCAAAAACAATTTGGTCCCCCTAGTGTTTAGAAAATTGGAGGCTGTTAACCAATATCTTAACACCGATTTATCGCTAGCTTTAAAGCATTTGCGAGAAGCAAATGTGTGCTCCAATTCAGTTCGACTGCAGTCATGTTACATCAACTATGTTTAGAATTATATTTGCATATTCTATCATATTCTTCTATATTTGTTTTTTTTCCTGTTCTATATTAGTTTCTTTTATTCCTCTCTCTAACTGTGCAGTGATTTAATATTCATATTTTCAAAGGTGATGTTAGACATGAGATGAATCGCTGTACAAATGTATTTATGCTATTGTTCATATATATAATATTATATATTGTGCCTCATTTTAATATAACGGTTAAGCTTTGGCATGACAGAGCTTCATTCCTATTCTTATGTAGAGATTTAAGGCATATAAAGATGAATTTGCCAACCTGCAGGGTTTTATTGTATTGATTGTGTGCGTGCTCAGCTGCTGGAGGAAATATTTGCCTATATCTTCAAGTGTGTGTTAAGGCATAAAATACATTCAATAACTTAATGGCATCAGCTCCTGCTTGAGACCAAACACCTATTGACTTGCGGATCAATGGCTGAATGATGTGACATTCCTTTTTCTGTGTTTGTGTATGTAAACTTAAGTATGCACATGTGTCAGTTTGTACCTGTAAATGCAGTCAGTGTTAGCGTTTATTTCTTACAGAACTCTTGAGATGAGTTGCAGACTCGCAGGTTTCTGGAAGTTTATGTAACGTTGATAGGCTTCCTTTTTCTCTTTCTCTTTCTGTGCCTCTCTCTGCTATAATAAAAGCTGAAAAGGAGGAAACTTGGCAGGAGCTCATATTTGAGACTGTTTTTGTCTCCCTAAGGACATTTCCTACTCGCTTTTCACAGCTGGAAAAGACATTGTCACTTATATTGCTGACTGCGTGTTAAAGATAAGGGCTTCAGAATGACCAAATTAAACAGAGGGGTTTATAGAGAGCATCTCTGCTTGAGTCTTATGGACAGCACTTCTGCTGTGTAGTAAATCTCGTCAAGGCTTCTGCTTTTTCCTGAGTGCTCAGGGTGGCGGTAACCTATTGATTAAGACTGTTTAAACAAAGGTTGCGAGAGTCATTGAAATCAAAATCCTTCTTAAAATTATCTTGTGGAGCAGGGCGCTTGTGGTTTGTGTAGGCCAACTTGTAAGTTGCTTTGGATAAAGAGCATCTGTTAAATAACATTGGGCCAGTTATTCTTTGTTAGTAAAGACTATGAAACTCTTGAGAATTTTGACTTGATTTAAAGTTTTAAAATGCTGACTCAGTATGCGAGTCTGGCAATTTACCAGCAATCTTGTTTTTTTTGTGTAGAGCTTGAAGGAATAGTTTACCCAAAAATAACAATTGTCATCATTTATTTACCCACACATCGTTCCTAACTTGTATGTTCTTCCCCCTAAAACACAAAAGGAGAAATGTTACTTTATATAATTATATAATGAAACTGAATGGTGAATCCAGGCATGTTTTAAAGTAGGACTGTGCAAAAAATCAAATGCGAGCCTTTTTCATCATGTCCGGAATCTAGGAGACAGTAAAGCGCTTTGGTGATCGTGTATGTAAATCTCGCCGAGAACGTGATTTGCAGATGGAGCGGCATTCAGTACACAGAGCCGTAGTTCACTGACAAGCTACACAAAACGCGTTCCAAAATCGGCAATGAATTCAGCCTGCGATTTTGAACGCGATTTTATTTGTGTAGCTTGTCAGGATTCGCTACTACGCCCCCAGACCTCTTAAAGGGGTTATATGATGTTGTTAAAAATAACATTATTTTGTGTATTTGTAATGCAATGTGTTTATGCGGTTTTAAGGTTAAAAAAAAAACATTATTTTCCACACACTGCACATTATTGTTTCTCCTCTATGCCCCACATTTTTGAAACGTGTCGATTTTTACAAAGCTCATTGTTCTGAAAAGCGAGGTGTGCTCTTATTGGCCAGCCATCCAGTGCGTTGTGATTGTGAATACCTCACGTCTGGATTTGTGAATAATGTACGCCGCTTACATTATGTGATGTCGCGCCGGGACACAGGGCAAGCAAAAACAATAAAACCCATTACAAACGAGGCATTTGTTGTTTGTTACTGATTTATAATAACTTATACTTTCTTTTTAAGCGTTGCGTTGCGTTTGGCATATCGTCAATATTAGGAGCCCGCAGACAACTTTTTCCAGTACTCGCCCGATACCGATAATTTTATTTTTGGTACTTGCCAATACAGAGTACCGATAACAATATTTTATTGCATTTGTAAATTGTTTAAATATTGAGTACAGAAACCAAGAGTATGTATAATGTTAGTTGGTTAACTTCATTTATCAAATAGATAGTCAAACCAAAAATGTATTCAGACACCTTCAACATTTCTCATATTATCACAGTTTATTTGTTATAGTTTAGAAAATGGTAATAAATATGACAAGAACTCAGTAGTTAAACTGTGTCAGAACAAATTCATTTTGATAATGTTAGATAATTTTGATAGAAGGGTATGTAATAGATTACAATCAACCAAAAAAATTATTCAGACAGCTGTTAGTAAGACAGTATTTACACAACTATCAATACTAAGTCAGGCAACCCTTAGCCTCAATGACAGCATATACTCTCCTGGGCAGACTGTCATCCAGGTTCATGCAAACCTCAACTTCAAATTTTTTCCCAGACTTGGTTCCGCTGGCAAAAGTTGTAGGTCCCAAATTTGTATCAGTTTTATTGGTAGTCCACTGTATGAAGAATTTTTGGGTGTGATTTGTCAGTTTACTTTATTTTGCTATCCTCAGTTACATAAATGAACTATAGTATCCTGCACCAACTAATATAAAAATATCAAACGTTGTATATGGTGTTTGAATAATTTTTGGTTTGACTGTATGTCCTTTGGTTATTTTCACACTTAAGTATGCCCATTTAAAATGTATTTTACAAGTTTTTTTTACTTTCACTGTTAATTTTTTTGCTCAGTGGTACATCATCTTTAATTTAATAGCATTAGAGCAGTGGATTAGTTTGCTGTAATAATGCTGGGAACCACTCGTTATAAATCTCCTAAATGTGATATTTTCAGAAATAGAAGTTGCGTTTTATCATCTGAAACGTGCTGCGGTTTATATTCCAAAACCACTCATATAATACAGAAACGCTCATGAAGCAAGCAAAACACGGAAAAGCGGTGCACGTATTGTCCTGAGCAGAAAAATTGTGCAGCCTAACACATGTCAAAGGCTGCTAGATTCATTTCGCCCGAAAGTGTGTATTCCTAAGGTTGAAAAATAAATGATGTTATAACTTGGCGATGTCCCTAGAAATTTCTTATTTTTACGATTTTAGTTTTTGAATCCAAATGGATGCATGGCTAAAGGGAATAAAGGAACATCAAGATCCCACTAAACAGAAGTAAGGCACGCGCTAGCTCTCTACATCTCGTCGCATCTATCGGCTTCCACGTTAAGTAACTGTGCATTGTTTTACTTTTTGATATCCGACCGAACTACAAACTTTCCAATTATGTCTGTAAGAAAGGTATATTCACTCGACAAGCTTGTGCGCTCAATCCACTCAGCGTGCTTAGCTTATCAGCTCACGCACATCAGCTATAAAGGCGTTAATACTGAATGTTTAACATATTATTCATTGCATACATATACTTCGTAGACTTTAAGAATACTTACCTCCACATTATGCTGTCTGTTTTTCGGTTGGCGCGGTTTCTTTGTCTGAATATGGTTGTTATTCACATGCGTTGGTATCGGGGTTTGTTATCGGGGCATTTTAACGAGTACGAGTGCGAGTACAGAAGCTGAGTATCGGGCCCGATACCGGTGCATCCCTAGTAAATATGTTGTAAATACAACTTAACCACTGTAGTTTAGTTGTGTCCCTATTTTGGAAAGGCACAAAACAAAGTATGTTTCGCTTTCAAAACAAACCACAAGCACCACCACGGGCGGGCTAGAGTGAGCAGGGCAGCCGGCGGGCTTCAAAACGGGCGCTTTGATACCCGGCGTCGCTGGCGATTGCGGCAAACCACATGTGAAGAACCCGGGCTAGATTCAGCTCTCGTCCCGGTTGATTGAAAGCCGATCTGGCGACCCAGCACGGCATCAGCTCTAGGCAGTGAAGACGAAGCAGATTTCTTCCTCTTTTGGAAGGCCAAACAAATTATTTTCGCTTTCCCAACGAAACACACAGTCTCTCCACAACATGGCGGCGGCAGCAACAACAATAATACAGCGAGAATAAAAGTTACACCTTTCTTTGCGTGAACATTTGGGCGGCGTTATGCTAATATTTCCACATTGTGACGTAGACATGTGGGTTCGTGTTAGAATGAGCCGTTTTAGGTAAGCGTGGCTGACTCTCAACTTTTTATTTTTTAAAAAGAATATCTCTTTGGATTTGAGACTTTAGCTTTGCAACTTTACAGATCTTATTTATACACCAAGAGCTTGTAACACTACAAAGATTGGAAAAAAAAAATTGGAATCGCATCATATGACCCCTTAAAGTGAGAAAAAAATAAAACTACATCAACGAAAACGTGGGGTAGTAGTGGGAGGCATAGGATGGGTTGAGAGAAATACAGACAACCAAATCAAGCCAATTCAAAATGATTAAAAGTTGACATCTTCCTTGCCACTGTAGCTCTTCGATATAATCTAAACACTATCACTGTGACATCTTGTCCACTCTTAAGGATTAGCATGCTTGTAATCTTTAAGTGCTCTTTGTGTCGCGTTGGTGGGTATATACAAACGATGAGGAGCGATCACGGTGCGGTAGCTTTTTCTTTTTTTTGGTAAGGAAAAGAGAAGATTTCAATGACTTTTCATTTAGCGAGAAGGGACTTAAAATTATTTCAAAAGCTGAAAGTAAAGAATTATGTAAGTTACGCAATAAAATATTTGCAATAAATTAAATGATGTTCTTTACATTCTATTCATCAAAGGAGTCATGAAAATGATGTAATTTAAAAAAAAAATGTGTGAACATGCCATTTAACCTTCTGGAATCAGAGCCACATTTTAACAGGATCAGGTCACCCTTTCATGCGATGTTTTCGAAACTAGCAAGAATGTGAAAGGGGAATTCTTCCAGTTGTCTATAGGCCACATAATGGTCACAGAAAAGAGACACCAGAAATGATTGTTTTATTTTTGTATGATTTTTTTTACTATTCCTCAGACGCAGGATCGAGGGTCATTTCCTGGATGTTGTGACTCGTAGATTGGGGCATTAGGGTTGAAATGTTTAAAGTAGGTTGTCCTCTCACACTCTCGTTCAATCCCTCGGCTTCCCCTCCTGTCATCCGGTGATCACAATGACCTTTCTTTATTCCCCCGGTACTCTGACATGTCTATCAGATCATTTTTTTTCCGGGCACCAAGCCGCATTAGTCCTGCACTTGGGTCTTACACCCTCTGTCTAAATATCCAGCTTGTTTTAATAGTTTTCTGCCGCAGGAGAGCAAGGTAATGAGCTCCTATGGGAAAACCAAGACCTTTCGGCTGAAGATCTTTTTTTTTTTTTGGATGTGCATGTTTTGATGTATTAAAAGAGTTTACCTTGAACTTGTTAGCGTGACATGGCTCTCAGCTTTGCTTTGGCCTATTTTCTTTTTTGACTTTTCTTCTTTCAGCCACGTCTTTGTGCCTTTGGTTTGTTGCTTTTAATGTCCTTTATCCCCTTCAGTGTCACTCAAGGTTTTTCTGTCCTTCACATGCCTTTTTCTGTTGCTTTTGTTAATCTCATTTAAGTTGAATGTTTACCATTACCTCAAAACGTTTAAGTAAAAAACTAATTTTACATAAACAATTATTATAAATTACAATTAAGTCAAACTTAAAACTTTACATTTTATTTGATTTAATATTTAAGTTCCCTGTACTTAAAACTATTTACCATACATAATGTTTTTAATTTCAATTATTTTGATGCAGTAGTACTTTGTTGAATACAAATACTAACTCAAAAAACACACCTACTGTATGCATAACTCATAGGCTAATCATGCTGAAGTTCAGCATAAATAAAAAACAACTGTTAAAAAAGTTGTAAAAAAAAACTGCAGTTGTACAATTGAAGAGTTTTTTTATTATTATTATTTTGTCTCGTTTCTGAACATGTCAAACACACTGGAAGCTCGTCTATCACTGCTGCAGTGCTTACAGGACTTGTAGTGCTTTCATTGACCGCAATCAGTGTCAGTGATGCCTGGCTCGCCCGATAACTCCATCTGGAATAAACATAGAGGGTCCAACTGTAAGTTTAACTTACTAAAACTAGACATTTTAAAACTAGTGCATTTACTGATACTAGCAGTTCTGTTCATGCACTGAATACTTTTTCACATTTCAAGTCTTGAAGAACTGTGGGTCCTCCTCACACATGTACACCAGTAGAGCATGAAGGGCAACAGTGCGTTTCATGTTGACATCCTGTATATCCTTCAATGACAAAGCAAACATGAACATGTTAAACAAGCTAGCTAACTTTCTTTTATATACCGTGAAGATAGTGTTGGAGGTAGTTTGTGTTGAAAAATGTAGACAAAACTCATAAACATTTAGAAGTCACGCAACATCTCTGAAGCTTTGCGAATGTGTAGGGGTGCTAGATCAGATTTTTGTGGCCAGAAACCGAAAGCAGTATTGACTACAGATAAGCCAGATAACCGGATGCACTTTTTTAAAAGCCCTTCTTTTTTCATGCTATTACAGATTATAGTGATACTCCAATCAGGATTTTTAGACATTTATTCAGGCCTGAATTTCATTTTTGAAAATGGGGGGAATTCCCCTCTTAGGTGACTCTTGTTAGAGGGGAAGCAGCACGGACTGTGCTCTCACACAAGAGTCTGCTACTGATCCGTGGCTGTTTAACACAAACACAACATTTATCCATTATTTTGATTTCAAATCCAAACATCGTCACTGAAAAAGCTTTTTCAGCATTGCAATTCTTTTTATACACAGTACAGTAATACAATCTTTCACAGACAATGTGAAAACAATAAATATAAGCAACACATTATTGAATGCTTTTTACTTTTGCATTTACTTAAATTTATATATTAAGTTGCTCAAGCAAGTGGAAAAACATTTAAACTACTTTTCTTACACTATCACAAACATTACCAGTTGGCAGATGATAGTCAGTCTTACTGCCTTTCCTTGTGTAATTAAATGTCGTTATTACAAGCAATCTGCGGTTATAAGAAACTGTGTTTTCTACCTCCACAAAATGCCATTAGTATTGCCTTGTTTATCTAAGCAAGTGCTCTCCCTTTAAGCCTAGCAACACAAGCCATATTGTTGACTGTGAACACAGTAGATTTAATAATATGAATTTATGGTGTGGGGTGGGGGGGGGGGGGGGGGGGGGGTAATTACTACATTTTTGTGTCAATCCATGTTCATATTTACTGCAAAAATGTGCTTTACTTAATCATGCTTGGTCAGCGCAGCCAAACGTCGACTACGTTGCAGAAATCGATCATCTGACTGCTGCTAGGAAGCAACCGCTATGTGAACGACACTGCGGGACCGCAACCGCTTATGCAGGTGTGCATATGCTTTAATAGCTGAATACTAGATTCACATGAGCGCGAAAAAAATATGCACCACATTCGCACTGCAAATGGAGTAATGTGAACCTGGCTTTATGTGTGTGCGCTGCAAGTGTGCATATTTATTTACACAGTTATTTAGTTAAGAGAATGTGATGATGAGTAGTGAGTACCTCACCTTCAGCATTATAATGATTTCACCTGTGCCAGACAGAGACTGAGACAGTGCCGCTGCATGTCGTGCCAAACCTCTCACGGCAGCCGTGTCATCAGCTTGAGATCGTTTTTTTTAGATCTGCCTTTTTAGAGACCACTGATCAATCATCCCAAAGTGATTATCGGCTGATAGTGATCGGTAGCCGATCAATCTGAGCACCCCTACTGATGCGTGTCACTTTCTGTGATACGTGAAATTCAGCAAAAAACCACAAACACACAAGTATGTAACCAATAATGGATTTAGAAAAGAGAAAGACGAGTCTATCCAGATGTCTGAGGAGACATCACACAACTTGCATTTCGACTCAAAAGAAGTTACCATAATTGTTGAGGCATGTTCCGCATGCAACCAGTTCAGCCTGTAGGTAAAGAATGTTTGTAAAGGTTTACTACAACCTTGCAGATTTCATTAGTTAACTTAATATCCAGTATCTTGTTAACTTCATGTCTGTTGATTAGCTTTAACCTAATAATGAATAAAGTTACTGTTAGCAGCTTGCTTATTCACATGCATGAATAAAATTACATTTACCAGATGGGTGCACTTAACATAAAACATAAACTTACCATAAAAAGGACTGTGTTGACTGAAAAAACATGCCACTATTATTATGTCAACATTACACTATAAGCAGTAATGATAATTAGCATTCAAAATGTGGCAAAGCACTGGGAAACTGCCACGCTTCACTGCAATGCTTAAAAACAGAGCATCCCAGCGATTAAACATTTTATTCATTGTGATATTCTTACAACGTTCAAAAAGCGAATAAGAAAACTTTTACAAATCTTTTGGTTTACTTTAAAGTCGTTCCATAAGTTAGTTCAAAGACTTGTAAAAGCATGCTAAAATGGTATGGTTGCTTCAGCAAACGCTTTTTTTTATCTCCCATATTATTTCACTATTGGTTAGGTTTTCTGTAGGAGCCACAATACTTAAATCACACGTTCATTTTAGATAAAACTGAACACACTTAGCTCTACTCACTGCACAATTCACTTTGAAAGTGTTGCGAAATGTGCAAGAAGCAACAGAATATAATTTTGCAGAAGTGTCACCACATGCCCATATTTCCAATGAGCCTGCATTGCACATTCTCACATTTACAAAACGCATTCACACTGATTCAGGAGCAGCAGCATAGATTCAGCAGGATGAGAAATGTTGTGCACCTGTAAATTGGCAAAGCGTAAAAGATCAGTGTTATTTTAAGGATCAGTATCACAGTTGTGAATAGACCACTCCTTCACCTACCAATCAGTTATTGTGCTAAACAAGATTTTCTACGTCTGAGGTTGTTTTTTTGTACGTCTTGAGGAAGACTCACAATCTAAATATAAATGGGAGTGTCAGTGTCAACTTTTTTGTGTTTCATCAAAAGTGTAGAGGAGCCTCCTAAGAGCCTCTGGACATAATCCAAAATGAGTCAGTCATGAAAGATGTATGCTAATACCAGGTGAACGTCAATATGTTTCAGTTGAATGCTCCTTTTCATGTGGTCATCTGAGATTGATGTTAATACCAGATGTAAACAGGGCCTGAGCCAGTCTCCTGTCTCACGTGTCTGGCTGCATCCATCTCCCACTCTCCCCCTGCCTGTTTTTGGTCTTCATGTGGAAGCAGGCCTTGCCTGCTCGTGCGTGGCCTGAAGGTGGAAGTGTAATTTCCTGTTTCAGACAGGCTGGGAACAATTGGTGGGGGGAGGTTGAAGAGAAACAGGCTGTGAACACATTGCCCTACGATAACTCAAAGAGGCAGGCTGCTGCGTGGCTGCCGAGACAAAACCGAAGAGGGAAAAATTAATAGCTAAGCTGCAACCCCCCCCCTTAAACTCCCGGCTCTTTCAGGTGGGTTTGTGTTCAACCAGGCCTGAGTCGGACTGTTGTGTTTTCTCAGGCTGAAAGTGGGGAGCACAAGAGAGATACATTAGCATCACCTCATTGCCATTCATTACGCTCCTCTGTTCTTCTGGAGTGCCATCGTAATATGGAAATAATTGAGCTCTGATAGAGCAAATGCCAGGACATTGTGTTTTTGTGTGTCTGTCATTCTTTAGTTCCTTGTGCTTGTGTGTTTCATAGTGTGATAATCTCCATCAGACAAACAGAAGCTTGAAGTGTTGATGATGTTGCAGATGTTTTTGAAGATTTGTAGTCTGATGCTATGCAGGGGATGTGACACAGCTTTCATGTAACACATGTGATTACTTATGCATGCATTTGTCATTTTATTTGTTTAGTTATATATTCATTTTGTTATTTTTTTGCGTGTTGGCTCTAGATTGTTTTGTTTTAGTCATTCTTCCGGTAAATTTTTGGGCAGCAAGCCACATCATGAGTAGCATCTGGATGGCCTTTCCCCATAGAGTAAGAAATAGTGTGTTTAGGGCTGTCTGTTCCGCACTAAACCAGATCACTTTCTTGAAGGATTAAATCCTGTTCGTAGGTGTGGTGTCCATCTGACTGTCCGTCATCGCCCACACTCTGAGTCTGTTCCAGACCCTAGCAAACAGTATTCATCCTAACAGAGATGAAACCTCATCAGTGACTGATTGGGAACACTCCTTGGGAAGCGACTCGCACAAATAGCGTTCTTCGCAGGAGTCTTCCTAATATCATTCCAATAGAGTGCAATAGTGGCATTCTGGAAGTACAAAATACCATTCACGTTCTTCATGGAAGAATTGATTTTGAACCATAACTCATAAACCTTTAAAGACGGACCTACTTGAAGTTATGAGGTATTTGCTTTTTCTGAAGCTATCAACCGGCATTATTTCAACTTTTAAAAAATGTAAATAGTTCCTGGTAGGAAAACTACGTTACCCATAATTCTGCAAAAATCTCTACCAATCTGACAGTCACAAAAAGAACATTTTAGTGTCCACCCACTCCATGAAGGGCTGCAAACTACACACTTTCCCTACACGCTCAAACATTTTTTTTGCTATATTTTGCAACAAATGTCAAATATATTGATTCTATATACAATCAGTATCTTTAAATCAATAGTTTTATATTTCTTCCATTGATTTTAATTTGGTTGTCATTTCTCACCTATTGTTTTTTTTTTATCCAACTTTTCAAATACTTTTTTGCTAAAGTTTTGTAATGTTATGATTTACCTTGTAGATGGTTGGTTTGGTTTATTACTTAATAATCCCTATGGGAAAAATACTTCAGAAACAAAGGTAGCTGAAAAAGTGGGTGGCGATTATTTATTTTTTTTTTAATTTTATTAATTTTTAGCATGTTGCTTGGCAAACCAATCAGCCTGTCAGGCTGTTGTTGCGATTTCCCTAATAATCATAAAAACACACAGCACACCGACAAATATTGGGTAAAATTTTTAATTGGATTGAACTTTTTATCAGTAGTTTTTGGTTTTGAATGAATTAAGTATATCTATCATCATCAATTACTTTTACAGAGATTGATGCAGTGCCCTCTCCCAAAGGATGCATGCGATGTTGCCTTAGATTTTAGCCAAAACAAGGTATCTTGGGAGAAACTATAAATAAGTTGCTTTTAAAACAGCCTTTGTGCCTCAAGCCCATCTATGATGCCTTGAAATGTTTTTAGGTTTTTGGATCAGTATCTCTCCTGATACAGAAGAGCAGAAGACAAATCTGTGCTTTGATTGAGACATCTGTATTATAAATCACTGCTGCTTTTCTGACAGCCTTTTGTTTGTGATTTAAGGCATAGTTCACCCAGAATGAAATCTGTCATCATTTGCTCACCCTCACCCTCATCCTCTGAAACCCATACGATTTTCCTTTTTTCTGTGAAACACAAAAAGAGATTTTGCACAAAGGGCTAAAACCAGAGACTGTCAAGCTCCAAAAAGGACAAAAAGAAAACTATGTGAGCGGAATAAATCTATATACAAGTTGCAGTTCAAGTCCACTGTAATTCTCAAATCTCTTATGGGCTTGTGCATATTCAAACCTGATGCCCCAAGATCCATTACACCAGTTTTAATGTCAATGATGTCAGTTAGCAGAGCATATTTGAGGTTGTACCCTTTTTTTCTTTCCTTATTTAGTCTTTTTTCAGAGTTTATCATGTCTATTTTTTCCTTCAGGTCACCCTTGTAGTACTTTGATGTATGCTTTTAGAGATTGGAGTTGTAGTTTTGTCAGCTTCCTGCCTCTCTTCTATCGATCTATTGGGAAGAACTAACTGTTTTACTCTTTTGTTTTGCTCACATGGAGGACCCAGAGTGGATGTGTATTAATCCTGGGTGCTACCTCTAATAGAACGATCAACTCCTGATGTTGTACGCGCCATAAATCTTCGCCCTACTCGCTGTCTTCCTCTTGTCAGAAAGTGCAAGAGTGTGCACTTCTCCTGTGGTGCACTTTCCAAGTGGCGTTTCATATTTATTTCCCCTTTCCTGTTCTGCGGAGGGAGCGCGAGCGTGTTTCTTTGCAGGCAGGGGGTGATTGTACAACATAGTGTGTGCTTTTCAAGTGATTTTTATGTAATGTTAAGAGTGTTTTGTTTGTTTCAACCTGAGGATGTCACTTTGCGGTTTCTCTCGTACGTACACACAGCGAAGCAGGATTTTAACTCTGCTAGCTTTGCATTCACTGACATTAAATGTTCTTTAATAGCAGTGAATTATACATAAAGACCAAGTGTGCTTGGACAAACCTGCTTAATAATAGCCCCACTTTTTGATCCACACGACTCTTCTACATTCATTAAAAAGGCATGGCTCTTAAGGGAATGTCATAGGCCCATCGGTGGTTGGGCATCTCGCTAGGTCTTTCCTTCTCTAAGGTAGATATGCCAGACCTCGCTGTCCTGTATCAAAGCCTCTGTCCCACATTTGCCATTTAATCTTCGTTGGATCTGCATAGGATGTTTGTACAGTCTTGACACAATTCTGTGAAGCCTGCGGGCCACTGCAATCAGTCATGAAGATCTTCCTCATGTTATTAGTGTGGGACTGCAGAGACTTTTGCCTTTTATCAGATTCACAGGCCTGAGATCCATCTTATGCCCAAATGTGCCTGTTCATCAGCCAGCACAGTTGCATACTTGCACAAGGGGCTCATTTGCAGTCAAGAGAATGTATTTCTCTTTTTGCAAATTTGGACATGTATAAACATGCTTTTCTTTTTTTTTTATTCTCACTTGTTCATCACACATGCAGCATAAGTTCTTCCGTCACAAAGCTCTTGAGAACGGTGCAAGTGGAGAAATCTCATATTGAATGTGTGCACAGATTCTCACACAAACATCAACGTGTCCCATAGGGGTGACCCCGAATAGTCGAAGATTCGATGCTTCGATGGGAGGAGCCTGATTCGACTACCAATCTCACAGTCGAATATTCGCGGGGTGTTATGTTCATGCCATTTTGGCTATGTGGGGGTGCTCAAATGTCTGATTTCACATAAAACTACCGGTTTTCTCCCAATAAGTTAAAATACAGCATATTAAGATAATGCTGTAAATAAGAATCTGAAAAGAAAGAAGCTTCAAATAAATGCGTGAATAAATCCAACCACCCCATAGATTAAGTTTCACTTCCCGTAATTGCTTGACCGACAGAGGAACATCTTGGCGGCAGGGATTTAAAACTTTAACAAGACTCAAATTGACACAGGCAGAGTGAAAGACTGGATTTTTTCGATCGGGCAGGGTACAAGTGATTTCATAACATTTCAGCTGGTTTATATATAATTAGTGTATATATTATTTTGGCCTGTCCTCGTAGGGCTGGGTGATATAGCTAAAAAATGTATCAACGATAAATGTTTCATATCGTTCGGTATCGATAATTATTGACATTTTTTATAACCTTTTTTTAAACAGAGCAATATAATTTTTTTTTTTATTTAACCACTGTTTTTTTTAATTAACCCAATTTATTGAGACAAACAACAAATATTTTTTTGTTTTAAAACAATCAAACAAAATACTTATCTAATATTTTTTATTATTACTACATTTCTAATGTTTATATATGCAGATTAAATAGGTCTTGAGGAAACTTTTGGCTTGTTTCCCGAGGCCACAGGAGGGCGCAGTGAGCAAAATAATGCAGTGCATTTAAATTGTCAACGCAAGGAAGTAACTATCTCTAAAAAAAAGTGCATTCTAAATTAACTCATATAAATCAAACATATTTTCGTAAATTGCATAAACAATTATGACCAAAACAGCATCATGTATTTATGCATTGCTTAATCTAAAGAGCCGAAGCGCCATTCTCACAGATTGCATTTAAAAACATATGAGACACAGTGAAAAGGAAATAAACTCGTGATGTGTTTTCTAAAAGTTTAACTGTTTTAACTTTGCATGGCTTTCTATACATCTCTTGTGTGACGCGAGTGCAGCAGTCATATTTGTCTGTCTAAAAAATGCGCTGAATTTGCGTTCTGTGTGAATGGCTTGGTTTCGGTTTTCACCTAATCAAGATCTTCTCCGCATTTAGCCTCTATATTTCTCTAATATTTTGAATGAAAAACGCAGCACTGGCGCGTCTCTTGGGCTAGACTAACAAAACATTAAAATACAACAACGTCACTTACATCATCACCGCATCTCACGTGCCCTGATACACACCTGATGCACCCCTCAATTCAAATGCAATGTTTATTTTAAATTTGACTAATCTTCATCTTTATTCACATCCTCATCACAGGAGCTTACATAACAGTTTTAATGAGAACACTATTATAATGAAACACTGTGAATTTTTAGAGTTTAGTTCCCGTGTTTCTGCACATTGCGTGAAGAAAGCGTCCACAAAAGGAGTTCATTCAGAGCCGCACAGACACGTTCGTGCATTCGGGGCATTTTGTGCAGATTGCCTAAAAGTCGTAATAGTAACGTTATGTTGTATAAATAATGAAGCACATTGTATATGAGATAAATGATTAGTTAAATCCCATTGATTAAAAACCTTCTGCTTCATTCTACTGGTCTTCAGCACGCAGCTCAAAACAGAAATGCAGAACATTTATAACTACTGTCATATACATAACGTTATAATGAGAGCACTATTGTAAAAAATGTTGTGAATTCTTAGGGTTTCAATGACGTTTAATGTTAACTATCTTTTAAACAAAACATTATTTATCCCGTTTTACAATAGTGCTCTCATTATAACCTGACTTGCATTTCACTGCTGGTCATATATTCTCTATGTATGTGACAAATAAAAAATCATGAATCTTATATCTGCGAGGCATCCGTTACACATTTTCCCTGTGTTAACGTAATTATGACTGTCGAATGTCTGACTTGACTCTTGGTAATGTATTTTGCCTCGCCCCCAAATTATGATTCGACTATCAGTCGAATATCGGCAAGATTTGAAAATTCCAATTTGACTATATGAAAATCCTTAGTCGGGGACACCCCTAGTGTCCCACTTGCACTAACCACTTTCACTTATATATATCAGATCTCAGCTGGCCCACCAGTCATGAGTGGAAGGATCCATCTTATTAACTGTATTCTCCTGCTGGGACTCAATATGCAAAGGAGGTCGGAAAAAGCTGAACACAGGAGTAATGCAGAGAGACATGCAGGTACATTTGACCTTGCATATGAAAGCAACATCTTCATTAACAAACCATCAGCCTGTCTCCAAACGGCATGTTCTTCTGTTCCTTCAAGGGGTAGTTCACCCAAATTAAAATGTCATTTACTCACCCTCATTTTGTTCCAAACCTGTATGACCTTCTATCTTCTGTTGCAAAAGAAAAAAAACAAAAAAAAATTTTAAAAGTTTTTTTTGGTCCATACAAAGTCAAGTGATATGCAAAACAACATATGGACAGTTGAAACAGGTTTGAAATGACATGAGGGTGTGTAAATGATGATAGAATATCTATTTTTTTGCCTGACATGTCCCTTTAATACAGTTCTCCATACACAAACCCAGAGATGGGTTATAATGAAAGGCTTGTTCCTTTAGATGAGATGCACACACACGCTGCTCGTGTGAGTTTTATAAGCAGTGAAGGATCAGTGGTCTGTGTCGGTTGAATAGATCCCACAGCAGAGAAGAATATTCCAGCGCTGATTCCATTTGCATTAACTCAAGAAAAGCCAGCACGTGTGATTCCCAGGTCAAGGTAAGGCTCATATCTCACCTGTCAGCAGAAGAATGGCAACAACAGGGGTGATAGAAAATGTACACACAAATACAGATAGAAGCAGAGGTGCAGAACACTCTGTACCAGAAGTTAAATTGTTTTGATGCACTTTCTCCTCTCTCCGTTTGGTCTTAGCCGTGGATTGGGGCTGTTCAGTTGGAGATACTTGTGTGTGAGAGAGATACAAAGAGAGAAAGCGTGTCTGTGAGTGACCTTTAGTGGTTTGGGTTCCATCGGGGGCAGATTAATTACTCTGCAGCATTAGCATGACGGGTCCTGTGCTTGTCAGCTCGCAAATGTCACCTCATGAACTTCAGCCACTCCGATTAGAAGTGAATGTACTTGCTTAATAAGAGATTCCCTCTTTTTTGCCGTTGTGGAATGTTTTCCCTCCCGTGGCCTCAGTTAACTTGTCCCTTCAGCACTCTTGAATGGGTGAATTGATTGGATAAAAATTAGGGATGCACCGATATGAAAATTTTGGCCGATACCGATAACCGATTATTCTTTATTTTTGATAACCGATATGTTGGCCGATAAATCTATATCCAAATTTTTATATACTTTTTGAGAGCCTGATTACAAAAAAGGTCTCATCATTAAAAACCACATCCCGAACACTTCAACATAAGCAGCCTAGTTTGAACGGTGTACGTTTTAAAAATATTTTTTACTCTCCCATTACCAAATTTAGTCAAGTCTTACAAATAAATAAAATAATGCATAAGTAATGCAAACAAGTCACTGGACATCATTACGTGTAAAGAATCAAAATGAATGCGTCATAGATCAATAAAACGGAATAGCCTCTGAACGGACAATAATTTAATTATTTTAATTACTAAACCATATTGCTGATGAAAATAATAATAGAAAAATACAAGTGGTTGTTATTATTAATAATGTATCAATGATTTTGAAAAAGTAACAAATTAATACCACTGTTTTAAACAGCAGCCGTTTGAGCTGCGCGTGCTGAAGCTGAAGAGCTGAATGAATACGGTAAACTTAAGCGTTTTGCTGGCAGCTTATTTAACTTAAGGAAATGCATCCTGAGATTAATATGAATACAACATAAACATAATATTACAAAATTATGCATTTATTGCGTGCTATAGTCAGAATGTGAGATCCTGTTGTGGATGCGCTCTTCCAATAACAACGCGCTGAAACACGGCAACTAAACCAAGAATTCACAACGTTTTATTATAATAATATTCTCATTAGAATGTTATATACACAACATACCCAATCATAGTTATTAATGTTGTGCACTGCTATTTGAGTTTATCACTGGTAAACTGAAGCACTCTTTTAACTTAACCAAACGCATTCTATATGAGATAAATCAGATATACATCAAATAAACACAATATTACAACGTACAATTGCACAAAAGGCTGCAAACGAACAGCGCGCATCTGAAGTGTCTCTGAAGGAAATAATGCATTATTTATCGGCTTTAAGATATCAGCCACATTTTCTTATTGGGCCGATACGATAATAGAAAAAATGAGCATTTATCGGCCGATATATCGTGCATCCCTAATAAAAATGCCTCTGTAGGGGATTGAAGGATACAGCTGTGCCAGATTTGCCATCGTTGTGTGCGATGAGATGGTTACAAGTACTCAAAAAAACAGCAGCCAGTTTGTAATTGGCACAGTGGAATATTGGGCGGTACCCAGCGTTTAATTTGAGTTAGGATAGCAATTGTATATGTTGAATTCACAGGACACTTTCTTAGACAGAGCGCAACTGATAGGATGAAGTGCAATGTAATGCAGGAGTCTTGAAACTCCTTTTTAAAGGGTTAGCTCACCCTCCTAAAAACAAATAGTTCTTAACTCACCCTCATGTCATTTTAAACTCATTTGTTTATCTTTGAAACACAAATGAAGATATTTTTAATAAAATCCGAGCGATTCCTGTCCCTCCATTGAAAGTCCATTTCACCACTCAAAAAGTTCTTTAAAGACATTGTAAAACTAATTCACGTGAACCAAGCAGTTTAATCCAAGTGTTCTGGAGAGACGCTATCACTTTATATGCTGAACAGATATAGTTTAGCCTTTTATTCAACGCACATACATAGAGCTCATAAAATATGGTAAATGTAAGCTCAAAGATGCATTCTTGATGTGCAAGAACAAATTAGGTTCTGTTTACCATACTTGTTTTGAAGATGAACAAAAGTCTTACACCGTGTCTACACCGGACGTGACTGTTATTGCTCGCATCACATCGCACCGCAACAACTACAGGCTGTCTACTCTGGACACAATGAAATGACTATTGCAGATCATTTGTCCTTTGTGTCAGTATGTCATCAATAGAACTAGGCATCAGTTTACTGTCAGAGCATCGTATCTAGTGTAGAGAGATTTTGTTTATAATAATTTTAATGGGTTTGTAATAACTTGGGGGTAATTATTGACATAATTTTTCTTTTAGGGTGAACTGTCTCGTTTAAGGTTGAGCTAGGGCTGTCAAATTAGAAATCAAACTTCGAACATTATTTGAATGGAAATACAAATGGCATGTTTGATTGCTAAAACTGTGCTTTCGAATTGAAAGATGTGTGGAAAGCACTGATAGCACAGTTATATTAAAATATACGGTTGACAAAAATATAAGAATAATTTTAATGCCAGTTAAAGAAAAAAAAAACGCATTAACATTGTTTTTAGAAAAATAGTTATAGCATTAAAAATGATCGGATCAGTCAATAATATTGCAATGCATTTTTGAATTTGCCTGCAGTATTCTTCATTGAGAGTGATATGCAGTCATGCTTATTGCCCGTGTGCATCCATCATGTTTTATAGTGGATTTTATCAACTGTAAATGCAAGCTCTTTCTGCCAAGCTATCAGCTGAAACTTACATTGATTAAACCTTATTTCTCACACATACTTGTTTTTCTCTGCCAAAATTTCTGTAATCAAATCTTGTAGATTTTCGACAGCGTGTGTCTATATCTCTTGAGAATGATCAGGTGCAGGGATCTGTGAGGGAGAGGAGCTCTGAAGAGTCAGTGTAGAAACGCTGGACTCAGTCTTGTGTAACCCTTCTCTGCTGTGTTGATTTGCTACATACTGCACAGGTAAAATCCCATTATGATAGACTAAACACTTATATTTATAAGAAATGGCAAGCTGAATGGGATAAATGTACAACAAACAAACTATACAAAATCAATCCTGTAGTTGGTGTAAAACGTTGTCCCCACTTTGAAAATCGATGGGATCATATTGTCTACACTCGCTGTCGAATAGGACATTCCAAACTAACCCATAGTTTTCTGTTGGTGGGTGAAGATCCTCCTTTATGTTCTTTATGCCAGAATCCATTATATTTGAAGCATATTTTGATAGATTGTAATAGTTTAAAGTCTGTCAGAACTCATTATTTTTCTGTTGACTTTTATGGAAAGATTTTTAATGAAGTAAGGCCAGATTTAGTTTTAGAATTTTTTTTTTAATCTAAGATCAAATTTAAAAACTTAATTTAACTTAACTAACCTCGTTCTCGCCATGAATATAGCCGAGGTAGCTCGCATGGCATTAAATCATAAACAAACAAACAGATCTTGATAGACTACTAATCCTCACCTGCTGGCAGACTGCTTACTATCACTCTCGCTTGCTCTGTCTTTTTTTTCTCTCTCTTCCATTCTTGCAGTATCCCCAAGCGGGAGACTCTGGTTTACAATAGGATTATAAACACCATCCGCTGTGGAATCAGTCAAGTGTAGTTGTTAGTGTTGCTGCTGGTGTGTTAATTGGCAGATAGATCACATGGGTAGTGGGAGGTGCAAATCTGAGAACGACAGAAAAATCTTTCATCGAGTCCTGTGAGATGTGTTTCTTTATCGAGAGCAACAAATCTCATCTGTAAATATGACCATGAACTCCTCTTTCAGTGATATTTTTTTAACATGTCTAAGAATAAAATTACATGGAAAAAGAGTCCGCAGTCCTGTGTGCATGCATAAATAGGTGCGTAACATGAATGAATGATTCATAGCTGAAGCCAATAGCATTGCATTATTTATGTACATCGTCGAGCAGCTGGCCGGCTCATCCGTGAGGATTGACGTTTGACATGCAGGGTTGGGATGCAAAGGTCCAAAGTACTGAGGCTCAGGGGGTTAAATGCCAAGGACCAGCGGCCCCCTGATCCCTTAAGTTCTTGCCCCAGAATTCCATCCATTAGGACATCTCATGCAGGCTCGAACAATAGAGTGCTGCTCCTTTCCTGAAAATAAAGCTGCATGCATGAGGATCCAGAATGATGTGTTGGTGTTACCCAAGACTGAGTCTCATATTTCTGCTTCCTCATGGGGAAAATGCAGGTTGATGATGACTTTGTATTCATAAAGCAGATGAACCTTTATATGCTGAATTTTCATTTGATTCATTTCAACCTGAATATATAAACTTCATTTTAAATGTTACAGCCGTCCTAAGCCCTGATCTCTGTGTTTTTTCTGTGATCTATTGTGCTTAAGAAGTCTTGTAGTTTCTTTTTCACCCACATTTGGTCCGAGGAATACACAGACGATGACAGGGTGGGTAGATGTAGACCTGAACAGCAGGGGCTCAATTTGTGGAGCTTCGAGCTGCATCAGTAATGATCCTTCGCTCTCTCTCTCTCTCTCTCTCTCTGTTTCTGTGCAGGTCTTTGGCTCTGCTGATAGACTCCCTCCAGTAAGGTAAGCTGTAGATATGTCTGTAACCATGTGACTTCATGTGCTTGCATTATCAGATAAACCGGATTTGCTTCTTATGACCTTAACCTTTAAATAAAAAGATAAAGTTGCTTAAATGCTTATAATATAAATTGTGTATATGCTAGGGATGCATGACATATCAGTACAATATAGGTCATGCTTAATTTTATAGATTTTTTTTCATGTCTCTGATGAGTAGAAAGTTCAGAAGAACAGGATTTATTTTAAATAGTAGTCTTTTGTAACAATGTACAAGTCTTTACTTTCATCTTTTGTCATTGTAACGCATAATTGCTGAATAAAAGTGTTTGATTACATAGAATTATAAACATACTGTAGTGTACTACCATTTTACTTTTAGAAAAAACATATCGTAAAAAAAGTGCATTACTCATTTCCTCTATTTTAACTTTTTTTTAAACTTTTGCAATCATCTTAAAAAAGAACAGGTTGTGACTATTTGGGACATTAATTCATTCAGAAATGGAGCGAGAACAGGTTTTGTCATTCTAATACTTATTAGTTTGACTGCATTGAAAATAGAGATAGAAAAGCTCTGATAAAATACAGACACAATGTAAAACATACACACAGTGAGCTATGGTAGTGGGAGGAGTAATCATAATGGGGGAGCAGCCATCTATATCAAAGGTGCACCATGGGATCCTTTGATACGTTCATGCTATAGCAGCATAAACTCAGGATCCTTTGATATCTTCATGCAGTAGCAGCATAAAGTCTTCCCTCCATCTACTATTGCTCCCAGGCTGAATGGAAAATATAACATCTTCATTTTTTTGCCGCTTTGAGGTGGTTTCATTTGTTCAGGCAACGGCTTGTCTCTGTAGTCAGAGTTTGAAGTCTCTGCAGCGTAATAGAGGCACATCATTCATGCAGAGATTGTTTAAATCCCTTCTGTTCATATGTTGAAACAGTGTTGTGATGACCAAATTTCTCTCTCTTCACCTTTCCTCCCGTCCTTTCTCTTCTCGTCCTCTTCCAACTACATCTGAAACCTCTCTTACCCCGCTGAGGATGTCTGCTGTCTCTGTTTGCCAATCTTGTTTCTTTACAGGAGAGGATGTAATTGAAAAAGACACATTTGTAAAGAAGGCCATATCGTATGTTTAGCTTATTACTTTCGGTCTACAAGCGCTGTTTTTTTCCTCTCTGGAGTAGCTTCTAATGTGGCTGTGTAATTTATGGTAGGTTCGGGCAGAGCTGTTTAATGCCTCCTCTGCCATCGGCAGTCTACGTGAACGCCTGCAAACACTCATCTGTGAGGAGCATCTAATTATGAATCAAATGAAATGCAGCAGCAGGAAAAACAACATCAGGACTGATGATTAATGCGATTTACTCAGCCAGCAGACCTGTAAGTTTCCTCCACCAGTCCCTCACTCAGTCACTCGCTCGCTAACCGTGGGACAGGTCTTGTGTTTTAAACGGCCTCCCAAATGGGTGGCGAAGTGAGCGCAGGTTGAAGGCTGCGGCTGGTAATTGCGGAGATGCAAATGGATTTATGTAGCATAAGCTGTAGTGCATTTAATGTAGTTTGATCCACATGCTCAATCACAAGCTGAAGGGTGACCTGCAGCACGGGACCATTCTGTCTTTGTGTTTACCCAGGGCAGGGTCTCACCCCTTCCCTCTCCTTGTAGCCTCCAGCCCTACGCCTCACATCTCAACCAGAAGCCAGCGGTCATGTTAGCTCAAGTGCTCTGACTCTGTTGCACCAGATCAGCTGCCAGCGAATGCAGATCTTCCTTGTGTCTTGTTCCTACATTCATGATTGTGTACTTCTATTCTCTCCATATGGCAGTGTGCTAATAAGCAAACCTCATAGATGGGCTCCATGCCCAACGGGCTCATCTGTCCCAGGTTGCTAATAGCTTAACTGGATTAGCCGGTTCACCACGCGGGCTGATCAGAGCTCATAATGCTGATCACCTCCATTGATCCGATTGATCAGGGCTGTGCTGAGAGTGCTGAAGAGAAAGCCACTGTGCTGTTTCTTTTCCTAATGTGTCCTAAGGGGATGCAGATACAGACTGCCGCTTTGCACATATGGGCCACCTGGGGATACATGCGAGGTGATGGGGTGAATGAGGGGGAAAGAAGCGAAACTGAAGGCTGGTTTGAGACAGATGGAGTGAAACTGAACCTGAGACTCAATGTCTGGTTATTGATGGGCACTTCCTGTCATCAGTATTGGTCTCTTGTCGTCTTAAACCAACATACAGCCCTGTTACTAATCAGCTGAGATAAACTGCAAGCACACAATCAGTCCCACTTTGACCCGACAATCTCTCATGCGAGATTAGTTTCGAAATATATAAATACGCTAATCAGTGCATCTTGTAGAAGACAGCTGTTTGGGTTCTTCATCATTTCGTATTCTGCCATCGTTTCGGTTTTGGTTCCGAAGTTTACTTAAAGTCCTTGCTAGTTTCTCTGCCCAATTTTGCTAATGAAGTGAGATTTTTAGAAACTGGGATACAATCCAAATGAGACCTTTTCCCCCTCACTTTTTTTTTCATCTCACCACCATTCTAAAATATAAGACATTCTGCATCAAAACTTGCTCTCCTTGATGAGGCACTTTCCAATTTAATTTCCTGATTGGTCTGATTGATTAAATTTATGTTGTTAAATGGCTCCTTTGGTAATGGCTTAAGCTAAAGCACAGTCTGTCGCGGTCCCTTACGGCCAGAGCAGCTCTGTCTTTTCTGTTTAGTGTGGTCATTAGCGTGCCATGTTACATCACCAGGACTGTGCCAGAGCTGACATCACTCAGCTGTGCCCTAATGGAAAAGGTTGGCTCTGTTTATTTTGTTTAAGTGCAGGTCAAGGCACTGTGTAGTTTTGACAAGTTGGACGCCTGCCTGCATTCAGCCATGGAAAGAAGGGACTACTCTAGTTCTAGTTCTTTGGCTTCTCAGTCCCGTTGTATTTAAGCAGGTGGTGTCCATTTCGTTGATCAGCCTTTCAGGGTGTGTTATGGCTGGCTGTGCTCTTGTAGATCTTGGAGAGAAGGAAACCTGGGTTAGGTCAGGCTGGGTTCACACAAGTGACAGGTTATATTAATCAAGTCACTCTCATTCAGGGCCTCTTAGTTTGTTAGGTCAGTAGCACAGTATACTCATACAGCTTAATTAAGTTCAGTAAAAATTCATATAATTATTATAAATATAGCAATAATGTATACTTTTTTCAGTATGAATTGTCTATAAATATCATACAGCATAATGGGGCAGTGTCTCTATGATAAATGATGAAAAGGGTCATCTGTGAGGAGCATCTAAATATTCAATTTAATTCACGTTTATTTTTTATTTTTTTATTTTTTTATTTAACAGGGACAATACACTAGGCATTGTTACACACATACAACCATTGCCTTGTACATTGGACACATAGCATAAAGTTTGCATGTCCTTGTATAAGTTTGCAGTTCTCGTCCCTGGTTAGGCTTTTACATAAAATCAAAACATCCTAATAAAAAACAAACACAATCATCACAAGAAACAACACAAGTACACATGTATATACAGATAATTATTTGAGTAGCCTATATGTTGTGTGTGTTTGTATAATGACATTACAGGCTTAACTAATTGGGAAGCCTGACCCCAAATTATCGAACAAACGCACATATGTGAAAATATCATAGTATACATAAACATTTGAGCTGCTTTAAGAGATATACATGGTCTTATCAAACATTTTCTTAATATGGGCTTCAAACTTAAGCTTAGTCTACAATGACACCTAAATATTTAAATTCACTCACTTTTTTGATTTCCTTTTGGTCAATTTTGATTTTAAATACATCCAGTGCTTTGTTGTTTAGTGAAAAACTCATTGAAACCATTTTGTTATAATTTCAAGTTAAATGGTTATCCTGCAGCCATTGGGAAACACTGACCAGTTGCCTTGTTAACAATTCTGCAACCAGGTGAGAAGTTTTTGCTGTTACATAAATAATTGTCATCTGCATACATTTTACAACCAACCTCCTTGCAATTTTCAGGTAAATAATTTATATATATATATATAAAACAAAAAAAGTAAAGGACCCAATATTGAACCTTGTGGTACACCTAGTTTGCATTTTTAAAGTGATGACTTCACACCACAAATTTTAACACATTGCTGTCTACAACCCAGATATGATTTTAACCAGTTTAGAGCTTGAGAAAAGTTCATTTGTTTCAATTTTATGAATTCTTCATGATTCACAGTATCAAAAGCCTTTTTAAAGTCTAAAAATACTGCTCCCACTACTTTTCCTTGATCCAATCTACTTTTTATGGTATCTATAAAATTACATATAGCCATTTCTGTTGAATACTTTGGCCAAAATCCAAATTGCTTAGTTTAAAAGATTTTTTTTTTTGGAAATTACTGGGATAATTGAGATGGGTCTATAACACCTCATCAGTCTTTCCAGACTTAAAAACTGGAGTCATCACAGCGGTTTTAAAATTTTGTGGAAACTCACCAGTTTTAATAGATAAAGTTACCAAATTAGCTATTGGCTTTACCAGTGTTGCACTATATTTTTTAATAAGAGAAGCATCTAAACCGAATATATCTTTTAGCTTTTGAATTGTTTAATTGATTAAAAACTTGATTTAATTGATGAAAAGATTTTATCTTGATCAACCTGTAAAATATAAAAAGATGATGAATTTCTTACTACATTATGTGATAAACAAACAGAATTGAAATTTGCTGAAAATTCTTCTACTGATTTAATAAAAAAAGCATTAAATTCATTTGTAATTTCCAAAGCATCAGTACTGACCTTTCCACTTATATTCAGTTATGTTATGTCCTTACTTTGACTGAATTACTGATTGGTTAATTTATTCAAATGTTTCCAAATAAGCAAGCTATTGCTCTGAGTCAGCAAACAACTGCATGAAATATGATGACTTTGATTTTCTCAGTTCACTAACCACTTTATTCATTAAACCTTTAAAGATCAATATACCTGTTTGTAGTTTTGTAGATAGATTTTTTTCAGTGCCAGATCCCCCTTTTCATTAGCTGAAGAATATAATTTATCCAAGGGTAGAGATTGTATAGCGCTTTTCATGATACAAATCGTTGCAAAGCAGCTTTACAGAAAATTAAAGTTTCTACTTTGCATTTAGGAGTAGCTTATCAGTGGTGACTGTCAAAGTAATGTCCAAATGGCAGATGTGTACAGAAAAAAAAATCTTGCGGTTAGTTAATGGCATGTATTCAAACAAACGGTGAACACTATTAACAGCAATGATTATATGTTGTGATCAAACTTATAGGAAAATTTGGTAGTTCTGAATGTTGCTTCAGGGTTGGCATCATCTGAGGTCCTCGGAGGGGTTGGCATCATCTCTTCTCAGGTGTTTGGTCATTTCAGACCTTTGTAAGGGCTGGATCCAGACTGAAGCTAGTGTAATTCCTAGTTACCACGGGATTCCCATCCCATGGCAGAAATAGAGAAGCAAATAGACAAAAATTTGCATAGCTGCTGTTCAAACCAAGCAAAGAATTAAGAAGTTGGATTTGATCAGATATAACTGGAGTACAAGGTTATGAGATACATTAACACTAAACAGAGAGAGTGTGTCTGAACCCCGAACATTATCAGGAAAGCATTCCAGAGTTTGGGAGCCAAATGTGAAATAGCTCTACCTCCTTTAGTGGACTTTGAAATCCTAGGTACTACCAAAAGTCCAGAGTTTGCGACGACGGAGAGTGATGGATGGCGGTATGTGATAGAAGACCATTGAGGCCTAATAAGTAATAGTAGGATGCACCACGATAATGGTCGCCTGGACTCGTACTCGTTTAAAAGCCCCGATACAAACGTCGATGACACACAGCATGTGATAAGGCCATATTCAAAACAAAGAGAAACACCAACCAAAAGACAGCAGAAAGGAGTAGGATGTCTACTACGGAAGTTATGTATGCAATGAATATACGTTAACATCAGTAGTAACGCCTGTTAGCTGAATGTGTGCGAGTGATAAACAAAGCCACTGAGTGGATTTGATTGCGCGCTAGCTTGTCGAGTGAATATACCTTTATAACAGACATCATGGAAGTTTGTAGTTCGTCGGAGGTGTGAAAATAAGTAAGTAAACACAATTACAAGTAATAACGGTAGGGGGGAGGGGGACGAGAGGAAGAGCGAGCGAAGAGAGAGAGAGCACTTCTGTTGTGGATTGTGATGTTCACTCACTTAGGACACGCATCATTTGGATTACAATGAAATCTAAAAATAAAAACCCCATTATCAGGGCATCAATAAATGTATTTTTTTTAACCTTAGACATACACGACTTTCTGGCGGAAAGTGAATCTACAACGGCTGTGAATGCGTCGGCGTACTATCTGCATCAGTACAAATACGTGCACGCGTTACGCGTTTTGCTTGCTTGAGTGTTTTTGCATTATAAGAGTGGCTTTGGAATATAAATCGCAGCACGTTTCAGATGAAAAAACGCGACTTCTATTTCTGAAAATATCACAGTTAGGAGATTTATAACGAGTGGTTCCCTGCATTACAGCAAAGCGTGTGATTACAGTACTAAGCCGACAAAAACTTGTAAAATACATTTTAATGGGCATAATTAAGTGTGAAAATAACCGAAGGATATACAGTCAAACCAAAAATGACCAGATATCATTTTTTATATTTTTTTTATTAGTGGGTGCAGGACACTATAGTTCATTTATGTAAGTGAGGATAGCAAAATAAAGTAAACTGTGACAAATCATACCCAAAAATTATTCATACAGTGGACTACCAGTAAAACTGATACAAATTTGGGTCCAAAAATTATTCAGACCGAGTCTGGGGAAAAAACTGAAGTTCATGTTTGCATGAGGCTGGGTGACAGCACGCCCAGGAGACTACAGGCTGTCATTAAGGCTAAGAGTTGCCCGACTAAGTATTGATAGTTGTGTAAATACTGTCATACTAACAGCTGTCTGAATAATTTTTGGTTGATTGTAATCTATTACATACCTTTCTATCAAAGTTATCTAACATTATCAAGCTGAATTTGTTCTGACACAGTTTAACTCTGAGTTCTTCTCATATTTTATTACCATTTTCTAAACTATAGCGAATAAACTGTGATATATATATAATGCAACAGTACTATTTTATCATATTAAAAAAATAAAAGAATTACAATATACATTTATATGTTCCTATAGGTAATCCTTCAATCATTAATCTTTGAGAAATAGTATTATTATATTACAGTCTAGAATTCTATAATAGTTTACCCAATTATGAACAAAATGACGTCAAACTACTTGAAGCTGGTAGTATGGAAACAGTTGCTGATTTTAAGTTGCTATTTTGGGTTGCTGTAAATATTTTTGTGTATGTATTTTTTCTGTTTATTTTTTAGTAGTATTGAACTTTGAGAATTATGTCTAATCATATAATGTATTATGTATCTTCTTGATTTTCTGTGCAATTAATTCATTTTCTCTTCTAGTCATTCCAATTCAAATTGCAATTTAGCAAATGGGCCAATTGCAATAAATTGCCAATTTAGTTAGTATTCTAACTCACAAATTGGTTGGGAGCCAGTTGTTAAATTCTGAATTTTTGCCAACTCTAGTAGCAACACCCTGGCAACCACCCAGAAACCCTTTGGCATCATGGCAGCAAGTTTTACATGTGCAAGCACCGCTCACAACATATTAGCATCTAGATTACACTGTACTCCAAGACTATATGCCAGTCTTTTGCATTGTTTTTCCTGCATTCTGTATAAATAGAATGCTTTGGGCAGCACTTCCTGCAGATGTTTAAGAAATTCAGTTCAATCTATACTCAGGTTTTTTCTGATGGAAATGGAGCCCTGAAGCTTTAACTTTCAACAAATTCCATCACACCTCTTTGCCATAAGTCACACGCTCACATACACTGGCTCCCTGCCCCGCACATGCCCGTAATCCTGCCATAATGAGTGTGTGCCCCCGCTCGCTGAGGTTCTGTCTCATTAGCTTTGTACTAATGGAGCCCTACAGGTCTGGCCGCACCGACTTCTCCAGCACCAGGCTAACGGTAACCCATCATGATGTATTGCCTGACGGACAGCTGGCCGGCTGACCTGAACTGAGACCTCATCACCAGGGTGAATTCATATCGCTTTCACTGCTGCTGTCATTACTGGTGACTGTGCACGAGGGGGTGATTTGTACTTGGCTTGCTTGAGAATTAAGAGCAGCGATGAAGAAAGAATGAGAGGGAAGAAAAGGAAGTCATCTGAACCAAGGCCTCTAGGGTTGCTGCAGTGCAGATGGCCTTGTCAGAGAAGAAACTGTCATTCCTCTCCCTCTTTCTCACTATGTGGGGTTGAGGCTGGACATTTGTCAGTGTCGCCCACTGCCCTGCTCTCCCTCAGCTATCACCACAGAGACAGGAAGAGGCTGTTGGCAAAGCCCAGACATTGGGTGTGAGCTGAATCTGTCTTAGTCAGTTTGTGTGTGTACGTGCATGCCTGTGTTCTGGAGTATGTTTGTGCGGAAAATGACATTTGTTGCATGCCGCAGACCTTAAGGAAAGACGACATTTTGAACTCGCTTTCAAATTGTGTTCGTCTCTGGCAGTGCCTGTATGTTAAAGGTAGGAAAATCAGGGAGCGATCATATGTGTGCGTGTTTGTGTGTGTGATCTAGGAAAGCACAGTGTCGTTGATTGCATGCTGCTGAAAATCTGAGATGGCATGTTTCCAGGTACTTTGAGTGAGACAACTTCATCCAGACACTCCATCACTGCATCAGCTTTACATTCACAACATGATATTACAAGACTTCTTCAGTGCACCAGCTGCCCTCTGCTACACCTTCCAGACAAGTGATAAGCACCTCAGGTTTGCACAAGTCCTCGTTTTATAAAATTTTTCTTTCAAATGAAGGAGTCGTTCACCATCACATGAAAATGTACTCATCCACCTGTATTTCTGAAACTTTGTGTGGTGAATAGACTAAATTGTAAGTCATAATTCAGAGATTTGAGACCTACGGCAAAGATTTAAAGGTCCTTTTTTTTTTTCCCTCTACTGTAGTTACGTGCTCTGCTAGTATTTTCACTGGTCATACCAGAATGAGTTATGTTTTTTTGCAAAACATTAATCCATTTAAAGTAATTCATTGTTTTTTTTTCTTTACAAAATAAAAATATTCAGACAACCTGGAAATTATACCGCTTAGTGTAACTTCATAAACTGTATAATTGTTAAATCCACTACAGAGTTGGAGAAATGAATTCCTCTTTTTCAGTAAAGATACATTAAACTGATCAAAAATTTCAGTAAAGACATTTATAATGTTATAATGTTTAAAAATTATAGTACAAATAAGCGGGCTTTTAAACTTTATATTCATCAAAGAATCCTGAAAACACCACAGGTTCCACAAAATTAAGCACTGCAACTCTTTTCAACACCAATAATAAGAAATGTTTGTTGAGCGGCAAATTACCATTTTAGAATGATTTCTGAAGCATCATGTGACACTGAAGACTTCAGTAATGGCTGCTGAAAAATTCGCTTTGACATCACAGGAATAAATTACTTTTCAAAATATATTAAAATAAAAAAAAACACGGTCACTTTCTTTCAAAAACATTTTAAAAAATCTTAGCGACCCTAAACATTTGAACAGTAGTGTAGATAAATGCTGTGTGCCACAAGTTGTACTCAAGCATCTTTACATCAGTGTTTTTACTAAAGGTACAAAAGGCAAATAATGTGGAAGCTCTTGCAGTTTGCTCCAGCGGGCACATAGTGACGATGGGAACTGCTGAGTCATTTATAGACAGGCCAACTGTCATTGACTTTTCCCCCTCAAACGGAGCAACTTGATCTGATCCTAAAATGTGAATCTAAAGCCATTGCAATTTGAAGCTGTGTTTTTTTCCATCGACTCAACTTAACACCAGCACAACTCCATATTTCTACCAGCTTTACAATTGCAACTTTACACCAACAGCACAGCTTTACCTTACCTTGTCACTCCAGCAGCTGCTCTCAGCGGGGTAACCAAACACCAGTGCACTCCCTCTCCTCCACATCAAGCTCAGGGGGAATTTCAGCAGTGCGTCAGTCTAACATGACTTCAGTGTTTGGTGTTTATGCTCTGTAGAGTGATGTGTTTTGCTTTGGTGTAGATTAGGACTTATCAAACAGAACGGCATGTCTTACAGCAGATGCCTGCCATTGGCATTATACAAAGATGTGATAGCAAAACAGCTTGATGTAATGTTTTCTGCTCTTTTTCAATGTGCAGGGATACTTACAGATGGCTGTTCTGACTTCAGATCAGTGTAAAGTTTAGCAGGAATGATACGGCCACTTGCTGCGCTTCCTCATTGACTTTCCCTCACTCCTTCTTTACTTTGTGTGAGCAGCATATGGAGCATTTAAAGAGCAAGAGCGAAACAGAGCGGAAATGTGAGGTTGAATGATCGCTCTGCTGTGCTGGAAAGCCGAGAGCCGTCTGTAATGAGTGCCTGCAGCTTAATCGCGTACAGGAATGTTCAGGATCTGTTTCCACCGGAAGGACGAGCGGAGTAATGAAGCAGCCGGAGAACGAGAGAAGCAGAATGCATGCGAGGACGGAGAGAAAAAGAAGACGTAATGGGGAGAAGAGAAGCCCAGAGGGAGTGAAAATAGGAGAGGGTGCGGGAAGTGTCAGCGCTTCTCAGGGGAGTAGGAAGAATGGAGAAGAGACAGATGACAGAGGAAAGATAACTGGAGGAAAGCTATCTGAGATGTTTCTTGCAGTTAGCCGTCTTACCAGGGCTTTGTTGAAGGGTGTAAACACAGCAATGATAATAGCTTCAGGCTTGCAACTAGAGAGGGACGAAGCCCAGTCCATGCTGATAGGGATAATGTCTGCAAGCTGCCAGATGTTTCTCATGCCTTGTTTCCTCAAGCATTATAGTTTGGTAGAAGATGCTATCATAAACCGTGCACATACTCAGTCAGGTGCACATGCACAATCAGAAAGAAAGTTTCATTCACTGAATCCCAAACACAGATGGAAAGTAAACTGACCCACGGGATTGCAGTCTGGAATGAAGAATGGAGATGGGATTTTTAAGGAATTTGACGAGTCTGGTTTATGATGGGGATGAGATAGATTCCATCTTCGTGATTTTTTTTGCTATGAGTTCATGAACGATTGCATTTAAATTTTTTTTAAATGCCCTCACTTCAATAAAGATACAATAACTATTTATGGCACATGTTGTTGTTTTTTATTAGGATTAAAAAATATATATTATTGCATTTTAAATGACAGTAATAATGTTAAGCCAACTTTATTATTATTGATTATTTAATTAATGATTAACATTAGAATTTTGTGTATATTATATATATAATATATATATATATATATATATATTATATATATTAAATAGGATTATTGGTTAAATTTCGAGTACACCCTGACTAAAGTAATGATTTCCACCTCACTTGGGTGAGTTAAGAACCACTCATCGCAGATTCTGTCAATGAATGACTATTTAGACCAAACAGATAACTGGTTTGTTAGTCACAGAGTCATTAATAAGAACCAGCTCATGAAGATAATTCAAGAAATCAGATCGAACTTTGTATTTGTTTTTGTGTTACATGCTAATTACATGTACTTACTATACCATTAGGATTTGGTTTAGGGTTATTGCATGTAATTATGCATAATTTACAGTTGTTATTATAGTAAGTACATGTGTAACAAGGGCACTGAAATAAAATATTAAATAAAATGTATTGTCTTTGTTTAATTTTGTACTATGCATATTTCTCATTACATTCATTTCAAACTGCCAGCTCACAACTCCGCTAAGGCATAATTTCTTTCGCAGTGGATTTGCAGGTTCAGCAGCAGCGTAAAGCGGTGCAGGAAATACTGTCATTTTTGTATAGCATTCAGGCTGCATAGATGGAATAATGCAGACCTTCAAGAACAGCTAACAGAACTGAACACAATATATCATCATTCAGTTGCAGTCATCTGTACAATAAAACATTCTTGAACCTTACAAAGAATGACTATGGCATACCCATCCAGACGTGATGATCCCAGTGTGGAGAGACCATGCACGTCTCTGCCACAGTCAAACTAGAGGGATTATCTGTGCCCTTGTTTGTGGTGGTGGTTATGCTCTCTGATGTGGTCTATGTGTCCTTGTTAGCAGTAGACATGCTGTGACAATATAGCAGTCTGTCTGTCTATCTATACATCTTCATGCCTGACTGTCTATCTCACCATATCCACCCCCAGAGAGTCTGTCGTTTCGGTTTTCTCCCGTTCAGTGTCGTGAGACTCCAGCTTCCATTGCTACTTTTAACATGTGCCTCAAGGGCCATTTCTAATAACTTAATTTTGTTTTAGGCAAAGCGTATACTGCAAGTCAGAAGCTCAGTGCCCTGCCCACATTTTAAGACTTAAAATTTTGTATTTTCTCTTACGTTGTCAGTTTCAAGGGCTGTAAACTAATCTTCTTGATGTCAGCTTGGAAAAGCTTAGTGGTCATTTTTTTGCTCTGATTTGCACAGAAGGAGAAAGAGCTGAAAAATATGGCGGAGGCAATTTTTGGAAGACTTGGGTCACTGCTTTACTGCCCAGCCATTCTCTAGCCGTTTCAAGCAAGTTGGCTTACATCCGTGGCTTTTGTTGCAGACCCTTAGAGGCCTTCTGTCTTGTGTGCGTTGTGCTTTAGGGTTTGTTGTTGTAGTTCCAACTCGTTGTGTGAGAGAAAATGCAAGGTTATGTGATCTTATTTGATATCTGTTTCTTTGGTGTTATTGTTTTTGAAACTCTGACATCTCTTCTTCATTTGATCTCTTTCTCTCTAGCTCTCTCGCCTGCAGGCTGATGATCGTCATCAGGATCTGCAGGTTGTTTTAGTGGCGATGACAGTCGTTCATTGTATTGTGGAGCTGGTGAGCGATAAGCTGCAGCTGGGAGAGCAGAGCAGGGATGTAGAAGGGACAGTAAGGGAGTTACGGTGGGAGAGGTTGTATTGTAGATTCGTGCTTGTATGTCACGGAGCTTTGGAGTGCAAATTGAGAAGTAGAAACAAAGATTAACAAAGACTAAGTGATTAGTGAGGTCAAGAAATTGTATTTATTATTTTTTAATAGTTGTTTGCTATTGCTGCACAGTAAAACCCTCTCTCTGAGAAGCGGTTGTGTTCGTATTTTGGAAAAATAAGTTGCCGTGCATTGTTGAAAGTAAAAAAAAAAAAAAATCTCATCGGTATATAATATACATGTATTTTAGTTCCACTCACTCAATAACAAATCTTTAAAAAGTAATGATATTTAGTGGCATTCATTATAAACAACATTTATTATAAACGCCAAGCCTAAACAAATTTATTTGTGAGATAAATACAGATACAAATAAAATCAGGCAAACCCAGATGTGTGCACTTTGCACATTTTTTGCTTGCTTGACGTTAATTGCATTATATAAGCCACTTTGGAATATGAATCGCAGCACGTTTCAAATGATAAAAACAATGAATTATATTCCAGAAAATATGGTAGTTTTTGATAGCTGGTCAAGGGAAAAATTGTTCTTTAGTTCAAGTACCTTTTTTTCCATCCATTGAGATGTATTTACTTGTATAGATTAATTAAGTTTTAATATTATTGTTTTTGTTTTGAAATCTGTTGTAATCTTCTGTTTGTAGTTCTAATGTATGTTCAGCACAAATTATTTTTGGAAATTGTGAAGAAACATTTGTAGTAATAATAGTATTTCCATTTAATACTACTATTAAAAATAATAATACCAAGTAATAATTACTATTAAATAAATAGTAATGAAGATCTTTGTTAAATCCTTTTGTGCTCAAAACATTGTTTGACCACTGGAACACATTCTTTGTGAATGCACTCAAAGGAACACATCTGATCTGGGAACCTGAAACCAGCCTAATTATTCAGGACTAGTCGTTCCCACAACCCACCAAATAAGCCAGTTTTGAAACTGTAGTTTGTACATCCTTAATATTGAGTGTCCTTGCATGTTGAGCTACATACTGTACATGTCTGATAGCAGCTGAAAGTGAGAAACTGATTGTTTGAGATGTGAATGGTGTCGTTTTTCGGATTTGGTGAGTTCTGAATCTGCTGCCAAGTGCCACTGAGACAACCAAGCAGATGGAAAGGGGAAGACGCTCTGTTAGAGCTGTTAACCACAGGCCAAACCAGGACAAGCCTGTTTGTGTGTATGCGTGCGTGCCTGGCATTTTTTAGGTGGCTGATCAAGACAGAAGTTGCATGTTGCAAGTTCACTCTCTTGTGTTCGCACTCAACAGCTCCTCATCTGTCTTTAAGCTTCGCTCTCACTTTCTCCCTTAATGAGACACCTTTCTCTTCTCCTCTGCAGCTCCGCTGGAGAAGCAGAGATACTCCTATTACTGGCCTTTATGAAGGAGAGCAGTTCAACAACAATCAGCTTTGTACCACTTAAGAGGCAGGATGCTGATTTGTTACCACTGGCGTGCTCAGACTTCTGGAGGTCTAATTTCCCCGCAGATTGAGGATCTAACTCTAATCAAACTCACCTGAACTAGCTAATCAAGGTCTTTGGGTTCACTTGAAAATTACAGACAGGTGCTTGCAGCAGCACCAGAGCTAAACTCGGCAGGAGTGTTGATCTTCAGGACCAGGATGGATCACTGCTGTCTTGGCTGAAACTAAAGGCACCTGCCTTGCTGCCTAGGAAACCGAATTGGCTTCAGAAGGCTTTCATAACTTGAGTATGTTTTGTGTGATACATTAGTGAATATTTAATGACTATACAATAATTTCAGTTGAACCTTAAATTTAAAAAAATATATATACATATATAAAATAATTGCTTTGTCAAATGCCATGTTTTTGTTTTTTTTAACCAACAACTTAACTGTACAGACAGATAAAATTAAGTCCGTTAAACTTTCAGTTTAATATTATTAACATTTTTAAATATTTTAAATCTAAAATATAAATCTCTCTCTCCTATCTCTCAGTGGGTACGGAAAGTATTCAGACCCCTTAAATTTGTCACTCTTTGTTATATTGCAGCCATTTGCTAAATCATTTAAGTTAAATTTTTTGCATCATTAATGTACACACAGCACCCAATATTGACAGAAAACACAGAATTGTTGACATTTTTGCAGATTTATAAAAAAGAAAAACTGAAATATCACAATGTCCTAAGTATTCAGACCCTTTGCTGTGACTCATATATTTAACTCAGGTGCTGTCAATTTCTTCTTATCATCCTTGAGATGGTTATACACCTTAATTTGAGTCCAGATGTGTTTGATTATACTGATTGGACTTGATTAGGAAAGCCACACACCTGTCTCTATAAGACCTTACAGCTCACAGTGCAAATGAGAATCATGAGGTCAAAGAAACTGCCTGAAGAGCTCAGAGAAAGAATTGTGGCAAGGCACAGATCTGGCAAAGGTTACAAAAAAAATTCTGCTGCACTTAAAATTCCTAAGAGCACAGTGGCCTCCATAAACCCTAAATGGAGGACATTTGGGACGACCAGAACCCTTCCTAGAGCTGGCCGTCCGGCCAAACTGCGCTATCGGGGGAGAAGAGCCTTGGTGAGAGAGTTAAAGAAGAACCCAAATATCACTGTGGCTGAGCTCCAGAGATGAAGTCGGGAGATGGGAGAAAGTCAACCATCACTTCAGCCCTCCACCAGTCGAGGCTTTATTGCAGAGTGGCCCGACGGAAGCCTCTCATCAGTGCAAGACACATGAAAACCCGCATGGAGTTTGCTAAAAAACACCTGAAGGGCTCCAAGATGGTGAGAAATAAGATTCTCTTGTCTGATGAGACCAAGATAGAACTTTTGGCCTTAATTCTAAGCAGTATGTATGGAGAAAACCAGGCACTGCTCATCACCTGTCCAATACAGTCCAAACAGTGAAGCATGGTGGTGGCAGCATCATGCTGTGGGGGTGTTTTCAGCTGCAGGGACAGGACGACTGGTTGCAATCGAGGGAAAGATTAATGCGGCCAAGTACAGGGATATCATGGACGAAAACCTTCTCAAGGAGTGCTCAGGACCTCAGACTGGGCCAAAAGTTTACCTTCCAACAAGACAATTACCACACAGCTAAAATAACGAAGGAGTGTGTTCACAACAACTCTGTGACTGTTCTTGAATGGCCCAGCCAGAGCCCTGACTTAAACCAATTGAGCATCTCTGGAGAGACCTAAAAAAATGGCTGTCCACCAACGTTTACAATCCAACCTGACAGAACTGGAGAGGATCTGTAAGGAGGAATGGCAGAGGATCCCCAAATCCAGGTGTGAAAAATTTGTTGCATCTTTCCCAAAAAGACTCGGCTGTATTAGATCAAAAGGGTGCTTCTACTAAATACCGAGCAAAGGGTCTGAATACTTAGGACCCTGTGATATTTCAGTTTTTCTTTTTTAATTAAATCTGCAAAAATGTCAACAATTATGCGTTTTTCTGTCAATATGGGGTGCTGGTGTGTACATTAATGAGGAAAACCCCCCTAATCAACTTAAATGATTTAGCAAAATGGGCGCATATTAACAAGAGTGAAAACTTTACGGGGTCGGACTACTTCCGTACCACTGTATAATATATAGATCGGATCTATTATATATCTTAGATATCTCTCTCTCTATACCCCCCACCCGCTTTTCAATACTACTACTCCCGAACACAACAACACTGTGTAGTTCAGGGAAAAGTGGCTGTGGGACAACATCCGGGTTGGCAGATCATTGTTACCGAAGTGCCGAGTTCAGAACTCGCCCTACCCTTTGTCCCGGGGCATTGCAGAGCGTTACTGTTTTTCCATCGCTTGAAGTGTACGCACGCTCCTTGGTCGGGGGAGCAAAACGAAGACTGCTGTCCAAGGTGTTGAAGGCAGGACTACTAGAGTTCTCAAATCCTAAGGAATGGCGGAGGTAAAATTTCATTGTAATGAGGAGAGAAGCTTAAGAGATAGTTGTAGAGAGCGCAACACTGCAGTCCGCTCAGAAGACCTGAGCTCAGATCGGAACACCCCCCACAGAGGGTCTGATTCCGTCGTGTGGGAAGATGTGCATGTAGCAACGCCAGCCAAATGTTCACGCAAAGAAAGAAGGCGTTGAAACTTTTAGTTCTGCGCAGGGTGTAACGTATCAGTTGCTGGCAGTCGCGCCAATGTCGTGTGAAAGAAGACTCTGTGTGTTTCGTTGTGAAAGCTAAACTACTTTTTTTGGCCTTCCAAATGAGGACGATATCCTCTTCGTCATGCCTCGAGCTGATCCGTGCTGGTCACTGAGGAAATGTACATCAACTTCGCGCTGTGGATCGCAGGATCGGCTTTCACCGTGGACGAAGCGGGAGTCAGCCCGGGTCATCACATGTGGTGCCGCAAAGCCGCCGGCCTCGCTACACTCAAGCCGCGGTGTGTGACGCATGGTGTGTGTCGTTGTGAAAGCGAAACTAGTTTGTTTGGCCATCCAAAAGAAGACCCGGCTAGAAATCAGGGGTAAGTGATATTACAACACTGTTCAAGAACAGTCAACCCAATATCTAAGTGTATGGAGGACTGTTTCCTGATCCTGGTAGAGTGGACTACAATGCCGGCTTTTCTGAGTCACAGACTGTAAGTACGTTTTTTTTAATATTTAAAGGATTTGCCACTGATGATCAAATGCGAGTTTTGAGCAGTGTAGAATAGCACTTATTTGTCATTTCTCCGATCACAAAAGCAGACATGGTTTTATGTTCAGTGGCGCGAATCTCATTCGGAGTGCGCAGAAAAAAAAGCGGGGAGTGTGTAAAAATACAATATAAGTCATTATAATCCGTAATATGTCCCCACTGGATGCAACAAAGCCTCTTTTATAATGGGTTTTATGTTTTTGTCTCATCACTCCGGCCGGAAAGGGCATCACAGTATGATGAGGGGCGTAACATTTCATTCACACGCTTGAGGTATTCGGCCAATCAAAACGCACTGGATAGCTGGCCAATTAGAGCACACCTCACTTTTCAGAACGATGTGCTTTGTAAAAAATCAACGTGTTTCAAAAAGGCGGGGCATAGAGAAGAAACAATAAATAAGGTAACAGGTATGTGGAAAATAGGTTTTTTTGGAACCTTAAACCGCCCTAAGAGGCATTTTGTTACACCAAATAACAAACAAATAATAATGTTCTTTTAGCAAAATCAGATTGGACCCCTTAACATGAATAAATCTATTGATCAGAGAACTCTCTGAAGAATTTGTAGTCGAGAGGTAATGGATTATGACAAGTGTTACTGGATAGTGGTCTTGGAGGAATAGGATCTGTACACTGACCTGCTCGGTTGGATTATTCGCGTGATTGGTGAATTATTGCTGCGCACAGCAAAGACACTAAGGACACCACGATTGATACTGACCCAATACATAACAGCGAAACCCTATGGTGACTTGAGTAACTTTAAAGACATTACTGCTGCTGCCCCAATATCGCATATAAAATGGCCCCAACAAAGCTTGGAAAAAGACAAGATAAAAACGAGTAAAAAGTAGTATGCTGATGAAGAATGAAAAGCAATACTACGATATACAATAATGTGCTTGAAAGCATCCCCATAAGGCAGGAGAGATGCAATTAGTAAACTCCCACAAAAACATAGCAGATCTATGCAGTTAAATATGTTACTGCTGCTGCTCCAGAGAGCCATGAGGCCGCGTTGTTTGCTATCTATGTGAGCCTGGGCCTGCTTTGCCGAATGGCTTAACGCTAGTGGACTATAGCTGTGTGAACCGGATCAGGATGTCAGATAGAGTAAAACTAGTGACCCGAGTTAAAAGTGTTTTTGGGCTAATGGAGCCCAGATAAATTAATTAATGGCTTAACGATGTGAACTTGGGTGCTGTACCCTTAGGTTTATTTAATAAACGACCTAAAAAACTGTGTGTGTCTGAGCCAATATAGCTCAAACTTACCTAGGTAGAAACGCGCACTATGTGTGTCATTACAAACAGGAATCACATTGTAAGCTGATAGATGAAGTCCCTCCCAGCAACCACCTGACTCAGGCTCAGGTGACCTGAGCAAATAGTTACATTTTGTGATTCAATATCATCCTCATATCCTCTTACCTTTTTTTATCTTTAAATATTAGACTAAATTGTAATTATCGCTCCCTTCTGACTGTCTGCATCGCATGTGTGCCACGAGCTCACGTATATGCGGGTAAATTATTTTCTGTTGCTCAGAGTAAGGCTGTTGACAGTAGGACATTTGTGGAAGACAGTTATACGGGTTCACCTTGAGTTAGGATGGATCAAAGCTGTGAAACGCAAACTGTAAACCGATCCCACTTAAATACCGTCTGAAATCAGTCCGTTCGCACACAATGTATTTGAATGCCCATAGAAAATATTGAAAGCACTGGAGGTTTCGAGCAAATAGGTACTCCCCAATTCACTTTACTGTTCTAAAATCCATGACGCTTTGACGTTGTATTCTCACATACATAACTAGATAAACCGCTTGCTTCTGCTGCTGCTGCTGTTATACGATATGCTTAGTAATTACTCCTCTATCGAATACCTGCGCATAGTTTTACGACTTATATGTAGGGTTGGGTATCGTTTAGGTTTTTTTACCGGTGCCAAATTGATACTTTTAAAACGGTTCCGGTGCCTAAACAGTGCCTGAACCGATACTTATTAAAAAAAAAAAAAAAGTAAACTTTCCCCCAAAAATTATGGATTGGCCATTAGCACTATAAACACATGATGTCGGTTTCATTCATACTGGATGCCAGAGGGTGCCCTCGCACAGAAAATCCACATATCCAGTCACAGAAGTAGCGGAACTCATGACCCTCCAGGAAATCCCTTATATGGACAAAGGCATTGCTATTATAGCTGTAACTGAGTAAACAGAACATATAATCGTTTTGAATGATAAAACAAAGACAATAAACACTCGACTGTGACAATGTAGTTTATCTGTGTTATTCAAGCCATTTCTGGTATTTTCATAAAAATTAAGTATATTTATAATCCATTGCTAATCGATGTATTCTTTTTAAAGTAGCATATGGAACATATTTTCTGCCTCATTCTGTGACAAGAAGCCACATCAGATCACAAAAGGAAGCATTTGACTGGTGTTGTGGAGTAAAAAGGTTATAATGCTCTCTTTTGTTGGACAACAAGTTTAGAAATGTGAATACAAGGAAAGTTTAGCTTTAGGCATTTTAATTTAAGCATGTTTATCTTAGTTAACGGAAGGCTACCTGCTGCCATCAGAGAAAGTGTAATTACTGCATTCACGCACTCCTCGGATGCTCTCATTTCCCGAGTTGTGCTTTTAAGTCGGAATGTGAAAACAACATGGACACTCGCGTCACTACAAAGATTGTTGGATTTGTATTATTAGAGCTTTTCGACTTTTCACGTGCATTTTCTCCGTCGGGAAATTATTTTTCACTTGCAGTGCCGGTGATGATGCTGCTTACATCCGTTTCGGTGAACCAGAGGACAAATATTTCAAGATAGCAAGATCGCTCAGGCATGGCACCGAAATCTGATTCAATTCTAGTACATACCGGTTACATTGGTACCGGTGCCATATTGGTACCAGGTTTCGGTACGCAGCCCTAGTTATATGTTTGCAAGTTTAGAAATGTAAAGCTGATGAACACGATAATGCACTGTAATTAGAAGAAAAAGACCGTTCAATTATCTGGCTGTTGAGTTTCAGAGGAACTCTCTGTACTGGCTGTAGACGTTTTCAGTTTTTGGACACAAGCCAAGAGTTTGTGCGAAGTACCGCAGCCATCGTTAGTAAGTCTCTGTCTGTTAGCCGCGTGCCATCTCTGAGCGATGCCGCTATCAGCAGCAGCATTGACTTATCTCAGTCTCATTTGAAACACTGTCACTTGTCATTCTAAGAGTAATGGCAGTACTATAATGAGAGAGGGTGTTCGCCTCTCAATCAATTCTACCCTAATTAGTGTTAATGCAACACCCAAAAACCCCTGCAGCTCTCTTCATCACTGCCAGCTCCTCCTCTCCTCCTTTTTTCTGTGGTCATAAGGCAATTGAAACAACATCTTCATCACTTCTGCACTTGTACATAATGTAACAATAGATATTGTGTAGTCTCGCTGGTGTCCTAGCCTCTGTTCTAGTTATGGCTCACAGCACCACATTGGTCAATTAATGTTCCCTGACACAATCAGAGCATTTGCCTCGTGAATTATGGGAATGGTGTGGAAACCAATCACAACTCCCTCCCTATTTTCTTCTTGTTGCTACAGTTGGCCTACAGTTGTATTTTTTTGCAAGAGCCATGTCTCACATCACATAATACAATTTGCAATCATATAACAATATATTGGGATTGATTTTCCTCACAATATTGCATTGGCCCTTATGTTGATTTGTTTTGCATGCTTATTCTGTTTTTGCAGAAGGTGAGTCCCTCTGTGTTTTGTGTACAACCTTGAGCATGAACCAACATGTACAACATGAACCTTCAGCTTCAGGAAACATAACTGTTTTCTATTTGAATATATTTAAAAATGTAATTAGTTCCTCTTTGATGGCAAAAATGAATTTTCATCATTCCTCCAGTCTTCAATGTCACATGATCCTTCAGAAATCATTCTAATATGTTGATGTAGTGCTCAAGAAGCATTTCTGATTATTATCAATGTTTTTGTCGAAAGTGATCAAAAAAAATTCAGAATCATTTGTTGAATAGAATGTTTAAAATTGAGTTGAAATGGAAATCTTTCCTGCCACTTTTGATGAGTTGAATGTATCCTTGCTAGTATTTAAAAAAACAAACAAACACAAAAAAACAAGTGTAATGCTCCACAAGTCACGTTCACACCTGAAACTTATTATATTGGAGTAAAATTGCTCTTTATTATTATTTTTCTTTTTATCTTTACCCATAAATATACTACATCCGTTGTTTACACATAGGACGGATGTCTTTTATCTGCATTGCTACCGTTCACGTATCAGCACCAAAATGCTGTTAAAATTGTGATGAAATTTGCTCGCAAATAATGTTAGTAAAATAGTCTCTAACTCTTGCAGTTAATCGGTCTTCATCTGCTCAAATGGAAAAAAAGTTCTATCATTTCAGTGCCTGTCAAGTTTGACAACAGTTTCTTCCCACAACATTCCCACACTACCTTATAATCATAATCTCTCGTCACAGACTTAAAACTATATGTAGTGGAGTAATTTTGTCAGAACTTTGTGATTGGCTGAAGCTCGTTGACAGCAGCAGACTTACTACATCAGACCTTCCTAACTTAGTATGTGCTTAAACCATTGATCTTTTCTGGCAATTTTGTCAGACCTGATGTGCTGGCATTTTGAGAAACGTAATTTTCACATATAACCTCTAAATAGAGTTTATATGATCTTATATGGAAATTTATATAAGACAGAGTATGAATGAAAGTGGCTATATTGCCTATCATAAGGTGAACAAAAGAAATCCATCTAAACCTTTGCGCCTAATCTGAGTGACTGCCTCAGAGAGGGAGAGAAAGACGAATATCTTAAATGATTTGAGCGGCATCTCAGATCTGTACATAATCAGCCTCCGTTCCTGTATCACTCTATCTCTATCTCTGCTGCTTCCTCCTTCAATGTCACAGTTTGAATTATCTCCCTCCACGGGAACATCTCAATGTGTTTGGCTGTGAATGCCAAACACTCAATCACTGTTCTGTTTCCTTCCTCCTCTGGTCTCTAAAGTAATAGGATTCCTCATCCGGCATGACTCGACTCTCACTGGCCTAATTGGAGCAAGAAAAGATGGCAGACGGTTTACAATCAGACAGGAAATGCTCAAGCGACGTTCCTCAAATAGCAGGTTCGCAAATGAAAATTAAGACCAAATTTACTTCAGGCCAAAAGCGAATTGGACTAGTGCATGAATATAAATGTGCTACAGTAGATGTGGTGATATAAGCTTGAAGTGAGGAGCTGATCTGCTGACGAGTCGACAGCGGTTATTATGCGCTGATAACAGTCCTGTGTAAAATAATCACACGGCCATGTTGATTCTGCCTTCACTGTAATGAGGAGAGACGTTACTGTGTCTCATTTCACTGTCTAGTTCTTTATGATGTGAACCAGTATGTGGTGAATGCGAAATCGGGCACTAGCAGAGACCTTGATCCACTAAACATTAGCACTCTGATGACTCAATTTCCTCTGACATGATTATGTGGTTGCGCATTAAAACGTCTTTAAGCAGCATCACTATATATCACATCAGGACTGATATCATTCTGATATGATTTGTTTGTTGCACGTCTTCATTGTAGCTATTAAAAAATAAAGTGCCACCATGAAATATGCATTCATCCTCCATTTCTGTTATCTTGAGAGACTGGAGAAAATTTTACATTTCCAGTAAATGCATATAGTGAGTAGCTAATGCTCACTTGTTACTGTGGATTGTGGGATTTTTCGGAAGCGAATGTGTCAGTGCCCTGGAGTGATTTTTGGCAATGATATACAACACTTGAAATGTCTTGATTTGCTGGACTTTGCACTCACTGTAAGCATAATAATATGTAGCACATACAGAAATGGGATAAAATTAGTAAATTTTTAAATACATTTAACTTTTTTCAGCACTGTTCAATGAAATTAGTATCTATTAAATTATCTGTGAATATTAAATTCTCACCAAATGTTGATTTATTTTAGTTAATAGAAGTTAAGTTAATAAAGTATTTTTTCACTTTACAGTATTTTTACACAAGTGCCTATATAAAATTTTCAGAGTCTAAAGTAGATTGCAGGAAGGGTTTCTTCAGGGTCTGGAGAGGTTGCCGTAGTTTTCTGGATTTAGTCGTCTTCAGTTTGTTCAGTTTTCTTCATGTATTCCCAGACCGATGGACGATGGTTGGATCAGAGCTCTGGTGGACACTAGTTGTTGTCAGACTTCCTTGTGCATACAACAAATAATGGCCAAAAGGAATGTTTTTTGCTAATGTAACACTGATATTTCCTACGGGACCACTACACAAAGATAGAAAGACTGACTTAAAAACAATTTTGTTGGTGAACATACTAGTAGCAAGAAATTTGCACAGTAGTGTATCTTTTATTTATACATTTATATACAATTTGTCCACTGTATTGGATCAGCGTTATATTAGTTTTATTAATCATTTTGATATTTATTAGTCATTTAGCAGATTTTATCCAAAGCGACTTACAACTGAGGACAACAGAAGCAATCAATTGTAGTATTAAAACAACTTAAAAAAGATCCAAAACTAAAAGCTAAAACTTAAAAATACTACCTATACATATTTAAAAAAAATAAAGAGATTAAATAAAAATGACAAATGCATACAACAAAATTTCAAAACTTAACATTTAAATGAAAAAAACAAAAAATAAATTAAAGCTAAAAAACAATTCCAACTAGTTAACGAACAAAAGGTATAAGGAGGATACATAAGGCTTGTCACATACACTAAGCAAAACACCACAAAAAAAACAACGCCATGTGTATGTAAACCATATGACACACAACACACACCATACACACACATATATATATATTAGTATAGTATTATATAGAAAATACATAAAGACTACGACGACATACACATTTATAAATTCAATTTATATATTATTTCATTTCCATTTAGTTGTTGAAGTATTAAAATAACTCAAACTAAATAAAACTAAACCTTAATAAAAGCCCTATACAGACATAATAAATTCAGACATAATTGAACTAAAATTTAAATAAATAACAAAGACAAATAATACAAATCAAAACGACAGTAGTTATCAGTAATCCTAAAAAAGAACACTGCCAAACATGCTAAAAAACAACAACTTACTTACACATAGTAAGAAAAGGTTATAAAAAAAACTGAAACCGAGTAATTAATAATAATTTAGGCATGTAGCAGATGTTATTCAAAGCGACTTACATTGCATTCAGGCTATACATTTTTTACCTGTATGTGTGTTCCCTGGGAATCGAACCCTTGACCTTTTGCGCTGCTAACGCAATGCTCTCCCACTAAACCAGAGGCACTGAAGGAAACAAGGTAATAGGAAAGAGGAAGAGATAAAAAGCGATACTTATCCTTTGCCCGGTGGAGTCGCACGGTAGAGTCGATGGTTTACACTCTTTGGTCTTCACACGAGGAGGCCGTCATGCGAACGCTGCCGCGGTAAACTAAGCTTTTTTTTATACCCGTCTAACAAAATACAAAATTAATTCAGCTGGACACACTTTCCATATTTTCTCCACAACAAATAGCCAAGCAAGCGCAGACACTGACAAGACAAGCGATACAGAACCAGACCAAACGCGATATCAGCACATCTCCACACAAACAAAACAAGCATTTATATACTATATAGATTCTTCATGATTTTATTTAATAAGCTTTTTCCATTCAGGTCCTTTTGTTAGCGCTTTGTATTTTCGTTTCTTTATTTTGTCTTTTTTATTAGTTGCTCTAGTTTTAATGGTAAAGTTTTAAGTGCATTAGTTGTATTCAGTGTAGCTTAACTCCAAAGCGCTGGAACACTTATTCAGGTAGTAGCAAAGCAACACTTCTATTTCTTGTAAGTTTTTTAAAGGGTCAAGTTTTAATCTAAATCTGTTTTATTTTAACCTTATGTCAGTTAATAAAAACCATTTTCAATGTTTTTACCCTTTATTATTTCTATTCTTGTGTTCTTTAAAAAGAGAGAGAGAGCCTCTGACACTAGTTATGTCATTCTGTTCTATTGACTTGTTTTATTTTATTTAAAAATGAGTTTCTAACACTAGCATTCCCTATTCTTTTTCTGACCTATCTACTTGTTTTTCTTTTTATTTATTATCTTTTTAAAAACTTGCTACGTGTACTGCATTAGGCTAACTGAGACTTGTCACAGCACTTACATATTATTGCCCTTTTGTTGGTTTTGATTGTTTTTATTGTCCTCATTTGTAAGTTTCTTTGGATAAAAGCGTCTGCTAAATGACAATGTAAATGTAAGTATATAATCTGTGGATGTGGCTTTGATCGTGGCGCTCCACATGTTCATGTTTTGTGTGGGTGTCCGTGTGAGTTATACCTCCACTGTGTCTCTGCTTTATTCCCACTGAGTGGTTTAATGAGGCAAGAGGGGCCAAACCCCAGTGTTTATGAGACTGTGTATCTCCACAAGAAGCATGACTACACCAGTGGCACTCCGGTGAGTTTGAATCAGAAAAAGAAGAGAGTGAGTTACTCATCATTACCTTCATGTTTAAACCTCCCTGTCCAAAGCTGCCCATTTTTTTCTGTACCTCACCTTATTCTTCCTATATAAGAAACAAGCATTTAGACAAAGCATTCAGTCTGTCATGAAGCATCAAGTGACTGTCTCATCCCTTTTCTCATAAGCCAAAGATTCATTGCTTAATCCCATCATTTAAAACTCGTGTTTGAGTGGAGCGCAGCTTCCTCTTGAGTGTTTCTTGCTGCAGGGTAAGTCTTCTATCCTGATGTGATCTGACACATTGAACCGCTGCGTCTCAACTGAGCGCTCTGTGTGGAGGTAATGGTGTGGCAGTCACCACCCGAAGAGAGAGATAGAGGAGGGAGGAAATGAAGGAACTTCATTGAAGTTTGGAGGACAGAAATCTATTGTTTTTATTTTTTCCCCTCTTTGTGAATCTTCGAGTCACTCAGTTTTCTTCTGAATAACAAGTCGTCAGTCTTTAATCAGCATGTTCCATAAATTTTGGCTCCGGGTGTCATCTTGATCTCTGCTCAGTGGAATCAAAGTGTTTGTAAGTGGGATGCATCATTGCAAAAGCTCCTTCTTCTGTGTGTGCATGCATGTGTGTGCACTTTTGCAAGTGTGTCTAATGTATCGGTGAGTCAAAATGTTCTCTCCGGCTCAGAGATTTCTCAGCGGGAAGTCTTGTCTCCTGAGAAGCACTGCATTAGAGAAGAGCAGAGCAGTGTGGTGCAATTAACCCAATAAGCGCACTCGAAGTGAGCAACCACCCCTGCCTCTTTTGCTTTGACAGAGAGAGATGGAGAACGAATGAAGGAGAGAGAGAGGCTCAAATATTGGGACTGGTGTTGTTGGCCCTTATCTATTGTAGTAGGTAGACACTAAATTAAAATTACTCCTACAAATTTTTCTTTACATTCTTCTAATTTCCTCAGTTCATTAAGCCTTAACATACAAACTTTTTGTGGATAATTTATACATGTATGTTGTCTATTTTTGGGTATAGTTTATAATTTTAGAGAAATAAGAATCTTTTTACATGCTGAAGATGTTCTTGTGTGTTGTGTTGATCATACACGCACAAGCCAGACAGGGCTGTGAAAATTGGGTTAGTTTTGTTAGGGTACAACATCGCCCCCCCCCCCCCCCCCCCCCCCGCCGGTGTGAGGGCTATATTTTGCTGTGCATTCACCATAAAAATTAGGTTATTTCTCTCCAGCTGAGAAAGCAAGATACGGTGCTTGTCAGTGCAGCATTTCATTTACTCCGAACCAAAGCCTACAACCTCATCTTAACCTAAAACCTTTTTGCTGCCTTGAGCACGGCTATTTCCCAAATTCTTGTTTATTAAGAAATGTAGTGTTCTTATTTCTTTACTTTGTGCAATTTTGCATTTGCACACACACAACAGCAGCACTGCTTATTTAAAAAAATGCCAGCATTTTACTGTTAAGACCCTTTCAAATGGTTCATCTCGGCGTTCCCCATTGAATTGAGCTACTGCATTACCCCCGGCGCCGTGTTGTGCTCAGGTCAAGCATTGTAATGTGACGCTTAAAGTTCAAACAATTCCAGTTTTGACCCTGTTTTCTGCTGACCTTTTGAAGCGCAGCCAGTTATTACCAGACAATTTGCATGACATATCGTTGCCAGCGACTGTGCAAAAATCATAAGATGGAAGAATATCTCGATATATCAGGTTGTACAACGCAACATTAGAGGTGCATCTTGACATTCAGAGAACAATCATCATATTGTATATACATTAAATAGTTATTTATTTGGATTTTATGGTAAAATTGCCCTTTTTACCACGAAAAAGTAATTGTAATAACTATTAGCAATAATACACACTTTTCTCTCTGGTTGATAGTATAGGTTTAGAGCACATGCACATATCTCAGAGTGAGCTTTACCTCTTGCATTAACTTAGTGACACAGCATTTGGCACTTACAGAAACCAATGGAGAAAGACCTCCATTAATATTTTCATCAGGTAATCCTTGGTCTCTTGGGCTCACCTCCCATTAGACTAGTCATTCTCTTCAGTTGTATGCGTCTGGTCTTTGGTTTATTCCAGCCAGTCTGTGATTAGCTGGGGCCTGTCGCAGCATGGGGCTGGATTAGTCACCCGTCCCATCAGACGCTTGCGCCATCAGGCCTGCGCCTTCAGCCTCCACGTTGAGCTCTTATCTCTCCCAGATGCTGATTATGGGCTGTAACGAACCACACTGGCAACATGGCCTCAGGGCAAGAGAGAAGGAAGGATCTGTGCTATTGGAATAGGACTGAGGCTGTTAAATTGGCATTAGAGACAGACCTCCACCTTAGCTAATGAGGGGCTTGGAGAGGTGCTTATTGTCCTTGTTGGTTTATTGGGTCAAATTTTAGTCAGGGAATCCTCAAAGGCTCAAAGCCCACTATTAGCTGAGTCTCAGGGTATTGCACTCAGCCTTCACTTGTTTATATGGTGAGATAGATATTAACTCTGCTCCTAAAATGCTACGGTCTGACTTGGAGATGGAATTTAGGTGACTTCCAATAATAAAACCTCAGAAAGTCATTCGTTGGATCTCATTAAGCCTTGCCGTTAGTGCAGTGTTTGTGTGTGTGTGTGTGTGTGTGTAAGGTGCGGGCTCTTTCTTTGGACGAGTATTCCTGTCTGTGTGTTTGGCCCAAAGCACAATGGTGTGGAGAACATATTTCTCAGCTCTTCTGTCCTACTGCCTCTGGACACCACGCCTGGTTGGCCATGTCAATGTCACCGACAGATGCGCCCGGAACCTTCCACCTTTATTAATCTGTTTCCCCCTCCTCATCGCTCTATCCCACTCATTTGCCCTCTTTTTTTCTCCCCTTTTTCTTCCTCTAATCTGATCCATCTCTGATCTCTTTCCTCTGAATGACCTCTCTTTTGGCGTGATATAGGTATGTGTGTGTGTGTGTGTTTTTGTGAAGATAAAATGTGAGTGTGGTAAATGAGCCAGAACCAGAGAGAGGAAATGCAAGCTCTGCGACTTGCAGGTGTGAGTATATGATGTAGGCTGTGTTTGGATGTTTAGTCAGTGTGAAATGTGCTTGAATCTTCACAGAATCACTTGTTTATTCAGATATGGGCACTTTTGGTCCTGCTTTGGTCTATTTTAATATATTTTAAAATGCAATTTATTCCTGTGATTTTTCAGCAGCAATCACACAAGTTTTCAGTATCTCATGATCCTTCAGAAATCATTATGATTTGCTGATTTGGTGCTTCAAGAAACATTATTTATTGAATGGTTTGAAATATAAATCTTTTGTAAGGTTACAAATGTCTTTACTTTTGATCAATTTAATGCATAATTTCTGAATAAAATAATAAATTTCTTTAAAAAAATTATAATGCTAATCTTACTTATCCCAAAGTTACGCGAACACGGTAATGAATTTGATTAAAAATGAATAATGAACAAATTTGAATATTAAGAATGTTCAACAGGGGATATACAATCATTGAGAAGAACGGTCATCTCAAATCATATGTGTGTTTGACAGCAATTATGTGTGTGGAACAAGAACATTCTGAAATTTGTTGGAATACCTTGGCAGACTTCTTGGTCTTGATACGGCCCACTTCATGGCAAACATAGTGTGCTACATGTGATAGAATTATTTTACAAAATTACAGCGGATTAGAAGGCTTTTAAAATTATATTATTATTCACCAACACGTCATATTAATCCGGTATATCGCACTGATATGGTCTGGAAACCAAGTAGTCTAACTTTTGATAAAACGTGGAGTTGTTTTAATTTATTAATTTTTTTTCTATTTTACCACAGTAAATACACTACTATTCAAAAGTTTTTTTAAGAAAATAATTTTCAGAGGTATTTTTGTTAAATATAAAAATAATAATATTTTTCAGGAAATGTTGCATTAAAATGATATTTGAATGATCATGTGACATTGAAGACTCGAGTATAATGCAAATAATGCAAACTTTTGAATGCTAGGGTGTGTCATTTTAATGTGACCATAATATAACAAAAAGAAAATGTAGTCTGTAATCTCTTAGTTGTATTAAAAAAAACTTGTTTTGTGACATTAAATGTGCCTATAGTTTAAGAAAATCCTTTATTTGTGTTTCCCCCCAGCACTTTGTGAATTAACACCATCATTCTCTACAGTGTCTAACCTTGACCAAGGTGACACTAAATGCTTCTGCTCTTTACATTTTAACACTGTTTTATTTCTTAACAAATAGCTGTTCTTTGTTCATAGGTTTAAACAAACCATCCATCATAGCTAAATGGACATTTCAACCTCTGTTCTTTCATCACACCTTAACAAAACTGATCCAGTCAGATCAATAGCTCTGCCCAATCCCAAGAGCCCCAGCGAAAAATTTCTGTTTGAGTAAAGGAGGAGCATCCTTTCTACCTGCACAGCTGACTGAGCTGCCCATTCGCCTCGGCTCCTCGGAGACGTGTTCTCGCTTTCTCTTTCTATCTGCCCTGGAGAGTTTGAAAAGAGCTGTAGATGGCGAAGCCAAGGAGTTGGCATCCTGTCTCTTAAGAGAGAGTGTTTGTTGGATTCTGCATTTCTACTCTCTCTGCTTTTGTTCCTCCCTTCCTCCTCAGCTGACCCTTTTGTTTATATCCCGTCTAAAAATTAAAGCCACAGACAATGTGTGAGCACTCAACACGCTAAAAATACCAGTCGACTGATTGGGAGCACAGTGCTGAAATAAAGTCATTAAGTCGCTGTGAACCACACAGGAATGTGCCGGTGGATCTGGAGCACCGCTGGACTTCTCAGCAAAGCATTGATTTAAGCGGGGCTCTGACAGTCTCTAATGGGAGTAGCGCAGTTAATGGAATGTCCTGGGATGAAAGGGCAGGTCATAGGAGGTGGATAAAGATGAGGGGCAGTCAGAAGGTCATCCATTGTCATGGCTGTTTGATGAACATTTCTGTCGTTATACATCCTTTGGGTTTCTGCTTCTCTGTTTTCCTGTGGTTTGGAATACCTTTGATGTGGTTCTTCTTGGTTATTTATGTCTTAATTATTATTGTTAATGTGATGAAGCACAGACTTGCTTCCCCACAGAGAACGTTATAGTGTCAGTTAAAAGACTCTGTAATAATCACATGATCTCTCCATAGATACCCTCAGAGTCTAAGTGAATCCCTTCACACAGTTTCTTACAGAGCACACTATGAAGTAGGGTTGGACTATATATTGCATATTTACAATACATGTAAATTAGTATTTTTATTTGTACCTTCTCTAAAGATCTAATATATAGTCTTAATGTTGTCTTAAATCTAAAATATAGTAGATTATATTATATATGTATATACTGTAAGTGTGTGTGTGTGTATGTATATAAATATTCTGCTCCCTGTAGAATGATGTTTGCCTGTAACACAACACTAATGCTCACTGCTCCTTGTCTCTCCTCACCTACACAAGGGTCAAGCTGCTTTATGAACCATGGTTGTGCTGCAGTGTCCTTGAGCAAGGTACATGTATTTATGAAGAGCCTCCGTGGATACCTGGTTGTTTAAGTAGTTATGAAATCCACAAACTCAAAGGGATACTTCATCCAATAAGGAAAATTTTCTCATTGTTAACTCATGTATTTTGAACCCTCTGTGATGTCCTTTCTTCCATGTAACGTAACAGGAGAAAGAAATCATTTTCTCTTAAAGCTCATTAGATTTTTCCAGACACAGAAATGGGAAATCCATTAATTTTAGGAGTTTGACTCTATTCAAAACCAAAACAAATAATTTAGCTGAATTGTCCCAGAACCTACTAGAATTTACTCATCAAATTACTTCTGATAACGTTCCAAACCTCTCTGCCCCCCTGAGAAAGGAAATAAATATTAATACAGTGGGTAGGAAAGTTATTCACGACCCCTTAATTTTTCCACTCTTTGATATATTGCAGCCATTGGCTTGAAAATCATGTAATGTTAATTCTTGTTTCCTCATTAATGTACAAACACGCCCCCATATTGACAGAAAAACACAGAAATTGTTGACATTTTTGCAGATTTATTAAAAAGAAAAACTGAAATATCACATGGTCATAAGTATTCAGACCCTTTGCTCAGTATTTAGTAGAAGCACCTTTTGATCTAATACAGCCATGAGTCTTTTTGGGAAAGAGGCAACAAGTTTTTCACACCTGGATTTGGGGATCCTCTGCCATTCCTCCTTGCAGATCCTCTCCAGTTCTGTCAGGTTGGATGGTAAACGTTGGTGGACAGACATTTTTAGATCTCTCCAGAGATGCTCAATTGGGTTTAAGTCAGGGCTTGGCTGGGCCATTCAAGAACAGTCACAAAAAGAGTTGTTGTGAAGCCACTCCTTCGATATTTTAGCTGTGTGCTTAGGGTCATTGTCTTGTGGGAAGGTAAACCTTCGGCCCAGTCTGAGTTCCTGAGCACTCTGGAGAAGGTTTTTTCGTCCAGGATATCCCTGTACTTGGCGCATTCATCTTTCCCTCGATTGCAAACAGTCATCCTGTCCCTCAGCTGAAAAACACCCCCACAGCATGATGCTGCCACCACCATGCTTCACTGTTGGGACTGTATTGGACAGGTGATGAGCAGTGCCTGGTTTTCTCCACACATACCGCTTAGAATTAAGGCCAAAAAGTTCTATCGTGGTCTCATCAGACCAGATAATCTTAATTCTCACCATCTTGGAGTCCTTCAGGGGTTTTTTAGCAAACTCCATGCGGGCTTTATTGTGTCTTGCACTGAGGAGAGGCTTCGTCGGGCCACTCTGCCATAAAGCCCAAACTGGTGGAGGGCTGCAGTGATGGTTGACTTTCTACAACTTTCTCACATTTCCCGACTGCATCTCTGGAGCTCAGCACAGTGATCTTTGGGTTCTTCTTTACCTCTCCACCAAGGCTCTTCTCCCCCGATAGCACAATTTGGCCGGACGGCCAGCTCTAGGAAAGGTTCTGGTCGTCCCAAAAGTCTTCCATTTAAGGAATGGAGGCCACTGTGCTCTTGGGATCCTTAAGTGCAGCAGAAATTTTTTTGGAACCTTGGCCAGATCTGTGCCTTGCCAAAATTCTGTCTCTGAGCTCTCCAGGCAGTTCCTTTGACCTCATGATTCTCATTTGCTCTGACATGCAATGTGAGCTGTAAGGATTTTATATAGACAGGTGTGTGGCTTTCCTTTTCAAGTCCAATCAGTATAATCAAACAAAGTTGGACTCAAATGAAGGTGTAGAACCAGCTCAATGATGATCAGAAGAAATGGACAGCACCATATAAATATATGAGTGTCACAGCAAAGAATCTGAATACTTAGGACCATGTGATATTTAAATTTTTCTTTTTTAATAAATCTGCAAAAAATTTCAACAATTCTGTGTTTTTCTGTCATTATGGGGTGATGTGTGTACATTAATGATGAAAAAAATTAACTTAAATTATTTTAGCAAATTGCTGCAATATAACAAAGAGTGAAAAATTTAAGGGGGTCTGAATACTTTCCGTACCCACTGTATATATAAAAACTTGAAAATCCTGGTTTTGCATCCACGTTGAAGGCTCTAAACAACCCAACAACCTTTTTTTTCCCCTGATACTTTTCAGAATTTGAGACCTATAAAATCTATTTGCAGATTTAGATTCCTGGCAGAAACGGACGACTTTGGTGAAGGCGGAGGTTGTTTTCTCCTTGGCATACACTAAAAAAAAAAAAGCTCCTTGCCAACAGTAAAACTCATAACATTTGCAACGAACGTGTTGTGATGTTCCATAGGGACTAGATGTTAATTTTCTATGAGCAGGGATCCTTCTGTGTTTTATCAAACAACAAGCTCTGCAACTGAGATGACATAACGAGCACATGACAGCATAAGAACCAGCAGAGGACTGTGTACAGGTCCATGTGCAGTCTGTGCACAGATTCACCTCTTACATGCTCATTTATGAAATATTTTTATTTCTAATTTTATCAGTGCTTTCAGCTGTCATTTTGAATGTTGTATTCTATTTGACACATTTTACCAACATTTTCCACTGCCATTCAAAAGTTTGGGGTATATATGTATGTATGTGAAATATTACAATTTAAAAGAACTCTTTTCTTTTTTCAGTATATTTTGAAATAGATTAGAGAACAGGAATAAATTGTAATTTAGTTCTGTTGTGGCAAAGCTAAAGTTTCAGGGTCATATGATCTTTCAGAAATCATTCTAATCATTCTATGCTCATTTGGTGCGCAAGAAACAGATGTATTATTTTTTTTTTATCCGTTAAAAACAGTTGCTTGATATTTCATGGAAACCATGGTACATTTTATACATTTTTGATGAATAAAAAGTTCAAAATAAAAGCATTTATTTGAAATAGAAATTATTTGTAACAATCTCCTTGCACTGGCTAACGGTTGCGGCCCGAATCAAGTTCAAGACATTGATGCTTGCATATAGAACAGCCACAGGCTCAGCACCCGCCTACTTTCACTCACTACTACGAATTTACATCCCCTCCAGAATTCTGAGATCCGCTAGTGAGCGACGCCACGTGGTACCATCACAGAGAGGCTCAAAAACACTTTCCAGAACATTCTCGTTCACCACTCCTGGCTGGTGGAACGAGCTTCCCAGCCCTATCCGGAATGCTGAATCCCTGACAATTTTCAAGCGACAGCTGAAAACTCATCTCTTTCGAAGCTACTTGACTTCATCATAAAAAATAAAAAAAAACTCTCTCTTTATTTATTCCTTCTCTTTCTAGCTTGTACTTATTTGAACAATGTCTAAGAACTTGGTATTACAACCACTTCTTATGTCTGTTTGCCTCTTTAAGAAGAATCGCTTATTATCCCCAATGAACGTCGCTTTGGATAAAAGCGTCTGCTAAATGGATAAATTAAATTGTAAATGTAAATGTCTTTAGTGTCACTTTTGGTCAATTTATTGCAACCTTGTTGAATAAAATGAATTTCTTTAAAAAAAACTTACTGATCCCAAATTTTTGAATCTAAGTGTATATTTCAAAAGATACTCATTTTACAAATAAAATATAATTGATTTTTTTTATTTAATTAATTTTTCTTCAAACTTTTTTTAATTAAAGGGGGCATATGATGCGATTTCAATTTTTCCTTTCTCTTTGGAGTGTTACAAGCTCTTGGTGCATAAAGGCGATCTGTAAACTTGCAAAGACTAAAGTCTCAAAATCCAAAGAGATATTCTTTATAAAAAAAAATAAGAGTCAACCACGCCTACCTAAAAAGGCTCGTTCAAACACGCCCCCACATATCTAGGTCACTATGTGGGAATATTAGCATAATGCCGTCCAAATGGTCACGCAAAGAAAGAAGGTGTAACTTTTTATTCTCGCTGTAGTATTGTTGAAGCTGCAGCCATGTCGTGAAGACGCTGTGTGATTCGTTGTGAAAGCGAAACTACTTTGTTTGGCCTTCCAAAAGAGGACGATATCTGCTTCGTCATGCCTGGAGCTGATCCGTGCTGGTTGCTGAGGAAATACTACAACTTTGCGCTGTGGATCGCCGGATCGGCTTTCACAGTGGACGAAGCAGAGTCCAGCCACCCCCCCCCTGCGCCGGGGCGTGGTCCTCACATGTGGGTGCTGCAAGCCATCATCGTCGAATCCGCTGCCTCTGCTCACTCAGCCCGCTGGCCATTCCTCACTTTATCCCCCGTCCTCCGCTCACTCAAGGCCGCCGTGTGACGCTGTGTTTCATTATGAAAGCGAAACTACATTGTTTGGCCATCCAAAAATGGACACAACTAGAAATCAATGGTTAAGTTTTATTTACAACACTGTTCCAGAACACTTCAATCAAAATATTCAGATGTGTGCAGCACATTTTATGGAGGACTGTTTACTGATCCTGGTAGAGTAGACTACAATGCCGGCTGTTCTGACTCAAAGACTGTAAGTACGTTTTTTATATTTAAAGAGTTTTATATTTCTATATAATTAAAGCAAGTTTTTTTTGGGCAGTGTAGAGTAGTGCTTGTTGTTTGTCATTTCTCAGATCACGAATGCAGACATAGTTTTATGTTTACGCGGCGCGATGCAACGCAAAGCGTAAAAAGACAGTACAAGTCATAATCCATAATTATGTCCCCACTGGATGCAACGAATGCCTCGTTTATAATGGGTTTTCATGTTTTTGAATCATCGCTCCGGCCTGACAGGGCATCATCACAATGTGATAGAGGGGTAACATTTCCGTCTCACGCTTGAGGTATTCGGCCAATCACAACGCTCTAGATAGCTGGCCAATCACAGCACACCTCGTTTTTTTCAGACCGATGAGCTTTGTAAAAATCAACGCGTTTCAGAAAGGCGGGGCATAGAGAAGAAACAATAATGTACAATGTGGAAAATAATGTGTTTTTTTTTTTACCTTAAACCGCATAAACACATTTCATTACACCAAATACACAAAATAATGTTATTTTTAGCAGCATTATATGACCCCTTTAATTAATTAATTGATTGATTTTTTTTTACTTTTTTTTTTTGCATTTTGCCCACAACCCTACATAAGGGTAGTGGTTTAGAGGATGGATGGTTCTACACTGTTGTACTGTTATGTACTGTCTTTGAGGCAGATGTGTGCAAAAGCTGTGTCCAGTGCTGAAGAGAGTGATGGTATTTGTCAGGATAAGGAGATTATATGACAACAGGTTTTCCCCTTTGCTTTATCTTCTCTGCTTCGCAGAGATGATGAAATACCTTCAGAGAGGCTGAGTGGCTCTTCAGGGATGTGTGAGAGAGCTGAACCGGCCATATCTGTCCCGTGGTGATGCCTTTCTATCAGTCTTTTTATTATAGGATTTAAACAAATAGTTTCTTTCACTTTCACATATCACACTGATGAATTTAAAGGGTTTTCTGAGTAGGCTTTATTGTCCCTCCGTTCGCCTTGACTCACAGAGCACCTGATTTATAAGATTTGTGATGAGACTGTTGCTCTCTTCTACATCTCTCTTACACGTGGCTTGGTTTCAAGTATGATTAAATCATTCACATGGCCCCAGTTTGGCGCGATTCTCACCTGTGCAGTCCACAAATTGGAAGCAGCGCTTATGAAATGTCACTGGGATTGCAGCATCTTAAAAGGGTATTTCGCTTATTACATCGCTCCTCCCTCCACTCATCTTTTATTTGTGAGTTATGCCAGCACAGCCCTCCACAATCTTCAATATGATAATTTTCTAATCTTCTACCTGTCGTTGCACATGGACTGGTGTCGACGTCGTACCACTCTCTCACGATTTCCTGCAGGAGCAATGAGTCACAGCCATCCATACGCTGTTACACACACACTCACCGCTGCTGCTGGCTTGATGATGCAGTGATGGAGAAATGAGTGCTGGGTTTCTTTGAAAGTTAATTTTAGGTCTCTGTAGGCTTCTGTGTGCTTTTGCATGTGCAAACTGGCAGTGAGTGGAAAACTGCATAATGAGGGGGTAGATGGAGTTTGTCCGGTTCCGACCTGATGATGCAGAGCTGTTACAGGCTGACATAAGGGTCTCCATTGCTGTCAAATACTCAGCCAATCAGCACACTGTCTACAGGCTTAGGGATTTTAGCCAATCAATTAACACCCTACATGAACTATAGACACTGTTCTGTCACGCTGATATGGGAGGACACTGTAGGGGTGGGCTATGGCAAAGGACACGTAGATGGATGTAGACACTGTGTGTAGAATGGAGTACTAGTGAGCTGCATACTGCACGATTTACACATTTACTGTTATTTACTATGTCACTCAAACGTAATGAAATTCATTCAATATGCTATTTGTGAATTGATTACATTTGGGGTTAAAATGTCTTAAACACTAAGCATCCTGTCTAAATGATGTTAAATTACAGCAGATATTATATCTGGAAATCTGCCAAGAACATGTCTAAATCATATTTCACCCTTAAAACGTAAATTATTTTTTTATTATTATTATTTGTAATGTAATGACATTTTTTTTTTGCCAATTAAATTTTAAAACTTCTCCCAAATTCCCATTATCAATCATAATGCTAAATAAATAAATACTAATAATTTTCATTACTTAAATGATAAAATAATAATTATTATTAATTGTAAAACATTGTGGTAGCATTTATTGTTCTGCCTTCACACCAAATTAAAAAAAATAATTTTAAGAAAGCATTTTTAATGCTATTTTTAGTTTCAATGTTTAAATACAGGAAAGAAAAAATAATGCGTGAATGAATTATAGATTGGGGAGAGCTTATCATGAATTGCCTCAAAATTGTCACAGTACAGCAAAGTATGGTTCTAAAATAATTAATTCTGCTAAATTTATCCATTTTCTTTATGCAAACAATTCAAATACAATTCAAGTGACAATTGTTTTGTGAAATCCCCCTTCATACTGTAATATACTGTGGAAATAGTGAGTGGTGCGGTAGTATGGTAATCGGAATATAATGTTGAATATAACTGGAGAAAGCCAAGGACTGTACAGGAAACAGAGTGAAATAAATGGGAAGGAGAGACATGTAGTGAGGGTAGAGTTGGGAGATTGCTCACTGTTGCTACTGGGAATCCTCCAGTGCTGATAGCCATGTTTTGTTTAGTTTCTTTATCAATATTGAATTAGTCAGTGCAGTGGAGAGTGGAACATGGCTCTTGTTGGGACTTTGACACTGTGCAGAGGTTGCTTTGTGTGTATGAGAAGGAGAGACAGGATGAGTGCTGTTTAACTATACATGTCATTTTTGTAAATGTTTGGTTTAAATGATGAAGGTTTTTTTTTTGGGTTGGATCAATGACGTCCCTCTTCTTTAACCTTGGGTTGTCCATGTCCATGTTATGAATGTGCAGAACTACATATTACTTTTAAATCAACTAGTCTTTGGGTTATCTGAATGCCTAGTAATCTAATCTGGTCTGGTTTTAGGTTTGCCTGATCTCTGACTCATTTCTTAGTGGGGGCATTTATATACAACAGCTAAATTCAGTGGCACAGAATGCAGGGGTCTTGAGATGCATTCGAAAAATCAGACTATTTTTAACTTCTACAGTGCTTTGTCTTGCAGCGCTCCTGGCGGGACGCTCAAACAACGTGAGATGCAACACAACAACTGAAGACAGTCAGTCTGCATGCGGTGGTAGATGTGTAAAGGAGTAAGACGAAATATGTGCGTTTAAAGACATAATAAGGAAAAAGCAATGCCTTCCTGAGAGGGTGTGTTTACGGTGTCAATTTCTATGGATGTGCATTATATGGGAAATTTCTCATTTCGATCATCGATAGGTTTCAAAAGCAATTAATCGAGTAATTGGGGGCGGGGCATGGCCGTAATCGATATAATGAAAAAATCTGAAGATTATGAAAATGAATGTTAAAAATAAAAATATGACATGAAAACCTGTCTATGAACATAACACATTATTAGTAGCGATGTTATATTATGAGTATGATGAGCATCTAAAAGTAAATAAGCTGCCTTGAGGTGAAGAGTGACTGTATTGCCCATAAACTGAATCTCATTCTATGCACGCTCCTATGATACTCAATCAGATCAACTTAGATACATAGGCAGACGTAACACTACACTTTATCTTGCACCTGGATCGAGTTTGCGCTAGAACAGAGAACCGACAGAGAGAGAGAGATATAGACGTCGGCCGCTCGCCCGCCGGTGATGCGTTTTCAATGACAGCGCGCTGAAAGCTGGGCAAGGACATAAGAAATATTTTACTATAGATTTCTATCGCAAGTTTCTCATATAAATGTAATGGCAGCAGAGTGTGTACTATACTTTTATCTACGTTTATTAAGTTTAATAGTTTTGTAATTAAGTTTTATTTTTAATTTAAAGTTTTAAGTTTTATTAGTTTATTATCATAAATCCCTGTGCGTTTTCAAGGCGCCTGATGACTTGAATTATGTCCCAATAGAAAAAAAGCACGCTGCATTATTATAACAATCAGTAAGATAATTAAAAAAAAAAACATCTAAAAGCAATATAGACTACATTAGTGTCACTATTGTCTTTGACAGTCTGTCCTTCAGTGAAGAAGCAGTCTTTTCATATAGAGCATCTATTCTTGACGTGACTGTTTTGCGTGACGGAATGTCACACTCGGGCTCAACGTAATGCATGAAATCTTTAAATCCTTCTCCGTCGATGAAACTAATGGGCAGCAAATCTTTTCAGCGATTAGCTGTGTCATCTTCTCTGTTCTGCCTGCGTTTCATTTTGGTCTAACGGCAAATGATGCAATGCTCGTCGCCAGACATTTTATGTACAAAATTTAGTTTGCGCACATTTTCCTGCTTATCTCTGTTTTGATGGAGTTGTGTGACCCAGCAATTGTGACCTCTGCAAATCAGTCTTGCACTGCTGACTGTGATTTTCATCTGTCTTCTCAAAGTTGGGAGAGCCAGACTCACTACGTGACTTGAGGCCAATAGATTCTCTCTCGGTCTGTGTATGCAGTCTTTGGCAAGCGGGTAAACCCTCAGGTACCCTGCTCAGGGCGCCGCCCAAAGTGCTGCTATAACCAATCAGGGAAGAAAAAAAAAATCGATCATTGTTTACATGATCGATCATCGCTGTCACGGTCGAGTACTCGATCACTGTTGCACATCCCTAAGTGCAACAATACAGCACACTGTCAGAATGCTAATTAAAACACGCTCTAAAAATATCACAAAGTAAAGTAAAAGTAAACCAATCAACTAGTTGTTAGACGATTTGTCAACATTGTGACCCATCACTACTTTCATGTGCAGGCGTGTTGTTAGTTGACATCATGGCTAAGGTTTCCTCTGTTGGTCCTCTGAGAGATGATCTGCATCTTTCTGAGATCCATTAAAATCTCAATCTGTATCAGCAAGAACAAAGGATCCTTCCTGGGTACTTTCTCTGTTGTCTTTTCTGCCCACCCTCTTCTCTCTCTCTCTCTCTCTCGCTGCCTCATCGTCTGGGTCACATGGGTGTCCTTTCTTTTTTCGCAGTTGCATGCCTCTCCTGTCGGTGCATTACCACCAAAGAAGAAAGCTACCAGCACAACGCACTCACAGAGCAGCAGATAAGGCTGGTTGTTGTGAGAGCACCATACGTTCTGTTTTTAGGGAAGCCCTATCTGAAACTGTATATCTTTCTTTCACCTTCATATATTAAGTATGCTGATCTTCTTGATCCCGCGTCCTGCCTTCACTCTCTAGGAGACAGTGTGTGTCACTTAGCACTTGCTGTGGTAATGTGCGTGGTTATGTGTCAGGATGGTTGACTAGTTACCAGCTATCTAACAACCAGCTAGTTGATTAGGGAAGATGATGTTTTTATGCTTTTGAAGCAAATATTTGGGATTTGCAACATCTCAGTGAATGTTTTAGTATGCTGCGCTGTTACTGTGTCCAAAAAGTTGCATGTCTCAATTCATTGTCCTTAAAGCACCGTTTCCATCGCCATCAAAGCACCGCTTATGTACAAATTCACCACCTTCAACAGATTTAAAAGGATCTCTGTCAGCCCTCAGATCACCTGCTGCGAGCAATGATCTGTTATTATGCAGAATCCACAATGGTGTGCCACTTTCCAGGTGTGTGTCAGAATACATTATACTCCAAAACCAAATGGAAAAAAATAAGAAATCATGTTTGTCATAAAGGAAATGGCAGTAAACAATTACTCCCCGTACTTTGAGTTTCTTTATTTTATTATTATTTTTATTTATATTTTATGTAATATTATTTTGATGTGTGTGTGTGTGTTTTTGTTTGTGTTTTTGTTTACAGGTCATTTACTTTCTGAGAATTCCGGCCTTGAATTTTCATTGCTTAACTGTGTCTTGCTATTTATGTTTGTTTTTTATCGATTGTTATACTATAATTCACATTTATACTGTATTATAGTTTAAAAATAACTTTTGCAATTATATATATATTTTTAGAAATGCATCTGTTTAGAGTCTGGTGGACATGGCCCAGTCTATTTATACATGACTTTTCTAGTACTGACTTGTCAGCTAGCCATTCAGGTAGTCCACCAGCTAGTCGATTAAAATATGTATGCACATGTCTCATCCACTCTTTGCCTTTGGCCAGCTTCAGTGTCTGAGATCAAACCTCCCATTAGAGAGTCATTAAAGGACTTTACCTTCACCTCTTTTTGAAGGTGTTTTATTCCTAGATCTCTCTCCTGTCTGAATGTGAATCATGTAAGTGTGACGGACTGTAATCGGTCAAGGGCTGGGTTCCTATTGGTACATGGTGTAATAATTTACGTCACAGAATCAAAGCTCTTCATGATGGGGACGAGGGTCGTGTGTTCGAGCATTATTCATAGTCTAGGAGAGAAGAGTGGACTGTCTGAGACAGAGACACCTCGCAAATGAGCGAGTGTAAATATTGACTGCAAAAGCGACGCAACTGCGCAGGAGTCCTCTATCAAACCCTCACCGCATGTCCTCTCTGTCCTCATTACAGGTGTCTGAACACACGCTGAGATTCACACTTCCACCCAGGACAAATCAACTATTGCACTGATTTACCAAGACCAGCTGCAGCTGCAAGAAGTAAGTGTTTTTGTTGGTTGTTTTTTGAACTGATCACTGAAACAATCCTGAATTTATCAATCAGCTATGGATAATCGGCCTAAATTTGTTTTATTTATTTATTAATTCATTTATGCATTCTTTCATTAATTATTTCATTCATTAATTTTTCTTAAATGGGATGGTTTCCAAGGCTTAAAAATACAGATGACCCTGTATAATAAGAATTTGGTTTTCTGTGATGTATTGAACATTGTTTTGAATTCTGCTGATAACATGGTAAAATTATGTAGCGGACTAATATTAAATAGGTCTTTCACATAATTTTTTTAAATTTTAAAGTTTAAAATGAAGTTAAAATGGTTTGACAATTATAAATAAATCACCATATGGAAACATTTTCTAGTAAAAATGTTTGTGTATTTTGATATGACAAATCAAATTATAATAGAATTCCAGCTATTTTTGTACAATAAAAATGATTTTTTTTTTTTTTTAAATGTTGTTCTTGTTTTGTAATGGTGGCAGTAAACATATCAAGAGGGCAAGTATAAATCTGCCAAAAAGAAAATTTGCTGCCTTGCAGCAGCAAATGTTTGTTTTTCTTTTTCTTTCTTATTTTTTCATTGTTTCACTCTTATCTCAAGCCTGAAACTTTTAACAAACTGATTTCCCTCTTAATATACAGTACAAATCTGATGCAAAATTAATAGTGTGAACCTTGTACATCACTCATTTTTATCAGATTTATCATCATTATTCATTAGCACCTCATCTCAACAATCTTCACCTCTCACTTCCCGAGTGGCTTGTTGGCATGGTAACAGTCTTAATTCCACTACAGTGAATGAAAAACTCAAGTGTTTTCTGTCAGTCCTGCAGAGCAGCTATCCAAACCTCACTGGTACTGATCCACACAATCACTTCATCCTTACTTGGAGGGCTCAGAAAGTCACATTTTACTTAGCCTAACTAGGCTTTTCTTTGAATCTGCTTAGTATGCGTGTGTTTGAATTGTGTATTGACCCATAGTGCACCTCTTGAGCTGGTCAAATTTAAATGTAATTGACCCCAGATCCAAGAGGAGCTTTTATGTGTCTCTCTCAAGCGAATGCTGCCGAAAGCACATGCACACTTCCAGGGCAGGTTATGGGCCAGATCTCCTTAGAGAATACAAGCTCTCTAGGTCTTTGATGTCGTCCTCTCGCACATCTCTGTCGGTGTGAATATGCAGCCGGGTTAAAAATCCCCTGAAATGCTTAGAAACACGCAGCGTTACTCTGTGTTGACGTCATTTTAACTGAAACAGGAAGACAGGGCGGGACATATCAAGCAGCCCCGCCCCTTTTTAAAATAGCCAATAGCGTTCGTTTATATCACAGCTTGGGCTAGAGCCGTTGAGCTCCGTAAAGGTGCATTTGACAGGGTATGCCAGCCATAATCTCATCCATATTGCTATAAAATATAGCATTCTGTGTAGAATTCAATAGCTCTCCTGCCATACTTGTTTGTCTTGTTGACGACTCGCCTGAGCTGTGACTCGTATGAGAATCCGTTTTGGGAAGATGACAACTGTAAGCTTTGAATCTTTATATCTTCTAAATGCGAATTTTGTCACCGTTTTGGAGCACACTGCCTTATAGACAACCTTAAGACTAACATATTGATACTAACACCCAAAAAACTTTCATTTTGATTTCATGGGGACTTTAACACTCACCTATGTAGACACTGGAGTCTGCGTTTTATAAGAGAGACACAAAGAGACCATGAGTGCAGCGGGATTATCTTGATTTGATATTGTTTGCTCAGTTGAGATTGCTTCAGTGCGTGTATTTGTCGACCTTTGTCATCATCTGCCTCTCTGTTCCTAGTTCTTATTCACTCTGCTCCATTTTTTTGAATGTATCACTGACAGCTTGTGGGTATTAACTCTGGATCTCAAATAATGAGAATGACTTGGCACAGTAAAAAATACTTTATGTAACTGAATAAAAAGACACTGAGAGCTGCCTTCTGTTGTTTGTCATATGCTTACAGGCTCTTTGTCTATACTGTAAGTAATCCCAATAACCCATCCATTGAATAGGGTATAAAAGAATTGATTGAAGCTGAATGGCATTGATTGGAGAGCTGGCAGAGAGAGATGAGAGCATTACTGTATAGAATCAGGTGTATTGTGCAGCGGGCGCTCGATGTGCTCCTCGTCCCCCTCTGAACTCTGCTCAAACAGAATACGAGCTGAATTGCTGTGAGGCGCCCAGGCTCATCAATGTCACTTGCTGGTAGATTTCGCACCGCGGGCCGCTCGTGATTCTGACTTATCTGACCTCTCTTAGCGTCCATTGGAGAGCTTGCATTTTTTTTTCCCCTCCCCTGCACCGCTTATTTGATTAACTTTAGACTAGAATGAGTCGGAATAAGGGGCGTTTATTTCATGGTGATGTACCACTGGGTAAAATAGTAGATATGTCTAACTTAATATTCAGGTCTTCATTTAATTGGTTTATCTGATGTTGTCTCATTGGATATCCCTGGATGCATTTTTACAGTAAATGCATAAAAATCTTTATGTTATTTCGTAAATTGTGAATGGTCTCTTATTTGTCTTCTCCCTCCCCGTTTTGTCGTCTCTCATACATCAGTCGGTCTTAGTGTCAATCTCATTAGTTCTTTCTGCTTACCTAAACTCATTATCTAATACAGCTCAATATTAGACACATTTCAGTGATGAATAAGAATGAGTATTGTTGCTTACCATCTTTCGTTATGGTTAATTATTGGTGAGTAACTCTATGCAATGATAGTTTAGCCAAATTAACTGTCAGCTTGAACCAGTTATGAAATTGGCTACTTGACTTCAGAAGTGTTTTTACTGTATAATACAATTTCCTGTTTCAGCCGCTGTTCTTATTAATACTCGAATTGTATCATTAAAACAATGACAAGTAGCCTGTGTTGTCTAAAACATTGTCTAGTTAAAGGGTTACGTCGCTCTAAAAAGAAAATTCAATTACTTTAGTTATAGAAGCCACTCAATTTCTTCAATATATAATTCGATTGTATATTTCTGTCCCTCCAATTTAAGTCCATTCAACCAAAATGTTATAAAGATATTGTAAGAGCAATCCATATAAACGTGAAGGCCCAAATGTGCTTGCTTGACGCACAAGAACCAATGCAGGCTTTTCTCACATGTCAAACAAGTATATTTGAGTCTTCATTTACCAAATTAGATTTTCAATTAAATCTGTTCATCATATAAAGCAATAAAATCTCTTCAGAAGAATTCATATGGATTGCTTTTACAATGTTTTTAGAAACTTTTTGAAGTATTTTTGGTGGAATGGCCTTTCAATGGAGAGTCAGAAGGTTTCGTTAAAAATATCTTTATTTGTGTTTCAAAGATGAATGAAGGTCTTACGGGTTTTGGAACGACATGAGGATGAGTAATAGTTGACCATTTCATTTTTGAGTGAACTTGCCCTTTAATTTTTCCACCATTAAAAAAATACAGTTGCAGGAAAAATTAAGTGACCAACACCTACAGCCTCATCTCATTGTTTGGACTCCAGCATAGCTGAGTCCAATTAGCTTTCGGAAAAGTCATTAGCCTAGAGATTCACCTACTGTACTTTTCCACCCAGCCCTGTGAATGTGTACTTGTGATGCATGGATGGCGGTTATGTCCGCGAGCGCTGCGGATAATCCGCAGGTCGTCAGCAGCGGAGGGGGGGGGTGGGTTTGGTAATAAAACAATGCATTCTGATTATTTGCGGGTGGATAAGATAAATCATTAATGACTGCAAATATAATTACTTTTCTAAAATATACCCTGTTGTTAAATAGGGCTACAGAAATGGAATAACTGAACTGTAACATATTAAAGTTATTCACAAAACATTATTTAGTCAAGAGCATGGGATTTTTTCTGTCTTTTGTTGTTTGATTAACATTAGGACAGAACGCACCATCTTTATCAGGCTGCTGGCACAAGACCTATTTCACGGATCCAATACTGATACACATGCGTTTTCTTTCGCAACTGTTTACATTAACTTAAGACGAAACCGACAGTGGTTATGAGGATACTTGCGAGGACAACAATTTTTGACGTCATTTGTGTGTATTTTGGCTACTTAAGCGCAACAAGCTTTAAGCACTTAAGCGCAACAAACTCAATTTGACCACAACGCGCGCTTTGGATGTGACTGTGAGCGCACACGCCTCTGGAGAGCGAGAGTACCGAATGGCTTAAAAAGATGTGAAAAAATAAATTTTTGTGACGATGCAACAATAACCGATTAGACTATTGACAATTCTGTCAACTGTCCCGAAACACGAGCTAAAGTCTTGTATCGCAGCGTGCAGCAGCTCTAGATGCGCCCAGTGTTGGGGGTAACTCATTACAAGTAACGTGAGTTACGTAATCCGATTACTTTTTTCAAGTAACTAGTAAAGTAACGCATTACTTCTAATTTTCAAGAAAATATCTGAGTTACTTTTTCAAAAAAGTAATGCCAGTTACTTTGTTTTCCCATTTATTGACTGACAAGTCTCCTTTCCCCATATTGGGAGAAATCAGAAGTACCCGCTGTGTAAACATGATGTTACTGTAGTTCTAGACTAAATGTGAATGTGCTTTAATTCATCCCACTCACAAAAAACAGGTTTAGTATTCATCAAAATGAATTAAAACGGTGAAATGCAAACTCCGAATATGATGCAAACCTGCAATAATTAAATATGTTAAATACAAATGTATCTAATCCCATTTTATTAACTGATGTCTTTGCTGCTGACCTTTGATGATCCAGTTCAACCATACTAATAAGCAAAAATGACTTTAGAGAAACTAACAATTGTGCTTTGTTTTTTTATTGCTGAATAGTGTTTCTTCTCTTGCGTTCTACTGTACAGACGTGAATTAACTTTTCCTTCAGCCTGAGGTTTATTCACACTTTTTGGTGTGAAAGGGCTTTTAAATTAGCCAAAAATATAACTTTTTTATATTAAAAACATACAAGCCTGCTTATAGTTACAAAGTACGTCGAAAGTACGCAAAAGTACGTAATGCATTGATTTTCCCATAAAACAGTAACCTAGTACGTAATTAGTTCCTTTTTTAAGGGATTACTCAATATTGTAATGCATTACTTTTAAAAGTAACTTTCCCCAGCACTGGGTGCGCGCTGTGAAGAGAAAGTCCAAAGAGAGTCGCGGTACCGCTAAATCCCCATGCTGTTTTCAATGGACTAACTTTGATCTCATTGTTTGTGTGGCATTTTTTAAAATTTTTTTTTTTTTATCTAAAACCTACATCTATATGAATAAAGGTTTTTGCTTGCATTTCCATCATTTTAAAGTCGAAAGCTGCGGGAGTGAGTAATGCGATGTATGCGCAATCCCACACCGAAATTCAAGACCTGATTAAGCATAATTCTATAATACAGATAATTGTGAAATAGATTTCCATGACTTTTACAAAACTTTTTCCATGGCCTTTAATTGCTGTTAAAAATTCCATGACTTTTCTTGGTTTGTCATGACGTAGTACGAACGCGTGTGAATGGTGATGACACATCGGTGTGGGTTGATCTAAATCGTGGAGTAGCAAATATATTTTCGGTCAGTTTGGCCAGGTGCTAATTATTATATTTGAAGCTGCTGATGTCGTGAGTTGACGTTTTAGCTCATCCGTGCATCACTAATGTGTACACAGTGTACTTTTTTTAATCAGTTTATGCAGACTGTTTTTTAATTGTTGTCTTGACCTAATTAAAGATCAGATCAATTTTATGCAGAAATATTTTTTTTTCGTGCACCCCTGAGCTCGATCTGCATAACCCTATGGATTACAGCTGTAGAGATGTTCATAGAGATTCCTTATCAACATGCTCTGTGTATATGTCTGTGATTATGTAGTGATCTTGCTGATTGTGTTGCCTGTGTGTGGGTGTACAAATGTGTGTGAATGCAGACATACTCTTGCGAGTGGGTATGTTAGTGTACTTGAATGATTGTCATTGTTCTGTGACCTCTGTATTCTGAGTGTTTAAGAGAGAGAGAGTATAAATGCTTCAGTGTACTGCTCTGTGAAGCTGCACAGTGACAATGCTCAACAAAAGCCTGCTCCTCTGTGTGTGTGGTCCCAGTAGTAACATCAGCTCTGCCAGGAAGAGAATTGTGGCCCCTGAACTTTGCCCCTGCCCCCTGTCTCCTCTCCTGTCCTCCTTCCTGCTCTGTGCCAATTAAGCGAGCGCCTTACCGACTCAGCGTACCTCCAGGGACATCATCTTCACCTAGATGCTGACATCCAGTGCGAGGGAGAGACGTTACCTCATATTGAGGGCTCGGTTGACAAGATATTGCTCAAAAGGTCCATTACAGATTTTGATTTGTCTAAATCAGACCTCCCTGTAAGGAAAGATTCATTATTCAGTGTGGCCTCGCATGCACATCCCCTCGATTGTATAATGCTGTCTGCCTGTATTTGTGTGGTGGAGAGAAAGAGACCAAGTTTAAAAGCAAGTTTGTGCTTGTGGGGTCCTCTAGGACTTTTGTGTTGCACGGTGGGATTGATCACGGTGTGAATGGAGGATACTGGCAAGCGTCTTCCTCAGACAGATACAAAGTGAAAAGATAACTGCAGAGAGGTTGTGCCAAATAAATTTTAATTGGAGCAAAGAGGTATTCCGGTTTTTGTTGGGGATGTGGGAGGGTCCTAAACCCCCGGCCAGGAAAACAGAATGACAATCCAGAGTAGAGAAAGAAAGTAAGGTCGCTCTCAGATACACACGTACGCCCCCCGTTGCTTTTTCTCACGCCTACTCACAGAAATGAAGAGTTCATAGAGCCAGCGTTTGCCACTGATTGGCCAGCTGTGACAGCATGGCTTCGTATTGAAGCCAAAGGGAGCTGTGAGTTTCAAACCACATTTTTTGTTGCACTGTATAACTGAAGCACCTTGGGTAGAGGATGTGGGCGGTTTGTGGATGTGTAACTTGACAGCGAGAGTGGATCTATTGTCAGTTGTCATTTTGCCTCTCTCGATGTCTTTGCACAGTGTGACCAATTAGAAAGCTCTAAATACCCATGTCACGATGGCACTGGTGACAGGAGCTGGCCGTGATTGGCCATTGTGACATCTTGCTCTGAATATATTGATTTTTAGCCTTCCCTTCTCCCGCTATATACTTAACACACACCTACTCTGACCTACTCACACCTACACGCCTCTGCACAGTCTCTGCTTTCTGTCTTTACGCAGCAGCAGAGCGCAGTTGCCGGGCCTGATTGGAGCACTAAATTCAGTTTCATATTGCATTATAAAATAGAGTGACTGCATTGTATGACCAAAGAAAACAATTTGCCCTGTTTTGTAAATCTAGCCCTTAATCATTAATTTATTATTGTTATTTGTTACTATGGTTACACACATTGATCAAGGTTATAGCAAGTTTTAGTAACTATTTCCAATTTGTATTTAATTTTCTTTTATGTTTATTGTTAGCCAGAAAATATCTAATATATAGGCTTGGGGATTTCAAAACTACATAAAATAAAGTACAAAAACCTTTTTATTTTATTTTATTTTCCAATATTTTGTTATTATGTAATCAATTAAATTAATTTGGCTTTTTAACTATGACTTAAATATCCAATAATCATTATTATTAGTATTATTATTACTATTATTTTTTTGTTGTTGTCTTGTTGTTGTTGTAAAAAATAAATAAAAATAAGAATAATTTCAACTTGTGCTATTGATATAGCTATTGTATTCAGTTTATTTATTTTTGTTTTATATTTGAAGCTGGTAAAGAAGTTGTCGTAGAATACCACAGTTGCCTCTTTGTGTGTGATAGTGTTGCAGAGTATTGAGACAACTTTGGCACCTAGGGAGAGGTCTTCCAAGTCCAGATGTGCATGCTCTTCCTTTTGAATGTTGAAGAATGTTGTGGCCCCTTGGTAAAGGATGAAGTCGTGGATTATGCCAATGGAGCTGGCCCGACAGAATATCTTAAATCCCCACTTATCCGGCTTGTTTTTAATATAATGCCGGAGTTTGCCAGCTCTGGTGCCCTTGTAAGCCACCATCACTTCATCAACACTCTGCCTGTTGGTGGGGGGAATGAGAAGGCATTGTTCTCTGAGCATGTCTAAAAGAGGGCGAATCTTATGGAAGCGGTCAGTGCAGCCTTCCATCTGGAAGTTGTCATTGAAGTGGACATGTCTTCGTAGCACTTTAAAACGCTTCACTGACATGGTATCAGCCACTGGTGGGAATCGTGACTCACAGGCCCAGTAATCTTCTAAAGAGGGAAATTCAAAAACTCCCATGTACAGCAAAATTGACAAAAAATCTTCCATTTCAGCAACTGTGGTGTTGATGGATGTCCCGGTCTGTTGAACTGAGTACTGGTTGGTATGCTCAGTTATGTGCTCAATCATCTGGTCAGTGAAGAGCCTCTTCCAATACATAAATGGTGACTGGACTGACTCTGGAAGCATGAAGACAGGCTCGGGCACAGTGAAAGGTGGAATGTCCTTCTTTACCCATGTGGTCTTTTTGGACTTTGCAGGATGGGGGGGAGTTTGATAGAGGTCTGTAGAGACTTCAACAAGCCTGTTCCTATTTCTCCGTTTCTTTGGAGGGGGCATCAAATCTTCGCTGGGTGGAGGGACATGATCATAATTTTCATCGTCTGGATCACTGAGATCTTCAACCTCAGAATCACATGGATCAGCAGGTAAAAGTGAAATACTGCTGTAGGCCGTGGATGTAGGTCTGGGGCGTCCATAAAATGATCGACAGTCCATTATGCCTGAAAGACATGGCACATAATAAACATTACTATACACAAAAATGAAAAACGGTGTCTTGATTAATCAGTGCCTCAGGTACAGCTATCCATAAAAATAAAAAAATCGTCATACTGATAAACTGTTTTGCCAACATAGACACATTGAGATTTCATATAAATTGATAAGAAAAATGGTACTAATACTAATACATATTTTGTGTATTGTGTATGATACATTAAATAACACACAACTATGAAACTAGATATAACAAGAGACAAAATATTTCAGTGTGAATGATGAGGTAATTTTACTGTGCTAAATAAAATATGGACAAATGTCCATCCATCCTTTTAATTGCAAACTCATAAACATGTTATATTTGTCAGATTACTGAACAGAAAATTGAATGTTTATAGCTAACTACCCATCTAGAAAGCTGTAGCTATAGCTATTTTATGTTATTCCAAAAAGACTCGGATACAATGGCTATTGTAGAAATAATAAGTACTAGCTCATGTCAAATTATGTAAGGATTAAACTGATTTAAAGATATGACAATCTGAAGGTAAAACCAAATACTGTGTAGATAAGGGTAAAATACATACAATTCAGTTTAGTGAGGAAACTGGCTGCATGCCAGTTTATGATCGCATTGCTGAACTAGCGTCAATTCATTTTACCCTAACTGGGCAACTCGACCGAGCGGTCAAGCACATTTTCTAAGGTAACAGAGATTAATTGTATCACCATGCTTCTGCCATTCAACAAAATATAGTGTTAGGAGGTCTAGAACATGAAATCAGATGTATAAAAATCTTACCTCAACTTTCAGCGTCACTAGCGGCAAGGGTTTGAAGAGAGCGCCACAGCAATACACTTCCGGTTTTGTTTCGGCTTCCTCAGCATCAAATATATCCTTGCAGCATAGCCACCCAGTGGATACAATTGAAATTACACCCTCTCTTCAATGAGGGGTATAAAGACAAACAGCCAAAACTGCAGTTTGGCGAGTTTTAATTACAGAAATGTGATCGCGAAAAAAGGTCAACCGTGCGGTTACAATGGAGGAGCTCAAAATGTACCTCTCTCTGTGCCTGTTAGTCCAATAACTCATAGCAGATCATCACAGTGAAGCGATAATGATAAATGCAATCTAATGTTCTTGACCAAAACTTGCTTTAGTCCTCTCATAAGCAAGAAGCTATGGGAAGATTAATCCCTTGCACTGCATAATATTACAAAATCACAGTGCAAACGGACCTTCAAAAAATACATATATTTATAAATACATACATTGTGCAGTCTTCTTTTCTAAAAGAATTTGAAAACTGATTGTATAATACCACTGCATACATGCAAATGATTATGATATGGCTGTGCTTGTTTCATCATTCTGTGCTACCTGAAAGTTTATGAACAGTGTTTGGCTGTATCCTGAATTTTTTTTTGGCATGTTCACTTAACTCCTGCTGACATCTAAACAACTGCACTGTAAATGAGCGCAGAGAGATGTGTCCTACAGCAGCAACCAACTCCTGCCTCTGATCTTGTGTTTGCAGCAGCATTTCACTTTGCCTCTCTGTTGCTCTGCCGACAGCGTGTGTGAATTGTGCTGACTCCAGATTTGATGTGGATGTTTTATATTTCAATAGAATTTTACACATAAATACTGACAGTCTCCAGAGAAAACTCGCCAGTAACCTGTCTATTAATACCTGAGAGATACAGGTATGATCTTACACTATGAAAAATGTGACCCTGGACCACAAAACCAGTCATAAGGGTCAATTTTCTGAAACTGAGATATATACATCATCTGAAAATTTCCATTGATGTTTGGTTTTGTTAGGATAGGACAATATTTGGCCGAGATACAACTATTTGAAAATCTGGAATCTGAGTGTTTACACAAATCTAATACTGAGAAAATCGCCTTTAAGTTGTCAAATGAAATTTCTTAGCCATGCTATTACTCATCAAAATGAAGTTTTTATATGTTTATGGTAGGAAATTTACCAAATATTTTCATGGAACATGATCTTTACTTAATATCCTAATGATTTTTGGCATAAAAGAAAAATCGATAGTTTTGACCCATACAATGCATTGTTGGCAATTGCTACAAATGCTACTTATGACTTTTTTTGTGGTCCAGGGTCACAAATATATTGTCACATAGCCTAAAGTGTTCTTCCTGGGTAACCTGACTGAATACATTTGAGTCATATGTGAGTTGCTCTCAGTGTCAATAATGATGTACTGACTTCATACACGTTACTTATTCATAAATCTGGCAGCCAGTCTTTTTTTTTTTTTCATTCTTCAACCTATTTCACTCTGTCTTGTACAAATCCACAGTATTTTAGATGGAATACTCATAATTCATAAGCCTGTTAGAAAGACTGCAAATACGCCTTAGGTCCAATTTTCTAACTAGAACTTTTTTCTATAATTAGAAGTCACAAACTAACTGAAAGAAAGTTTTTTTATGGTTCAGATTTCTTGGATTTGGTGTAGTTTTCTTAGAACCATTAAAGTGCAAGGATAGTATGTGAGCAGGATAAGTTAGCAGGGTGTCTGTATGGCATGCAGGGCCGTTTCTAGCCAATTTGACGCCCTAGGCGAAATCCCTATTGAACCCCCAAAAAATACATATATATATATATATGTATATTCTTTTCAGACACCAGTTGCTTGTCAAATTCAAATTGGTTGTCATAGTAACAACTCTAATTTGTGGGGATTCAGTGCATTGAGTTCCATAAATCTGAATGCATTATTTGTAAATTTACTGTTAAGATTAACATTTTGCACAATTTAGTATCTGTAATATCATTGTGTTGCCACTATATGCCTGTATATCCCTATGTAACAATCCCTAGTGGCTAAGACATTTCACATAATT